>LD346803.1:0-67089 GCA_001465055.1 Ptychodera flava | reverse complement strand
GCACATATTTCCACTTTATCTTTATCTAAGTAACCGGCGAAAAGAATATCATCATAGCCAGCGTCTGCATAGAATTTAGCCTCTGCTAAGGTTGAGACTGAAATACATCTTTCTGTGCCTCCAGTCATGATATTTGCGCCCTCTCTGAAAAGAATTAAATGAATTAAAACAAACACCTATTAGAAATTATCATTATATGCGAAGTTCTAAAATTATTTATTAATATTTGGTTCTCTACATTGTCTGAGTTACATTCTAATGATTAGTCATAAATAAAAATTGTAATAATCTTTCATACGGATACGTTTTGACTTGATGCTTATAAGACTTGATTATATATAAGCAACAACACTGCAACAAAAACATCACGATAAGCGTACTTTATAGCAGTAAATCTTGTATCAAATCCCTTTCCCCTGTTTCCACTATTTTACATTTCTATTTTGGCCTCTTATGTCCACGAAAACGATGCGTATACTATATTGATGAAAATTCACCAATGACAGCATTGTTACAGCTCATAATGCGGTAAGAATGCAGTGTTTTCATCCTGAATAAAAGTGTCATATCGGACCTCAGAGTGCGTCTCTAAGGTCAAATACCATGTCTCATATCGGACCCTACAGTGTGTCTCAATGGTCTGATATGACACTTAAATGTCTCGTATCGAACGTCGCGGTGTGTCTCTGAGATCCGATATGACAATTGAGTGTCTTATCGTATATCGGCCGTCAGAGTATGTCTCTAAAATCGGATTTGACATTAATGTCTCGTATCGGACCTAAGATTGTGTCTCTGAGGTCCAATACCATGTCTCATATCGGACCTTGCAGTGTATCTCGTAGGTCTGATATGACACTTGAATGTCTCACATCGGACTTCAGAGTGTGATCGTTTCTTATTTTCAATGGAAACAGCTGTTTGGTGTAAACTGCTGTTTGATGTATAAATGTCTGTAAATTTAACAGGGAACCATGCCTTCATTAACTTACATTTATGTTAGATATTCCTTAAACAATTGAATCAATTACTCGAGATACGGGCCATGTTATTTGTAATATCGTGAAAGGAGTGAAAAATCATTTAAATGTAGAGTAAATACTTTCGATGACAAAGGTAAACCAGGGTAGGAACCCTGAACTTTCTAATAAGTTGGAAATTATACACTAACATTTGATAACCAAGGCATTATGGACATAAGATACACTGTTAGCCCAGGAGGATTATTAGCAAGCTGTGTCGGTTCATTCCTGTGTAGCTTAGCTTACTGCTGACCATAGGCGACAAATTGGCAAATTTGAGTTTACTATATGCGTAAAGGGAAAACATTCACAAAGACTGGGAAGTCTTGGTTCTACATGTATGTGTAACTCTATACAAGTCTGCTACACTCAAATACTGGGAATTTTGGTATCGCACAGCCCTTCTCTTCACGGGCTATTTTAGAAATAGTTTTCCAAAAATTACCTTCTTGAATGGGCTATTTCTTGTCTATGTTAAGGTAGAATGCTCCTTGGGGACAAATGTTTGGGCTCTCAAATTTTCAAAATACTTTGTTTTGGTCTAGGAGACTCCAAAACTCGTGGACTATTAAAAGTTTGCAGTGGTTTATTTTGTGGGAACAGAAAATTCTATTTCCCCATGGAGTTAACAAAGGGATAGCAACCATTTTGAATTTCAAAAGTTGGTGAATTTTGGTAATTGGTTTCTCTGGTACGAAATTTTGTACGATTACCCATGTTTCATTCTTGATTTTAAAAGAAAATGGTTTATATTTTGCTTGCGGAAAATTTTAGCGAAGGTTAAAGATCTTTAAATTTCGAGGTGCATACTAGACACTAACATACTGTAATAGAGTATCCACATTTAAGATTAACGTACATCTCCTCATAAGACTCCGAAGAGGCTAATTAATTGCAAAAGGTCATTTCCTTCCATTAACCCTCAAACAACATGAAGATTAGTTGACAAGTGTAATTCCATGTACTCTCGAATTTCTATGTAGATGTTTGGTTTGTGATGCAAAATTTATGATGGAATGCATTTTATGGTCGATTGAACGCAGCTGGCGTGAAATGTATGTACAACTTATGGGATCATTTCCTTTATAAACTGAATTCTTAACCACCGTATTTCTGAATGTCTTCACTCAAAACTACATCAGAAAATGTTCGTCTCTTAATAATTCCATGATGTGAGACTGTGGTTTGTTCAGTTGCAATATTGTATCATGACCTTGTATCGAGTCAAATCTTCCCCTGGTCGCGCCGCTAACCTCACTCAATCGACATTTATCCGGGCGCCCTGGAATCGCACACTGATAATCGCATGCGTGAACATTTCAGAAATAGAGTATCGCCAGAACTGTTTGAGAATTCATCGAGGGTCCTACAAAAGCTATTAGTAGAGGAACGATGATAAATTAATGTCCTCGAATGAACAGCGACAGCTGACGGAAATTCCGTCTTGCTTATTTGTGATAATTATTTGCGTTTTAGGATAAACTGAAAGAGATTGGTAAAAATTCTGGCGGTACACTAAATGCCAACTGATTAGCGTGAATGCCTAAAGTATGTCAGAAACGTTTTCCATTGGACGACCAAGCATGATGGGAAGTTGTCGCTATATCAATATCAAACAAAAGCTGAGAAAGGTGGCGAGATATACTTGCTTTGAGACCTACAGAAGCTCTTTATCTCCATATTTCAACAGGAAAAATAGTGTAGTTAGCAAAGACTTTATGCTTTTTTCATCTGTAACAAAAAGCTCTTCGATGCTGCTTGATCACATATTTTGTGTTGATAATGTAGGATAATTTACGTTTACCTATAACTCGTCTACATGACGCTAATGCTATTGGCCAGGAATAAAAGTTTTTTACGCGGCAAAATGTATTTCCTTGGTAAAGTGTAAAGGGCCGTTTATGAAACTGTTAGCAATCTACAAATTTATAATTCAGCGCCCTCGTCTAAAATTGGAAGTGGCATTAAGACGAGTTTACAGTAAAGTGCTGAAAATGAAAGCCAAATGTACAAATCAATGGAAATCGTTCACCAGTTGGTAAAAACTGTGTATAACTAACGTTTTCACCGACTCCTTGAAAGCATCTTCCCTTAATCATTATATGAATGAAGTCGCTTTAAAATGTCAAAATATCTGTGGACAATAAAGAGAAATGTAATTCGGGTTTTCGAGCATGCAGATATTCTACAGTAAATTGTCCTATATTTAAATATTTTTAAAAGCCCTATATCCCTTTTCCTGCCAAGTTCATATTTCACCATCAGGTCAAGTTGGTTAAAACTAATGAAGCAAAACATGATGCTTTTTAACAAAGACGAAGATTTGAAGGTCCCTAAAGATAGAGATACTGTAAACATGATTTTTAAAGACTAAAGCTGCTATAACATACCAAGCCGGGTGGGTGAAAATGCGTATGGTTTTGGCTCAATAACTCTGTTTACTGACTTGACAGATGGGGAAGTGATACTGCCTGGCAGGTAAAGGGATACATATGTTAAGACGCTGGTCTTTACGCCTGGACGGTGGGCTAAAGCTCTATTTAACCATCAATATTATCTGTTGTCATATTGACTTGGTCATGAACTTGGGGATTAAATAATTAAAAATAGAGCGACTAAAATTTCAGGAAGCCTGAACACTTCAAGGTCATTATGTTGCAGTCTCTAAACAAATCCTATATCTTTTCATGCAAACTTCGAGCGAACTAATGACAAAAGTGTCCGGAGGTTGGTAGTAGGTTGTTGATTAACAGGATTATGTCGGCGACTAAATTGAAACATGCAACATATGTTGTAACAAAATGGCTTTAACATGTGGATTCATCCAAATATGGTTACAGAAATCGACATGATATATTAGGAAGTGGCATTACAGTATGACGTGCCGAAAATATCGACAGGATTATGTCACGCAAAGTTCAGCAGGTGGTCTTGTAACATTGGCAGGTTAAATGAAGCTTTGTAGATGAATAAAATTAAGCAGGAACTTAATAAAATATTTGCTCGGGGATCAGCAGCTGAGAAATCGAAACACTGAAAAATCATTTTTCATGCTTATTCAGACAATATGTTGTTCTGAATAGAACCTTTTTGATTACGTTACGAGACATATGCCTGATACCTGACCCGAACTACATTAATTATTGCCGTGAACATTTGAAATTACGAGAAAAAGAATCGAAATCGATAATACTACGAACTCGTCCACGGTCAAAAACATTCATTTTTCAACAGTTAGGATTAAAATGCGTTAAGGTAGTATGGTAGAAAGACTTAAACTTTTGCTCAAACTTTTCTCAATGACCCTTTCAACCATTGTCTTTCAAAATCAAGAATAAAAATCGGGGTCACCGTGCAAATTTTGATACTACAGGAACAAATCACCAAAGATAAAAATAAAATTTTCGAATTTCGAAAAACTAAACCAATGAAAAGTTTTCTTTCACCAAGAGCTTGAAAATGAACCCCCCATAAGTGGTAGATCAGAAAAGAATTGTAAATGTTTGAGAATCCGAATATCTGTACCCTAGGCGCGTTCAACCTTAAACGTTTAATGTGAAATATTCGAATTTTGAACGCTTGGGAAAACTTCATTGATTGATTGACTAGGGATGAATGACCGTGCGAACAATAAAACAAATATCAGGAAGTCGACAAGGGATCTCCAAAATAATAAAACATTCTTGCTTGTTATGAGTGCTATAAGACCAGGTACTCATCCCAAGGAATTGTGAGTGGCCAGATATTTCACGAGGGCGTATGTCGTAAGATGTATCTGTACTTCAAATTTCTCACAGTCAAAAGGAGTAAAACTGTTGTTACACCCTGAATGAAGGTTAGGCAATATACATTTTATGTCATTGCATTTTGTGGTATTACTGTTTTGACTTGATATAACACTCTAACAGCTAGGCATTATAAAGCACAAAAAGCTTCACATGAGACGAAAAGATTGTGCCACGATGCACGACTCTGTCCTACAGTCATGCCCAAGGTACTGGCCCTTATGTGAAGTGTACACGTCACAGCACTGGTGTATAATCTTGCAACTCACTGAACGCTAAGTGTTTCGCTCGTTTGAATTCAATTTAATCAGCAAATGAGATCGAGCTTTCAAAGATGTTAAACGACGGTAGTTGATCAACCACCAGAAAACAAGCCGTCACTCTGATATACATGCATGTGGTTTGGAATTTTGTATCACGCAATATGAAAGTTAAAGGTAACACCAGCAGTAGACGCGAACATGAAACAAGTAAAACATAAAGTTTTGTCTCCGTGTTTTATTTTTGATGAAAGCAACATCGCTAATTATGTCTTCTGTGGTAGGGTCAGGTGCAGCAAACGGAGCTATTCATCGAAAAAGCTATTCCAGGAGCAATTTTTGAGGGCAGGGGAATTTTAATTTTGCTAGGGCAGGGGACATGTTTTTAGGTGGCAGGGGAGCAAATTTTAGTTTTTTTTGTAGGGCAGGGCGGATATCGGTTGATTCTCCTGGGGACAGGGCTTAGCGAAAAACTTTTTGAGGGGAATTGTTTCCAGGGCAGGGGAAATTGGCAAGTTTTTTTTCGCCACAGGGCGGGGGAGCTTCAAAAATTCACAGTGGGGAGGGGAAACAGGCAAAAATGCGTGGGGAGTGGGTAAAAATGAAGTTTGAGTGTGGGAGAGAAAGTCGAAAAAATTTCTGTGGGAGGGCAAATTATGAACAGCTAATTAATTACCCTCTTGACTTAAAATTAGTCCGTTCACATTATTTTTCATGCACAATATATCTTATCATAGTAAGGACCTTTTTTAAAAGTGCATTGTTCGTTGGCTGCACCTGTAGGGTACACCCAATGAATTCACGATAATCTTCAAAGTTTGCTGTTGTATTTGATAAGACTTCGACGGAGATGAAAACACCATTCGAAATAATGTAAAAGGTTTTACTTTGAATGATGTACTTTTGCATCCAGGAATTGTCATACAACAGCCTTTCATGCTGGATGATATTACATTTCAAGAGTATTTCGCTGAATCACGATGTAATGTCGGTGTATTTTTCAATAACTGAGACGGAGATGTAAATCAGGAATGAGAGAGTTGATGCCACATAGACGGTCATAAAGATACGAAGACTGCAGCTGGTTGAATTCGACGAGTAGCTACGTGTTTTGAAAATATTGATAGTATACTATAAATCATTTAATATGTGTGTGATCAGATGTCCATTCCATGTACATTTCACCTAGCCATTGCGACTCTGTGTCGACTCATGGCGTGTGCATATATCAAAATCATTTTATCGTCTTCGTGCGACGTATCGCGTGATATTACAAACGGCTGTGGACATCATCCTAGGAATTATAATGTGCATTTAATCTGGTTGACAAATTGACTTTCTTTATTTAGTGTCAGTCAACATACGGTTTTTTCACTTTCGTTCCATTATTAACGATGTACAGCCATTTTGCTATACTTCTATTTCGAACTGTACATAATTCATCCCATTTGCTGGTGAAGTGTTCAGTCATTTTGCCAGGGGAGGAAAGTCATTTTCCTAAAGTGAATCTCCCATTTAGCTGTGTACACAGGATACAAAATGGATCATACAATTTAAAATCGAGTCCATGGAAGTAAGCATTTCTCCAAAGTGAAATACACACAGAATTGCTACTAATTAATTGATATAAATGTTGCAATCTGACATTAGTTCGAAGCTTTAAATTCGGACATTATTGCCCTTGGGGCGAGTCGAGGTTTTTGTCCTCAGGGTGATGCAAAAAAAATTACAGTGAGGTGATTGCTTCCATAACATGATGGTTTATTGCACTGTTTGAACAAAACAAAGGGTGAATGGGAGACAGAGAGACTGTACACAAGAATTAAATACCCAATGTACATGGGTAGCTTGTAGAAAATTTTAGCTCAGTGTTGTATTTTAACGAAAACTACTCACAATCATGTTATGCTTACTGTTTAAGGAATGATAATTTATTCTTGAAGGGGACAGGATTAGAGTGTCACCAGCACTGGCTGGGACCTTGAAGTGTCATCTTTCCAATCTTTTGCGTTCAAGCTGATAAAAAATTGTATAGAGGAAATCAGCATACAACGCCAGTCAGTGTCCAGGTGCAGCGAGTACAATATTTGCAGTTTTTATTTATTTGTTTAAATAAAATTGACGAAAATTACATTTACGGGCTACTTTATATGTATTTTTAAATTAATGGAATGGTTTTATGATAAGTTGCCCGCAACACAAAATGGCTGGAGGCAATGGATAATTCAAACACGCGTATGACACACGAAACTCACGCAGCTTTATTCAATTATCCTGTGTAAATTCTTACTAACTATATGCCATTGTTACGCCATGGAATCTTTTGATATGGTCGATTTAATAACCAAAGTTTACATTTTTCAGACGTTTGTTCTTTAACCAACTGTCAGCGATAAAAACTTCCAAAGAATAATTCCGGCAATTTGCCGTGTTTTGCCAAAGTTCAAATAAAAATGTCGGCGTCGGATTTGTGAACTTCGAAACTTTCATTTTTGGAGGGCTATTTGAGGTTAAACGTCCTGTGTTATGTTACTTTTGCCATACAAATGACTTTATTATCCACGGCTTTAGGTAGAGAGAAGACAAACAAATAGAGTAGACTGCTAAACACTCAATAGCCATGCAAAGGCTTTAACAGACCACTGCTGTAACATTTACCCTTACGCTTCGTTGCCTTCAAGGTAAGAATCAAAGTTGTGGAAATAACAAAAGGTATTTAACGACACAAATGACGTTGATCATTTTCAAAGAGATCGCTACCTTTATCAGTAACAACCGACTGCCTCCCTTACTTTCAAATGAACTCGTTGCGATCCTTTGTCAGATATGTTGGGCGTAATAATGACCATGGCATCCTAGAATTAGCATATTATGAACAAAATAAGTACAAAGAGATTTCTGCGGCCATATTGGTTTACCTTGTAGGTTTGCCGACCAATCAGAAGGCAAAGTCCTACAGCTTTATGAATGTGAATGCGATGACGTCAGCCAAATTCTAATTTTAATAAATAGCTTCCACTTTGACTGCAGATGTCTTTAATTAGTCTTAAATTGTGGGCGATCCTTTTTTATTGGCCACTTAGATCACAATTTATTTTGCAATTTAGAATATATTTGAAAAACGAACATCCTCGATATTGGTACGTTACATTCATTTTGAGTAATTTCCTAAAGTCTGCAAACCGTGAACTCTTTGTTGTTGTCGATTTATACATGACAAATATATCATCCGCAGGGTAAATCGTGTGCGGAGTCAACTTTAACAGCTGCTCCAATTGATCAAAATCTAGTCATTATATTTTTATACTGGATGCCATGTTACCTAGCAACCAGATCTTCTATTTCTGACAGAAAGAAACGTCATTTTCGTTAGGACCAGACGACGAAGGGGTGACTCTACCAGGTTATCGTAAAAATTTTGAGTCGTGACGAACACTTCTATAAGCATCAAAATCAACTTCACAATGGGATAACGTGATTTGTATTTAGGCAGTACACCTGATTTGAAAATGGCCGTGTAATCGTGAGTTGTAGAAAAAATCCGGGCATAAATGACTCATTTATCTCAAACATTGTCATACGTAACGCAACTGTTATGAAACATTGGGTAATATAGTGTCTTGATGTTGGACTCCTGTAAAGTACGAAACAACATGGATACCTACACTTTAGCAAACGCTTGAGGTGATTCAAATGAAATACAATCTATGTCAAGAACAATTTTTCACTGAGTACTGGAAAGGATATATATCATGAAGCTAGTTAATGCCTTGTGTAAATCTTACACATTGCGATTTATCGGAAATGTAAAATACCTGGCATTGTACACGTATTACATCGTTCTAAATTCCAACAAGTAACGGTACACGACCTATATTCGGTGTCCAAGGTCATGACTGATTTGCATATCAAACTTGGAACACATCTATCATGTTAATCAAGCATTATCGATATGCGTATGCATGAGCAGAAATGTGTCACATTTTTGGTGGTTTGTCACGATTTAACCCGAACAAAACCCACTTTGGCCGGCTTTTGTCTGTCTGTGTATACTAAAAGTCCTAAACAGATTTCAATGGATCATAAATAACGCCGCAGCCTGTCTTTTCAGACACATGGGGAAAGGGTTTCTCTTATATAACTCAGCAGTGACTGCCATTGTTGATTGCCCACAAGTTTGGTTTCTCCTTTCACAATAATAGCATTTCATTTCCTCCTCAGGAATTCCAATGTCACTTGCTTTTAATTGAACAAATGGCTCCAAAACGACTATTTGTCATGTTGATATGAAGCCTTAAAGTCTGCCACACTTGCAATTTCAATACCCCAAGCACACATCAATCTTTCCAAAACTTTTGATCTACATAGTTTTATGACTGGCATTGTTCAAATGGCAGACATCGAGTAAATTAGATTCATATTAGGAATTCCATTCCCAAGATAATTACAACTCAATCATGTTATTTCGACCGGAATGCATTATTAACCGGACAGGGACAAACTAATATATAGGACAAGTGAATTTGACCTTATTAAACTTAATAACACCATTTCTAATTTGATGTACATTCTCGTCCCGTCTGATGATAATTGCTGTCTGCAGATGGGACAGTATCCTCACAATTCATATCGACTATCGTGGGCGATACAATTTGCAATGATAATAGTAATCCAGTGATTGATCTTTGATACTTTCATGTCAACATGGTACTTTCTGAAAGCAATCAAACTGACTTGATACAGCGAACAAATTATAAAAATGATGTATACTATCATCATTCAGAAGTACCGCGATTTCTGGAAAAACGACAGAGTCATGAGGACCTGAGGTATGATTTACGATTTATGATAATACTTTTGTGCAAGGCCACCTGTCCTTAATTAACAAAAACACAAAAACTTCCTTGAGGGGACGGCATTTTCTAAGCTATCTTCTCACTTGAATTTATAGATCCCTAGGAGTAAAAGAGCTGTTTTTATCATGTATCTTTCACATCTTAATCTATAGTTTAATTAGCATGGCTGCATATAGGAAATATAAATTCGGTACTGCTTTCCTGACGGACTATCTTCGTGGGTAAACACTAGAACAAGCAAGATGATTGTGATGTTGCAAGACCATACCAAATAAGCCATGAACGCTTATGTCTATTAAGCTGCCCGTACATATTCAATGAAGTATAGCAAATATTAAAGATACCTGACCATCAATCCATACGGCATAAATGTTGACTCGTCAGATACAGTATGAGTTACCTGCCCTGTCCCTTCGCACATACCATCGATGAAAGCACCAATGAAATGACATTAACCTGAATCAAAGTAAATTCCTCTTGTAATTCTTCAATAAAACCATCAATCCTAGTCAAATAGACGATCTCTAATTAATTTTCTTTACACCGACTCTCTCTTTCCGACAAACACAAATTGATAGCAACTACTTTCGGAACACACAGTGTTCATGCATTCCTAATCACCATTTACGGCTGAAATAACCAGCGGACATTACTTTCAACACAAAAGTCTCCAATTAATGCCAAAATATAACGGCAAACACGATCATGAACATCGAATTTTTTTTTTATCATTTTCTTACAGTCGAGCCGGTATAGACAGCATTGCCAGATTATTATCACAATATAATATGTTTGACCAATGCAACGTCATCCAAGCTTTTCTCTCAACCTCTCAGGAACAACAAGAGTTTGTATTCTGATATGAGTTTAAATCAACGGTTCTCTATTCGCTTCCGCAAAGTATCAGTAAGTTTTCTTATATTGATAATTTGTGTTCGGTGAACACAGAACAGCTGCTTAAATCTAGACTATATTTGAAGACAAATAGTCATGGAATTTATTTACAATCCATTGAGATTTTGAAACGTTTACACATGGCGATGAATTTTGCGAATCACACACTATATCATCAAAATGTGAATTTTATTATGTAAAGAAAAGGCCAGGTGTGACTGATAAATCATATGAGGATCATAGAGTCGGCTTAGCGTCTGCTTAGTGGTTAGCATTTTGATGTTTTATGATTGTTTTTACGATCGATGTAAAATTTCGAAGNNNNGAACCCACTCGTACTTGTTTAGATCTACAACCTCTTAGTTTTCCACAAATTTCTTATTACGTCACGCTTGAACTATTAGGTATAACTGACAACACCTTTGATAGAAAGCTTACAGATGCAATCATTTATGGTATTTCAATACCATGAAATTACTGATTCAAGTTCTTTGACTCGTTTGCAGCAGTGTTCCATTTGAGTAATGACAAGCTGTATATGGCAGCTGCCCTTCCCCACAATAACCTTTGCCACTCGTCGGGAATTAGTATTTCTGACGGTAACACTTTCCATGTGCAACAGCTGCCTTGCCTGTCGTTCCGAATCCTGTGAGAGATTGAACGTTATGGGTAAAAGCTTGTATGAACCATTCATATACAAAGTGCCCCAGAGGACCAATTTTGAACATTTCCGGCACTAAGCTTAAAAATATTCATAAATAGAAATACTTCTACCTTCTTTGGCGTTATCTTTCAAATTTCTGTTCATCATGAACGACATTATTAATCGCAATGAAAGCCGTTTGTATTCTTTCGCGCCAAAACGACAACTCTACACATCAACTGTAAACAATGCAGACATTCAAAAAATCAGATTATGGTAGTGTGCGCACCGTAAATAAAAGAATTTAACATTTTGCTCAGAAGTTCCGCAAGTAAACTTTCAGCCACACTCTTACCAAATCAAGAAATTAATATAAGGGGTCACGCAAATTTTGCAACGAAAGAAACAATTTACCAAACATTTACCGATATTTGAATTCAAACTGACTACCATCCTTGTCTTAACTCTATGGGGAACAAGTGAATTTTCTATTTTCGCAAAAGAAGACAGCAAAATCTTTATCTACTCCAAGGGCATCAAAGTGAACCCAAACAAGCCGTAGACTCGAAAAGCATTGTTAAAATTTGAGAGTCTGAATATCTGTCCCCGAGGCGCATTCTACCCGATAAAATGAATCTTCTGCTGGGTTGGCAACATTCGATTTGAGTATCGTCCTCGTCTGTAGATTGCAGTTTGCCTTTTGAAAGGAATGGGTGAATGGTCACTAATGCCTTCCTAGTGAAATGCGTCACTGAGACAGATATTCTGACTCTCAAACTTTTACAATGTAAATTTTGTCTACCATTTGAGAGGGGCTCATTCTTAAGCTTATGGAGTAAAAATAAAGTTTTCATCGGCTCAGTTTTGTGAAAGTCTGGAATTTTATTTTCCCCCATAGAGATAACATGCATGGCGGCCATTTTGACTTTCAAATATCGGCAGATATTGGGTAATTTGTGTCTCTTGTACCAAAATTTGTACGGTGACCCCAAATTTTTATTCTTGATTTTGAAAGAGAATGGGTGAAAGTTTGCTTGAGGAAAGTTTGAGAAAAGTTTAAATATTTCACTTTCGAGCCTGGGGCACGAACAACCTTAAGTTGGAAGTCACAACACGAGGCTAATTAGACCTGCTAAGACGATTATTCGTCCTGACCATGTACACGAAATCACCATACGACACAACTACTTGTTTGAGGGAGTTTTCAGGGAAAGAGCACAGATGTGCTGCCGTACGCTGATGGCAAAATTGATAATAGAGCGCGTTCTGAGTAAAGTACAAAACAAAAAGTCATCATAAAACCACCGCTGTAAGATCCGTTAATCGGTGACATTCATTCAACGTCATGACATATTCATCTTTTCCAACTTGCTCTGACGTGCCGACACGCCATAGATCACAATTAAAGCGAATTTTCCTTCGGGCAATACAACTTATGTAAATCATTATATCATATATGGTGTGTAAGGTAGTACCTCCAAACAAACCATCCTTCTCAGCAAGCGCTTCAATTATGCCTTCAAGTAGAATCGTCCAGTTATCGACAGACGACAATTTTGAGTCTTAAGATTAATAATTTCATTTTTCCTGATGTAAGCCCTTCAAGGATTATGAAGAATATTTTGTTGGTTTATTTCGCATGACGAACTTTGCCAACATGCTTTGATTGACTAATGTCAATACAGTCGAGTGGGTATATTTCACCTACCTTCATTTTATTTTGCTTGCAATCGAAATTGAATTATTGTACAACTGGGACCACACATGCGCTGTAAATTTTCTTACCGATTTATAGCACTGATGTAAGACTGTGTAACCGTACAAAGATTAGGCACCCACACTACATCTGCAAACATCAAATAGGTAGAGCTTTATATCATCGCTACGAGACAGCCATGTAACGTCCATGAGTAATTATCAATGGGACCGATCAACCTTTCAAAAACTCGGTTTCTTTGACCCGCAAATTTCAGTCTCTCTGACAAGCAGATGAACTCGTCATCTGGAAAATGCACAGTTTTGTGATAAATACAGACAGACAGACACTTCAGACTTTTTGATAACTTTCTGAATGAATGTAAAAAAGAAACCGTCTTCACTTTCAAGTACAAACTACAGATGATTGGTAACGTTTAAAATCATGGCCATGACTGAGTGACTTCGATTGCCGATAAATATTTCGGTTTGCATCCTCACTATGGGGTTATCATGAATGTATCCGTTCTTGCAGTAATTTTCAATGAAGCAGACGACAGGAATGTGTTGCAATCAAACCAAGATACTGAGTAGTTGCAAGAACAGCACGAATCTGGCTGTCGTCAAGTCAACAACGTACGTGGTTAAGGGACTGGACAGAAATTACGGGGAGAGGCCGGTGTTTAAGGGTGGGTCGCAAGTTTTCGCGCAACTATTAGAAGCCGAGATGTGGTTGATACAGTGCTTCATCTAAAATATCCAATCGTAATAAATGGGAGTCCATTGGGAAAACTATCAATATTTTTCACCAACAAATCAAAATATAACTGTACTTTTATACATGTTTCATAGTTTATGTAAATGCACTTTGCTTGAAGTAGGCTGTAAAAACTGCATGTGTGTACAAGAAATTTGATTTTGGAAATTCACTGAAAATGTCGATTCACTGTACATTTGAGTCCATGAGAAAACTATGAACATTTTTCACAATGTAAAACCAGCAATATCTGTTTGTAGACGTTGGGTAATTAATGTAAATATACTTGATTAGAATGGTATGGTTACAAGAACATAAATGTACAAGAAATTTTATTTTCTAATTTCTCCGAAAATATTGATTCGCTATACATGGCCGTCTATGAGAAAGCTATGAATTTTTTTACCATAATAAACTAACGAAATCTTTGCGTTTATAAGTTTTTGACAATTGATACAAATGTACTTGATGTGAACGAAAAGTATGATATTGGAATTTCACCCAAGAATATCAATTCACTTCTCATGGTAGTCTTGGGGTAAACTATTAAACATTTTCCCAGACAAAACTTGCTATATCGGTGCATTTATGGGTAAATGTTGTTCAATAGTCACTTATAGGCTGTAATAAGTTTCTTGACAAACAATGACAATGCTCTCTGTATAACTACAAGCCAAACGATGAATGAAGGTAAACATTACAGCTATTGATTTTGGATAGTATAGTAGTTGATATAATTACATATTGTGGAATGTGATCTTTTTTCATCGAATTACTTGAAACCGTGCATAAAAGTGATTATTTGGAAGGTTAAAAGAACTCACTGAAATTTCAAAGGTGTAATAAAAAATTATGTGTCAATTGAGATATTATTGATATAAGCTGTGACACGCAGGGGGAGGGTCACTGTCTTTTTGCACATGGAAATTGGGGAGGGTCACTTGCTTTTTTCGCAAACACTTTTTAAGGGTCACTATTTTTCGAAAAGCATTATTTTGAAAACACTGGCTTCACCCCCCCCCCCCGTAATTTCTGTCCCGTCCTTAAAATGCTAGGCTCGTTCGCAGGTTAGTCTTTATTGGTAATTTACTCGACTAAGTATTTCATCTATGCCAGATCGATTTCTGGCTTGGAGGGGACGTATTACTTAACAACTCGAAAAGTATATATACGGAAACAACCAGCACCATCCATAGCATATCATCACTACCAATCTGGTTATTGGGGAAATTTCTGTCTAATGCATCTTAGAAATTTACCCATGAGCCTGTTACGAAATAACCTCGACATAGATGTGAATATTGAAAAACGACGTACTGGGACGAGTTTTAATTCCGAAGTCCATAAAGGGTTGAGTGAGCCATTAGCATACAACGAGTCTCATTAGACTTCCGTCTGTCGATAATTTCTGTCAAATTCCTGGAGTTCTTTCACAATACTTCCGGCAAAGGCTCTGAGATTTTTAATTAAAATGCATCATCCACATGTTGCTAAGTCTAGACGTTACACTGTAAAAGTTAACTCTGGACTATCTTCATATGGTGTATGGCTGTGCATAAGGCGCAGTTAATCTTCAGGTTAGGCTAAGAAACGTGCTAATGTCACAACGACTTATTCTCTCGCAGTCAGGGAATCTTGCTAGTGGGAAACAGAGCATTGTGGGAGAGAGCTGAACCTTTCCATGGTTCGTCACAACAAAGAGGTGAATGTGATTTCATGGCCAGTGTATTGTATGGTGTTTCATCATTCAAAGAAAGATTGTCTCGATTTTTCCAGATATCTTTCACAAGAAGTTAAAAGAATTTATTCTTCACCCTTTCATTGACGAAAGAGGAAATTATTGGAGTTAGCCGCTCGACTATGGCCATTGCAGTTGGTGTTAGTATTGTTTATTATACATTGGGCTGCAGTGAAAGAACACTAAATCTTAGAATTGCTTGTGGTCAAAAATATCAAATACCAAGATATCATTCCTTCGATACGTTAACTGATCATTATAGACTGATGTGCGTCTTCAAATGAAAAACAACACAATTTAGTCTGGGGACACAAGGCTAAAGTCATCAGATCTCACAAAGACTATGAGCAAGATTATCATAGTTCTACTTTTCTGTCCTGATCAACCATATGTAGGCCTTACAACTGATAGTCCGCATACCATTGATTGCCGACAATCAGGCATAGCTGTCACAGAATTACCCTCCAGCGATAATATTTCCAATCCATCTTATATACACCAGCTGCAAATCACCAATAATCTTCCATACAATGAACCACCGTGGTTAAAATAATCACGGTATCCATGGTAACAAAGCCACTCGTAAAAGAGTGTTGATTGATTGCAGTTGCAGCGGTCACTAAGGGTTACCGCAAAAGGAACAATCGATCTCTTACCAAAAGGTATATGCATAATAAATGTTCATTCTTGTAATTAGCGAAGCTGATGTAATATGCAACTCTGTGATTATATTAAAAATTCAGCGTCACTGCACGCCACAGGTTTGTATGGAAATGGTTACTAATACGATAGATCATCTCAACAATTTGTTTCCTTCAAATTGCCATCTCAGGACATATGCTGTATTCATATGCATGCAAGACGTACACCATGACACTGATAAGGTGTCTTATGATATAAAATGCATGAAAGTGCCAAATTCTGTTGTTCGAAAATCAACCAAGTGACAAAGTTGCTTACGTGCATGCATGCATGTATGTATGCCTTATACATATACGTCATTAGAATATCGTTGGTTTGTTGTATTTTCCCAGCTCACAATTTATCAGTTGTAATTGCGACCGAAATTTTCATGGATGTTGTGTCAAAATTAGCAATCTGTAACCTGACAATGTCCCCCAAGAATGATGTTCCTGAACTGCCATGACTCTGGACGTTCAGAAAAACGGTAACTGTCAAGTTGCTTCAAAAAACCTTAATGCAAAACGGATTCTAAGACGCTATAAACTTTTCCACAGTCATATTTTTTCTAGAGTTGTACAATTGAAGACGTTTGTTTTCAAGTGCTCTCGGGGCGAGTTTCTTGTACGACATAAATCTAAGAATGCTTTCATTATACGTTATTGACACAGAATAGCTTCAAATTCATCGTTGATTAAAACACCATAGTTAATTAAATACAAGCATAATTGCACAAGGGTTTGAGTTCATTATTTCAGTGTTTAAGGAGTGAACGGAGAAAAAAGTGATTGTTTTCATTTTCATTTTCATTACAATTGCAAAGTCCTCTTAAAACGTAACGACATGATTTTTGCATTGTCGGCATGAAATAATCCACAAATAGAATTGTCTCTTACGGAGATCGGCAGATTTTCTGTAACACTTGGAATTTGAAACGTTATGTGGTAAAATAACAAGTGAGGTTTTATTTCAATAACCAGAAAAATGAGTAATGAGGATGTTGTACATTGCAGGGAAAATCGAGCCTTAAATTGCTTCAGCGATGTCTGTCCATATTAGCGGCTACTCAGATGCCGTCGAAGTTTATTAATCGTAAAGGCTTGCCAAAATGTGTTTTCAAATTCTTTGATCCGAACATAACAGCTATCAGACTTCTTTACATGCATTATCGCACGATACGAATAATGTTTCGTAAGAATCGTTGCTTGTGAAATAACACTTCGCGTTTACCGATTTTCTGCTGCATCTGTTAAGAAACCTTGTCTTTTGATTGTTCGCTGCGCCATGAGAAGGTCGTGTTTGCATGCGTACCGATGATTATACCGGATGAATTTCAAACGTATGGAGCAGTGTTGCGAATCGATCGACAAGTAAGCTGCTTATACGGTTAAATGTCAATCAACTCTAAGAAAAGTAAAATATTGAACCAAAGAAAACATCTGTTGTCAATATAAAACCTTTGATTTATTTAATTTACATCGGTCCTGATTCTTCAACATTTTTTAAAATTGCGTTCGGAATAGAGTATGAACTGGGAATTTACTTCAAAGCCATTGGAAACCCTTTACCACAGGAAGAGTTGGCAATATATCAACTGATGTTAATTTTCATTTCCACTTTTTCCTTCCTTATGTTCCGTACACTATATAAAATTCACTAACATATTTCTTTTGAAGAAATAATACTGTTATTCTCTGAGGTGAACCATTGATTGCCATTACTCAATACAAAATCTGCTTTGTGAATTGCCGTCGGTCCTGCTTCTCCATTTAATAAAATATAACAGGAGAAAAAATATTGAGACACCTCAAAAAAACTTGAAATTGTTCACTGATCCCTTTGGTATGGATATATCTGTACTGTCCAAACCCCGTCTTGTAGGAAATACTGTACTTCAGGGACTTCGTCATCGGTGTTGAAACAATGTCTAACCTTGTCTAAACAATGTCGAATTATGCCGAACCATGTCGTCACCCCTTTCGACCTGTGCCGAACCCCTTCGTAGATTAGAAATAATGTTGTTTCAGGAGGTTACCGCTGAGTTTCGAGAAACTAATTAGCCGACGACAAGAATCTTTTAGTAGCAAAGCTGAAAGGGTCACCAAATTGTATTTCAATCAGCATATCACGTACCATTCCAGTCAAAAATATTCAGTAATTACATTGGCACCGTAATGCCATGATTACCACAAAAATAATTATTTTTGATACGGGAATTTCAATTCTCATCATAAACTGTAAAATAATTCCGAATGCAATAAACGTATTTTAGATTATACCATACAGAAAACTGAAGGATATAAGTCACTGCGGTATCCGTGTCTGTGTAATTTAAATTCTGTAGCGAAAAACATACAATGAGTTTTATCTCGATTGGCATTTGCATTGATTAAGTTTATATTGTGCTGAAACTTTGTATTACTTTCACGATCTTCTTTTAATTTTTATTACACAAAATTTGCTAATATTGTTCGTATTTTTATGGGACATTACATGAAAGTACTAATTCGCAATAAGAAAATTGACAATAATGTGACGTGATTATGAATATAATTTCGCAATGACCCTAGTCGTAAATCTGCCTCAAAAATGAAAATTGTGCTTAAG
Organism: Ptychodera flava; assembly: GCA_001465055.1. NCBI lineage: Eukaryota > Metazoa > Hemichordata > Enteropneusta > Ptychoderidae > Ptychodera > Ptychodera flava. The sequence goes on along the minus strand of LD346803.1, from coordinate 48,151 downwards.
TAAAAAAGAGCTATTTTTCACATTGCAACAATTTTACAAAACAGTGCAACGTCATAAAGGAAAACGTATGAATTGAAAGCAGTAAAACTCAATACCTGATGACCATTTAGACAATGGACCTCGTAAATTCATTGAATATTAAAATTGCTTCTTTCTTGTTAAATTTCAGCGAATAAGAAATCTGTCGACAGTCTCTATGCCTGCCATTGATTCATGTTAAAACTGTCGAAAGAATAACGTTTGAATTTTTGTATTTGAATTTGTGGTAAAAGACGTTTTTCCGTTTATTTGTAATATTTGTAAGCATAAAGTTGAATCAAAATTTACATCGCAAAGTTTTCATAGTCAAGCGTTAAACGAGGTGAGTTACAGGCACCTTGACGATCAAATATACAATTCTGGCAACATTAGATAGCTTTCGTCTTGTGCTAGTGGGTAAAATAACATGATATTAAAATGCACTGTGGGTAAAAAATCGACTTCTCATCAGGGCAACAGTTTGAGACAGTAATCTCATAAATACTTTTAGCACAAATGTAATCGTTGTCAGGGTAAAAAGTTCTGTTCGTTCGTTGGCTTAACTCATTCACCTTTTCATCCTTTCTTGCAATAAATTCCTGTATAACCAAAAACATTTACTTTGCTTCTGTATTCTTATATGTTTTACGTCTAGAAATCCGCTATATTGAATATTTGGTCGACTGCCTGAAACTTTTATGACTCACTTAGGTGACAAAACCTTATTTACGGTATCGAAAATTAGACATTGGCACCTTAAAGCTTTTCTATGTCATTGTCACTGAGTCATGGCGATTTAAACTTCAAACAAATAAGACTCTCTATATCTCTTACAATCTCTAAATCTCTTACAATTTATAGAGACAACACTATGCGTCCTGGTCTTATATAAAAACTCATCACACCTAAAATTGGGGCGACATGGTAACCGTGATTCGCTGAATTCCTCCCGACTGTAAAATACTGACAGGTCCCTAATAAAATGATTGAAGTACCAGTCATTTTGAGGACAAAATATTGTTCCTGGAACAACACAACCTGCTGGATCAGAAAAAAGACCAATGACCATTTGAAAGACTTTTACCAGCATAGCCATATCACTTGATACAGAAAAGAACGTTTACAATACGCTTATTGCAATTTAACCACGGTTACTTTATATATATATATTTCCATCTTGACAGTCAACAATGTTTAATCCTTATGAAGTGGGATTAAGCTCACGAAACGTCGGACAATAAAATTTAGTTTGTAGTGAAGAACATCCTAGAGTTGGTGCTGCTTGATCCATCCTGTCAATATATATATATATATATATATATATATATATATATATATATATATATATATATATATATATATATATATATATATATATATATATATATATATATATATATCTGTTCCAGTGTGAAATTTGAATGTTGGGTGTGTTTTTTTATTATTAGAACTGTCAAGTTTTGCAACAAATAAAAATTGCCTTTGACTTAACAGCGGAAATCTTAGGTTATTTATATAAATACTGCGGCAACTTTTGTATCAAATGGTAACTTTCGAATTTTAAACGGTTGTCGATCGGTATCCTTGTTTGAAGTCTGCCTGAAAAGTTTGTGTTTATGCAACCTCATGAAGAAAGTGCCATGTTAACGTTACATAATAATATACCTGTTGTATAAGCAACTATATCTATTTGCTATGTTTGAAACAAATAGCTGTCTTAGAGTTCAAAATACCTCTGTGCTAAATTATGTAACTCAACAGGACTGTCTGTATTTATAATCATGTTTGCAAACACCATACGCGAAAGAACGCACTCAGAATGACCAATGTATAGAGGTTTGTTCATGAATTTTGTACACACATACAAAGAGATGGCAGACACTTTAACAGTCCATGCAAAAGGATGTCATTATTTCCCAGGGGAAATACGACATTAAATCCGTTCTTAAAGTTCTTAAACTTATACTTAGCTGTTTTTAGCACGTATTCGTCCACATTGCCATGGTAATATTCTCTTTACCTTGGTTACTTGCTTTCAAAATGTATGATGAATACTGAGAACGATTATTCACATTCTTGAAAAGAGCAAATGACTGACTTCACATTGTTTTGACAGCCAACATCAAAAGCTTTTGAAAAACTCTCAAGGTCCAAACTCACAAAATACATTGAGTGATTACCTTTTACGTTCACACTTTTCTAGTAGCTTAAAGCCACTGACAGCGAATAGTTGCTACAAAACAATACTTACAGCGTTTTATGTGCTTTCATGTGCGGTCTAAGCTGAACACCATACTCTTCAGCCCGCTTTAACATGGCTTGCGCATTAGCTTTGATTCGGTCTATGTCGAGTACCAATGCCGGTGTCATCAGAGAATCAATGGCCTGTCCTATTTTGTCAGGTGTTATTTGAACCACCTTCTCAAGTTTGTCTGCAACATCGTTGATTTGATTCATTTCTGTGTGGCTGATTTCTTCCTGCACGGGTATGACGGGAGTAGTGGGAGCGGACTGGGCGCCGTTGTTGCTGGAGACAACTGTTGTACTCTCTGATTGTTTTATCGGTGTGATGGGTCCCGATTTGCTAATCGGAAGTTGCCTCTCTTTTTCCTTGTTGTTTTCTTTGGCGGTTTTACCCGCTATATTCCTGAAAATGCAAAAAATGTGTTCTTTTGGTATGGATTAAAACAAATAAAATGGTACAAATTGCGCTAGAGAAATACACTGGATGGACGAATAAAAAAAACTAAGGCAAGGGATGCGAAAGAAACACAATTTATTGAAATATAGATCACTTGAATATTTGTATTTCTGTCACGTGATCCAAGCAAATATACCAGTCCTTCAATTTCGGCAATAAATAAGTTGATTGGGTCATCTAGAATCAAATAACTTTTACTTGGATTCTACCAATGTTGATATTTTTTCGAAAATACCACAAAGCCAATCATTGATTATATACTTCTTCATTGTTTAAGTTAATCAGCGTTGTCTTTCGTGTTTTGTCATTACATACTAAATGGATTTATTATGAAACGTTATTCAGTATTCGTTTCACTGTATTGCTATCTGTTTCTAGTGATTCGCCATTTAGTGTAATGAAATTATTTTGGTTACCCAAGAAATCACGAGGTTCGTGCGTCGCCTTTGTCGCCTTGTCTGGAAAATTCGAAAAACAAGAAATTTCCCCTCCTTTTGTATAAGGTGGCATTTATTTAACCATTACTTGTCTGTTCTTAGCTTTTTATGAATAGTTTCGTCTGCAAATATGAAACCAAGGCAAGGTCATATTATATATTTATGGATATCACTTTAATAAACTCATTTCCTTGTTCAAGACTCTGACTATGCCTGTGGGTTCCCTTTTGTTTTACAAAACAATAGTTACTAAGAGACAGATCGTGATATCATACCTACACTGAAATTTCTTTCAACCTGTGTTTAACAGATTTGCATTCACTGAAGTTATGAATGATGGTGTTTTCTGGAAAGTAATTAATTAAAAGTCTATGGGGCATATTGTAGCAGTCAGTTTTCTGTCGAAGAGAGGATTTGAAACTTCCGACAGAAGTACTTGTTTGATTTTCAGGAAATGATTCGATTTCCTGGTGGTTTCAGCTGTAAATCATTTGTCTTCGACGTGGAAATGTCCGGAAGAAATGTCAGTTCCATTGCGAATGTAGAAATACAAGGTCAACTGCAATGTGTGCCTCAAAATTGAAAGATGTCTCAATTTTCCTAAACTTTCCTGAAGCACAATTTGAAAGATTGCTTTCAGAATCAAGAATGAAAGTCCGGGATCACCGTGTCAATTTGAAATTTACTAGAGAAATAAGTTATCTGAAATTAACTGACGTTTAAAACCAAGTGGGCCGGCGCTGAGATCTATATGGCATCTCTGCGGGGAAAATTAATTTTTTGGTTTCCATGAAAACAAGTCAGTGAAGATTTCATTTTGTCCTTACAGTTAGCTTCAAAATGAATTCATATAGCATTGAACAAAGGGCTGTGAAATTTGAAAGTCGAGATATCTGTTCCCGAGGCGCATCCCACCTTGAAGACTAACCATCCTTTCGTAACAAATGGCATTTTCTGGAGTCTTTTCTTTATTTAGAAGATTTTGAGTTACAAGATCAAATATTGAGGTAGATCGATCTTTCTCAACTGTACATAATTTCTTATAATATTTAACTTTGCAGCAAGTTACTATCAAAGCAGAATCGTTCTTTATGAAGCTCTTGAAATTTATGAAGAAATTTTCCCACTACATCAAATATAATATATTCGGAACTGTTCGACGTCAGTATTAAGACGACTATGATTGTTTGTATCTATGGCCGGCGCGTTGCTGTTGATAAGTTGTCGAACGCGCTCCAATCGCCATGTTTTCCTTTCCAAACGTTTAATCTTTCAAATCAGAGGAAATTCAAGTTTCTTTCACTGCTGCTAGTATTTCTGTCAAGACGACTCCCAGGTGTTGGTAATATTTCCTACTATGGGAGTTTGAAAGCATTGCTATGGTGCCTACAAGAAGGCCTGCTGCCATTATTTACATTGTGCTGCGTTGGAATCAAAGCATTTGTAAGTTTCGTCTATTTTACAACACAGCGCTGTTGAGTCCTGAAAAAAAACCGGATTTCCTATGCTAGTTTGTTGCATGTGGAAAATCGTCTGTTTTCGACGTCTGCGATTCGGTTTGCCTATAATGACAAGCGAGAAAAAAGCGCAGCGGATGGCGATATTGTATTAGTTTCTAATATCTTTGTGAATGCATGCTTTTCAATCATGATTAATCGCCGGATTAGTTGTTTGAAAGCGTTAAAATATTGCTATGCATAGACCGTATTCCTAATTCCCGCGTAGCTAGAAGGGCTTTTTCCGTCCTGAACTTATTTGCGGTAAAATTTTGTAATTCACATTTTGGGAAACCAGTTTTGCGTAGTAAACTAGTTCAGGTATTTTTCAGATGTATCCTACTGCTTTTGAAATTCTCTTATTGTTGTTTTCAATTTCTATCAATGAACTGAGTGATGTGTAAATGAATATTTATGACGCAGAATAAAAGTCAAAAGTTAATGAATGTGAAATTTCTTGATTTCTATTAACGCCAAAAATCGGGTAAGTAATACGATTAGTGCTCAAATGTTTAGCTACAAATTAAATAAGTTGAATATTCATCATAAACGCCTGCAAGAATTTCAGAAACCTGATCTTTGACATTTTAAGGATAATATTTCTTTTAAACCAGTATATTCTGAAACTTGCCGGCAAGACCTGGATCATATAGCTACCGTTGAATTGGGGAACAATTTTATGTAGACTTTTCGCTGTCGAATTAAAAAAAACATGGATTGCCATGACTTTACGCGTCGATTCACATTTCATTAAATTGAATTTTAAGCCTATGGTTCCATTACCACTATTTTAAATTGTTATGACCGTAAGCCGCAAATATTTCTTGTCGATAAAAACTAATAACGTCCTGTTACGATGACAACATGAAAAACACAAACAAAGACGGTCTTGATGGACATGTACCAAACTCTCTCCAGACCATCGTAGATATTTGTGCATACCCATGAAGTAAACAGAGATAATTAACCTCGGTACCTTGTTTTTATATGTCCTAGCAAGAATCATTTGTGAAATAAAATATCATATAATTGCTAAAAAATGGTATACGCAAATGATTTGGCGACTCCTTTTGTTCACATATATCAAGTCCGGTATGGTAAAGCCACTGGCGTGAAGTTTTTTGTTTTGAATAACAGTTTGAGAGTGGTGGTACATCCAAATCATGAACTTTGAGCGACTTCAAAATGATTACATTCTTCCGTAATATGTAGACCACGCGCAAGCGTAATTTCAAATTTGATAGGTCAACCAGTGTTAACGAATTGTCAATTACGCCAATGAGTGATACAAATTGATGTCATTAATAGAACTTTACTATCTATAATGGCGACATTTGAAGGCAATTTTGAGTACCTATATTGAAGAAGATATCAGCATTTTTTTATTATCGCGAAATACATGGGGAACTGCAAATGGAGTGAATAGACATCTTGTCTGGCGAGAGACCAGCGTATCTAATAAATTTGCCGAGCTATCTTGCAAACGCCAAACGCGTAATTACATACCTCGCCAGATTACTATTCCGCCGTCATTAATTACACTCTTGTCACGAACACCCTTCACTCAGGGCACAATGCATACCACCTGAAGCCAGTAAATTCCATTATTTATAACCCACCATGCGATCAACAAATAAATAGCACTCCGTCAACAGATGAAATGCGTGTCCATATGACAAAACGTTGTTAAGACTTGACTTTATGGGGAAAAAAGCTGTTGTTGCATGTTGAACAAACCATCATCCTCGGAATATGAGTCCAGGTAAATATCTGCTGGTTGCTCACTGTACATAGAGTTACTTTAAAAACGTTAGCTTCATAATCATATTTTGCAGTGAAATTTCCCTACAACATTGACAATCTTAAGCAATTAGAATGACAAATGAAATTAAGTTTCGTAATATTACGTGTCAATGAACAAGGATAATATGCAACAATGTCAGTGAGAAGGAATTAAAATGTTGTGGTATTCGTCGACATGGCTGCGTCAGGCAGCAACAATTTTATTTCAAACACACGCTAATAGAACGTATAGTTCACGTCGCTTTAATTCCTATTCTATATTTGTTAACGATGTGAAGGAATATACTGCCTCATTGGTTTTGTGTACAACAAAGTAGCTATTATAGGTGTTGATTGAGACACTTCACAGTACAAATGGATAGATGTACGGGTTATGCGCGCTGCAGCCTCACAGCTGGCGACATTTTGTAAGGGTGGCCTCAAGTTTTAGTGAATACGCTGACCAAACGCATTACTATTATACCTGAACAATGAAATATTCCCCGAGAGGTTGGAGGTTCACTAGTTATGGCGACACCAACACAATAATCGTTGCAGAAATATGTCTCGCCTTGTGCAACGAAGCGTACAACTCGAAGACCTTTCATATTACCCACATGTACATATCAACTAAAGACTACAGACCAAACGCCGATAAAGCATGTTATATATATTTTGGTATGGAGCGACAGATGCTTTGGAGAAAAGACACATTTTGGTCACTCTATTCGCGGGAAAGAATGCACTGTTGAACAATAATATTGTATAAAGCATGTTTTCTTACCGTTTTAAACACAACATGTTCCGAGAGATCAGCTCAATAACCAGTACAGTACTTACAACGCTTAAAGCTTGTGTTGATATTAATTTGCAGCAAACTCTTCTGTGCCGCACGACGTAAATAAAAGCTGTTCAAAACATACAGCCACCAAATGGGGACCGACTTGCTGCTGGTCACGTGACAAACGGATGTCCCCGAGTTTTATCCGGCTAACCTCGTTTTCGCTTGCGTTCATGTTAGTGTCTGCTTGCTGTAACCTTCAGCTTGCTTCAAAAAAACGCCAGTCACAAATGAGTGTATCAACTGTATTTATCAACGGAAAAGTTCTTAATCTTCAGCTGTGATGATTTTCGCGGCAGGGTAATTTGCAAAATGAGACATATTTTTCAGCTCTTTGATAAATTAGTTTTATGTGTGAAAGATGACGGTTTCAGAGTTGATATTAAATTTACATTTAAATCCTTTAGCTTTCCGTTATTTTCATCGCACCCACGTTTGACACAACACCGTCCCTTTTGACAATGTTATCGCTATTCTAATTCTTTGCGCTTCGGAATACAAAATATCCAATATGCATAGTACATTGTGATATAAACGGTACTGGAGTCACCACTCTCAGAATCATGAATATACGGACATGTATCCAAACACGCATGCGTAACAAACATGGGGACACAAAATAGCTGGGTATATTTGAATTTAGAGATTTGTCATGTCATGTGCTATGTAGGTACCTAGATTATAAACCATACCACTTTGAAATGCAATGAAAACTATGAAAAGGACTGAGCCCACAGTGAAGGCAGAACGATTATTTTATGACGTCACACATTTGGTAATCGGCACTACATATTTAACAGCTCAATACGAACAGGTGTTGTTGGCATTGTTTTATAGAATAATACATGGTTAATTTTTGATGAGAATGATGGTCGCGTAACCTGTCACATGAACATAGATATAACGCGAATATTATTTAAATCCCAGGGTTCAATCTATTGCATTCACAATTAATGACGTCATCATATCAATCACAGGTTTGTTACAATATGGCTGGAGCATTATAATCCTAAGCTACACATATCACGATAATGATATGAAATGATTTGTAAGTTTCACTTATTTGCAGGAAATTTTCGGCATATTGTTCATTCTCGTTTAATCGTTTAAATTTTTATAAACCATTCAACTGCCTTTTCATCATTTCAGCGTAAGTGAGTAACTGAAAGACTTGTCAGCATCGATCATGGATTTCTCGGAGTTTGGATGTATTGTCGTTTACATAGTAATTACACTTTAGTGTTCAAAGAATATCATCAACTTTAAATCACCTTTAAAATAACTTGGAATTTAATGAAATTTTCTGGACCTTTTTGTCCTGTGTCACATAAATATAATGTGTATTTAAGCGACTAATTAAAATACATTGGATTAGCCTCTGCACTACAAAAATGAATAAACGCTTCTATTGCAACAAAATGTTACTTTACTACGTTCGCTTCACACGACGCAGTTTTCGTGTACGATTTTTTCAATAAATGCCTCTAGGCAAGCTAAGTCAACTGCCAGAAACATCGGTCCGAATTCACGAATAGACGGGGCGACAACAAGTGATCAGCACAGAGCTGGACTGTTCCGAACAGAACAAAATAAAATAAGTGAAAGGAATAAAACTGAGAACGTATTTGAACGGCAATTAGGAACAGCAAAGAATAGATCCACTGTACCATGCATGAGGCGATCTTTGTGAACACAGAACATCAGAAAGAGGAAAAATTTCACTCACCTGAGAGTAAATTATCAATAGCGATGTTTTCTCTCTGTGTGAATCAGCAGCAGTGCTAATGATCTCTGACTTTATCTAAATTCGATGTGACGTTATATGCCATGAATATTTAAGATAATTACATTTGAAACATCCCACAACTGACTGGAGAAGACTTGAAGGGAGATTTATTTGATTCTGCGCGGCAAATGATGTAGAATGCAAATGAATATGATTGGACCGTCCCGCTCAAGTTGAACACGTAATAAATGAGGCATAATGTCTAAAACATCTGCCCCAGAGATTCCGCCAATTATACGCGAGGTGCAGGAACACAAAGATTTTTTACTCATTAACCGTGGCCTGTTCTGATCGATCCGATGGTACCAGCAACGACTAATTTCGTCTGCATATGATTGACTTCAATTTACTGACACAGACAAATTGTCTCCAATACGTCTCTTTGCTGCCTATGGTTTGTCCATGACACAAATCAGACGATATGTTTTTTGTTTGTTTGTTTGTTTTTTTTTATGGGTAGCGGATTCTCAACGGCATTGTGTTCAGTAAAGTAAAGGACCGAAGGACGTCGCATTGACAATAACATTTAAATTTTTTAGAGGAACGCATTATCTGGACAAGTTAATATTCAAGTTTTGCAATAATGTAAAAAGAAATGAAATTGATGTGATATTCATGATGATTTTGTTGGGCGACATTTTATTCAGATAACAGTTTTAAAAGAGCTTCAATATTTTTTAATCTATTCACTTAGGTTTTAAATTAAATATTCACTTTTGATATGCATTAAATATTCTGTCATGACTATTTCTCCTTCGTAACCTATTGAATTTACACTAACAAAACAGTCCCGGATATCAACCATTCGACTGGTTATTGAAATAGCGCCCTCAGCGATGATTGTTTTTCACATTTTCCCATTTTTTCACAGTTTTTCTCTTGAATGTTACATGGTATTTCTCACATTGTACATAGCAAAATCACGCAGAATACAACCCCAATTACCTTTACCTAAAAGGACGCAAAACCTATGACAGGAAAAACTAAGTGAAAAGTCAAACAGTTTGCTTTTAACCACTAGGATCAACGCTTTGTCTCCTTCAGATCTGATTGTACGGACTTATAAGCTTATCGTTAAGAATGTAGGTATATTTTCTCATTTGTGAGTATTTAGAAATACTTATATATATCAACAACTGCTCAACATAACATGTCACCAGGACCTGATTTAGTAAAGGTGTTACAGATGAAACTCCTAATACCGAAAATTGAGCACGGCTTTGAGTATTCTTGTTTTTCATTATCTGACATTAATTCACTGTTAGAACTCTTTTTGCGTAAAATAAAGTTCACATAAACTTACTTCGTGCCTCCGTTTGCATGTCCAAGAGTTGATGGCATTCTGCATTCTGAAAAGATCAACCCAAATATTCTTTAATGGCACACTACCATCATTTTTGCACAGAAAGGCGTCTTATTTTTACCTTTTTAAAGGGACAAAACAACACATTCAATTTGTGGCGAGACATTTGAAATACCTAGCGGGCTATAATTATCTAATTCTGTATCTTACTTAAAGATATTGCACCATATTTCAATACATTGACTATTAAAAAGTGTTGGCTTCAAGTATATGTTGAAACCAATGAATTAGTCCATATATTTTGTATTAAACGTCAAATGCTCTATTGGTTGATCGATTGATCGATATGTTAATTGATTGACTGATTGACTTTGGCACTTCGTTACAAAGTATAGACTTCTGCAAACGACTCTTCTCCTCGACGACCCTGGGCCGAATTTTAAATTCACCAATGCCTACAGCGCCCTCAATATCAAATCAGTATTTCATCATACGTCACCCAAAGCGTCTAAGGGACCGGTCAGTTTCTTCGGCATGGGGGAGATCTATGGATAGGCGGAGCCATCTTATTTTTGTTGGTTCACCCTGTTTTTAATCGCGAGGACGAACGATTAACTTACACTACATAATTTTCGTGATTCAATGATGATATCGTTGAAGTAGAATGTTTAAGGTAGGACGCGCATCAGATGCATATTGAAACTCTTTCTTGTGTATTGGATGTGGGGGCTCCTGGACTTGGAAAATATTTCACAGTCTTTTTTGAAAATCGAAAATTTCATTTTCCCCGCAGATGTAACTTTGCGACCATTTTAAATTTCCACTATCGGTAAACGTTAGGTAACTTGTTTCTCTATTTCCAAACTTTGCACCGTGACCACTGATTTGATCAAGTATTGAAGGGACAAGATAATCTATTAATCTATTTGAACTGATCAGAATTCTATGAGGTAGTTTTCAAATTGTTGCTATTTGGTGACAAAATTAAAATGTATTATGATTCTACCTATAAGTATCATTTCAAAACTTCGATCACAAAATGAATTGAGTCGATTTGAGGAGCACAGAAGAGTATCTATGAGGTTTCTTTCCAACTGCCTGTTACTGACTGCAGTAGCGTTGAGTAAGTAACGACGACTGATTATCCAGGATTTTCTGTAAACATGTGCAGTGGTCGATTCTATGCGGTACATTTGCACCAACATTTAATGAGCTGTAAATCAAAATGAACAAATTGACGGAAAATTGTGAGATCGTCTATTTTGCATCCAGAAATGTATGACGTCTAGTCATTCTGAAATGTGATTTAAGTATCATCAACTGTTACATCCACCGAAAGGCCATATTGTGTTTGTGTCGAAACAGGAAAGACTATTGAAGTACTCTACTTTGTCATAGAATTCCTAAAACCAGGTATGAGTAAAACATAAGTTTTCATCACTTGAAATACTGATTCCATTTTCTCTCAATGCTTCTATTGGTCGCTGTACCATATGGCAGGTGACAAAATAAAACTTCAATAATCTGCTATACGCGGGAAACCTCTGCTTCTATGATATTTTTCAAAATGTTTGTGAAGTGTGTTACATCATCGAAAGTGTGCATTGATCAAATAATAAATTATATGATTTTTGCGGACGGGGATTTATATAGAGGGTTAGATATAATTTAGCTTTATATTGGACAATCGATAATTACAATACTAAGAGTATTGGTTTAACTTGAGGATTTATCGTCTAGCCCTCTGTCAAATTAGTGCAAGATGAATTATGTTACAGCATATTACATCATATCAAATTTGAGAAACATGACATTTATTTGATTTAAATTGGCGCCGTCTAAAGCACAAATTGTCAGGACATGAAGCGCCCTCTGAAGCAAGGATTGTCAGGGCATGAAGCGCCCTCCGTAGTACGGATTGTCAAGGCATGAAGCACCCTCCATAGTACGGATTGTCAAGTCATGAAGCGCCCTCTGAAGCACGGATTTTCAGGACCTGGAGCATCAAGTTCCGTAGCATGGATTGTCAGGGCATGAAAAATGTCAACGTGTCAAAGAAGAAAATATACCGTGTCCCTACTATATGTGTTTTGAAATGCCAAGGCAACGAAATCACACTTGGTGTCACATCAATCTTGCATATCTGTTGTTTACAAGACAAGAAATAATACCTGGGCTATTCATGTATGTGATCGGTGGAGAGGCCATGACCCAATTATATTTTTAAACTCGCAATATTTATACACCATAGACGTCGAGAGTACATAGCGGATATTCTTTAAGTCATAGCACATTATGTACAATAAACGCTTTTAATAACCCTCTCTATAGGGTCATAAGATATAATATTACATTATGAGTCAAAGTACAAAAAGCTAACGTTGTGGATTTGCTTTATCATCGTGCAAGTGTTATTCTGATGTTTACTTGTAAAAGTTAATTCTCGATGATGTGTATCTGGATGAAAAAGTGGAGTGACAAGCAATAATGTAGTAGCAACAATTACCTAAGACCACTCAAATAAACTCCGCGTAACACGGTTGACCTCTTTATCTTTAATTCACAGAACTGTTGCCTTTACGAATTACATGATATTGCTTCTAGCGCTGCAAAAAGATTTGGCAAAAATACTGATTTTTATTGGATTTTCAGATTCTTCTATTTAGAATCGCATTAAATTGTTTCAAGCAATCTCCGGTAAGAAATCAACTATTATATCGTAGGAGTAATAGTTTGGAAAGGGAAAACACGTCGTAAAAATCTTAGATCCTTGCTGCATGTTTTTGCCAAAATATTAAATATCGCATTTAAGTTTGCTAAAAAGGACTCATGATTTGCCTACTCTGGCATTGTTGTCAAATCTTGGAACGCGAAAAAAACTTACATGTCCTCAATCTGACCTCTTTCCTCTCAAAATCTAATGGTACATCTAAAAGAGAGCAATTCCATTAAAACGCTTAGCATTAATTACAGTGCACTTCACAAATTAAATGCCTATTTCAGAAATAATGTATTGTGTTATTCTGATGTCAAATTACATATTAATGATTGTGCTTTTTTCACTCGATTCTTTACAGATTCTACTCAGTTAATATTTATCATAGTAGATCATAGTTATATACTTAAATAAATTATATATATTACGTCTCAACTTTAATATGAATAACTGTAACGTCAGTGACATTGTATGTATGTATGTATGTATGTATGTATGTATGTATGTATGTATGTATGTATGTATGTATGTATGTTTGTTTGTTTGTTTGTATGTTTGTGTGTTTTGTATGTTTGTATGTATGTTTTATGGGTGTCTGTATGTTTGTATTTATGTATTTTAACATTAGTGCAACAAGCTGCCCTGTAATTTTTCGGCATACATATCCAAAAAGGACATTCGCGTACATATCTCAATTACTTTCATTTAGGTTACCATTCGCACAGCTGTCCGCAAGTGTTCCATTTATAAATAAACCAGCGTAAACTTCAAACTCTGTCTCCCATTCAGATCGTACGTGCAACAGTGAAGCTGGCGACTTCTACATCAGTTCACAAGGTCGTCACCATCACTAACCTTCAGGGTACACGATAATTTCACCGAGAAACCGTTGCAAACTTTCTTAATGGCATAATATTTCTTTTATCAAAACATTCCCCAAAGAGCTGATTTAGCTTAAAAATCAATACATGGTGTTTCTACAGTGGTTGATTAATTTTAGTGGAGTAAGCTTACGTATATCAATCCTGAAGGGATGTGGCAATAGCTTTCGGAATATTGAAAATATAGCGAAAATTGTTCTAAACTTCACACGTCCATATTTCAAAAGCCTTTGCAGAATATAGAATTTCCATAGATTATCGGATCAAACTTTTAAAGGCGCCGATATGGGCTTTCCAGACCTCTGCGAAGAGACCTTTAAAATGTCAAGCCGGCCTTCCGCCACACAGCCAGACTTCAAAACCATAACAAGCCACAAAAGGATTTACCGACAGCTATAGCCATGTTCCTGCTAACAATAATTAAGACCCACCCGCGTGAACACGTCACTTTACGGCCTTCCAAAGCACCAAGACCACATAGTTCCCGCCCTAATACCAATTAATTAAGATAAGAGTATATAGTGTGTGTCTTTATCTGTACGTGGAGATCGCACATGTATATATATGTGTAGTTTACCATGTCTGTCTGTCTATCTGACTCTCTATGTATCCGTCCGTAAGTGGACGCAATATCTCAGGAATTAGGCGGAATTTTGCAAACAGATGTACTTTAGAAATTGTGAGATCTGATGAGATCTGATTTTGGGGTATGGCTTGCATAATTGATTAGTATTTGCATAATTAATTAATGATTTCAGCAAATTAGGCGATATGTCGAAAACCTCTGCTTCAATAATTTTCGGATCCAAGCTGCAATATGGTAGTCAAGACAGCTGATTTAGTTTGGTGGGTACGGCTTGCATACATTGATTATTTGCATAATTAGTGATTTAAGTAAAACCACAATAGAATGGTTGCTTTGACATTGGTGATACAGGAAAATTTTATGCGTATACGCATACTTGCTGTTTTGGATAAGGAAATGTGCGCAATGGGAGCCATTGGTCTTTGGTGCTGAGGAAATGATCAAGTGCCCCTTGTTAGGCATGAGGTCATTAGCCTGAGCAACTGAGAGCGGGGTCAAGGTTCGTGTGTGTGTGCATGTGTATTTTACTCGATATGCCATTTTGTTTTTGTTTTTGACGAAGAGCTACATTTTTGGCGGTAACTTTTGAATATCTCCTTATTTATTTGAATAAACCTCGTAAGTGATACTGATGATAGTGTTGAGGCTGCATTCACAAGCAGAGGGGATGGAAGAATGGGGGAAACTTGAATGTTATGGGGTAGTCGAGGGGGTTTGAAAAGTTGTAGGGGGTTTGAAATTATATTGGTTCCTATTAATTTGTAAATTTTAGATTCCACAGTTTGGTAGGTAAATCAACAATAATTGATCAGTAATGTTGTAATATCATACAATTCCTCTAATGCCAATAACAATTGAATAAATTCTGGAATGAGTTTTAGCATTTCATGACTGTTATTAGGAAAAAAATCTTGGAATATGAAGCAAGAAAAAAGCGACAAATAGTCCTTGTAACAGAGGGCAGTAGATGCAACTGTAGATAATATCTTTTCGATATCAACTACAATTTCATGCTATCTCCCTACAACATGCTGAAATACACAATATTCAACTTGTAAACAAACCCTGTCTATGTATATACTATTGTTGATCCTCTAACTAGAGTCCAGACTAAAATTCATTTGTCATTGATACAAATGCACAGTTAATATACACATGCTGTGTTGACAAGCTGAATACTAAACACTTCAAGATGCTCCAGGGAGTAGAACGAGAACATAACTAGTTAATACTGAACAAAAATACTGCCCAAATCATCAAAGTTAATAGAGCTACTTCCTCTGTATATGTCACTGGGATGATAATAAAATTATTATTATAAAAATAATGGTAACAATAACAAACAGCCACTTTTGTATTATTTCAGTGTATAATTGATTGGAATATAAGATTTGTGTAAGCAGCTTTCTTTCAAAGATTATTGTGCCCCTATGTACACAACTGCAGGTGTTTACAGCCTTGGCCTTTCACTTTGACTCTGACAGCAATGCATGCATACAGGTATAAAACAAGCAAAATCGTAAGAACTCTCACGTATTGAAAGTTTTGTATACATTCAAGTACTACAGGTGCCATAAGCATTGAGACAAACCACCCCAGAGAGTTCTACACACCAGTGACACAGAGCACTGAACAAAGCATTAATGTTCTCTCAGCACTGAATGCAGCTCTGCTTTTATCATGTACCTTCTTTGTAGACACAAACCTGTATCGCAGAGCTGTGTCAGGGTCTTCACAGGGTCAACGACAGAGGTGAATTACTTTGCTTTTTGCTGTGTAAGCATTGCCTTGCATGGAAACATTGAGTCATGCCTTGTGAAAAAATACTGATCCTGGAAGAAGTGCCAGAAGTAAAGCAGAAAGCTCATATAGTCATTTAAGGTATAGCATGCGCTTCGAAAGTGAAAGACTTAAACTTTTACTCAAACTTTACTGATTGAAACTTTCAACCATTCTATTGCAAAATCATGAGTGAAAATTGGGGGGTCACCGTGCATAGTTTGGAACTAGCGAAACAAATTGCCTAATATTTTGCGATATTTGAAATTCAAAATGGTCGCCATCTTTGTGTTAACTGTATGGGGGAAATTAAATTTTGGATTTTCGAAAAACTAAGACGCTGAAAGTTCTTCTTTTTCCAAGAGCGTTACTGTAAAATGAGACCCTACAGTTGATAGATCATAAAAAAATTGTAGAAATTTGATAAGCCGAATATCTGTCCCCAAAGCGTATTCTACCTTAAAGAGACAGTAGCTTTCACATTTTAAAAGTATTTTTGTTGTGTTGGTCAATTTCAGTGTCTTGTTACTACTTCATAAATCAAAGCTTGTCAGCACAACCTATACAGAAAGCAATTCTGTGATTGTTGACAATTGAGTTTAAAGACATATTTTCCATACCTTTGTTCTGATTGTAAACCAGACTTTCTTGTTCTTTTCCTTATAGCCTGTGTACTGAAACACCTATAATTCACTTTCAACAGTACCACAATTAAGATGTATGTTGTTATTTTGACAGTTGGATTGCAGTCCCGGCTAAAGTGCTGACTGTATACAACACCAACTGTTGACAAGCCAATATTTGTTTTACGGAGTAAAACAAGAAACTGTTGACAAAGAAAATATTGAAAAATATAATAAAAAATTGAAGCTACTGTCAATTTCATATATCAACAATGAAAATAAAATATTCTAGAGGCTATGTCCTAGAAGGTGGATTTCACCATTTTTTTTTTTGGGGGGGGGTAGAATGTTCTTAAAGAATATGCAATTGTTACATAGAACAAGCTGCCATAATAATCTTAACCAAAGCAACAGAGAAAACTAAACCGTGACCGACACAACATAATGTATTAAAAAAAGGAATACTTAAATTAGGAATAGTACAATATTGAAATATGGATAAAATAATCGCTATCATATCCATCTATAATCAGATAACACAAGGTCAAAATTCGTACTACAATAGTTGTAAACATAGACACAAAATAGCACAGAAAAGACAGTAAACCACCGGTACACACAACAAAGTCAAATTCGTGACAGAAAGATGTGTGATAAACAATTTTAGATGCTCATGGCAGATCGTAAATGGTATGGAAATAAGTTCTAAAAATATGATTGCTAGATTTGTAATAAATACATTGTCCACAGAGAGTAAGCAATATGTTGATAATCAGTAGCTCTATAAACTTGATATTTTTCTCAACATTTTTATTATGTATATCAACATCAGGTTATTGTACTTAACATTTTAAAAATGATTTTTGAAATCTTTAAAGCTTGTTAACCCGGATTGAGTAGCAAGATGCAGCAGCAGATTTTAATATGGAATAGTCGATTTATAGCTAAACTTAAATGCAAATGCTCGCAATATATTATAAAACACGTATGAAGGCTGTAATAATAAGTTGAATACTGAATATTTCAACGTGATAGGATGGTAAAACAAGAGATTGGAGTTGATACAAAGAGTGAAAATTTATGATTTGCATATTCAATGGGTGTTCACAGTTTGGCATTTACTGCTTAAAGGACTTGACCAAAGGCAATTAGACTTGCTATGCGAAGTGTTGAAACGATGGCAACAGTGAAAGAAATTTAGAATTTTCAGTTCAGATAAATACTAATTTGTGTACCAAACGATTGTTTGGAATTGATGCTTGGTGAATATTGCTCGAGATGTTGATCATAAAAGTTTTAATGAAGTTGCAAATTCTGGCTACAATGTCAGAGAAATTTGTTCATTTACAGACAACTGCAACTTCTACTGAAACACGGGAGCATTTTTAGTTCATTTCTGGTAACATTCTGAGATCGCATTTATGTCTTTATCAATTTATGAAACCTCACCACAGGTATTTAATTACGATATTTACACGCTACATGTAGTAAATTGTGATAATTAGTTGATTAATAATAGAGCTTGCTTAAGCTGACACTCGAGGATTAATTTTAACTAATTCTTTGTCCCCATGACTACCCGTATTTATAAGTTAACGCAATTGAAATTGTAAAGGTCATTCCGTCTCTTTATGATTACGTGTGAAACAACACTCTCTACGACTAGATGTAGAAATAGCACGTAACAGGCTCTGATAATGATGTCAAAACATTGCTGTACCTGGCACTTCAGGTGTTGATAGCTTCATAAAAAGCATGAACAACTTTGTACCTACAACAGACATACAGATCTACCAGCCACTCTTATCAATTTTCTTTAATTTACATTCTATTGGATTCACGGAGGTCAGAGGAGAGCGTTCATATATTTTTCTTTCCTTTTCAAACATTTCATTATTGTACTGCTTAAGCTAGGCTGCCCTAGAAAATGTGACAAGGAGGTTAGCATGATGTAAAAGCCATTCAAGGAATATCTGCTTTGGTTGTTTAAGGTACACCCCTACCCATAGAGGACACCTGGTACCGCCACTCATTAACTTAATATATGGTTCAAGATGGGCCTTCCCCAATTTGTAAATAGTTTTAGCTACGGACCTGTGACTTTATTTTGCAGATGTAATCGACCCTACTTCACCATCCAATTATCCAAAATTAGTTCCAATCGTGTTGATGGTTTAACATGTCGAGCGTGACAATCCACATATTCCCCTTTCTAAGATGTAACCCTTTTCTACTCAAAATTTTACACCTGAAATATTTGTACGTAATTGATCAATCTGCTGAGTCATTTTAATTCACATATGTACAGACGTTCAAACCATAATTTTTGATAGCGAGTCAATAACATGTATAGTTTCTCGCTCTACTGCCTACACCAAAATATTAAATTTGCCATCACAGTAAGTTTCTGTAGAAAGTGATGTGATATTACCATTGACAATTAGAACAATTTCTGTGCAATGCACATACTGCGCATGACTTGCTTTGTGAAGAAGTTGAACGCTGACTATTTCAATATACAGTACGCAGAGAGCAAGAAATTGTAGTTGAGACGGATAATAAAACTGCTTTTAAAATATAAGTTGTATCTTCATTTCCAGAGCAAAGTGAAACGGCTTCAGTGAAATGTGAGAAGCTTCAACTCACAGTATTATACTTGTATACAAGACATGCATATTTTACTCAGTAATTGATTAGTTTTAATCGCACAAGTAGGTCTAATTTGTGTACTGTTATTGTTTTGTTAATGGTCAAGGGTCAAAATCGGGATATGGTTAATTGGAAGAGCTTACAGGGATTTTCATTAGTTTGTTAGACAATACCTTTCTAGAGAATTTCACTAAAGTCTTGTGAGGGTCTACATATTCACACGAGCTTCACTTGTTATAAGTCCTCCAGATCGCAATACGTGACATGTAAATAAAATTTTAGTGTCTGCTACTTGGATCACCAACTTTGTCGACATTGCTTCTTAGTTTCAAATAAAGACTCTGTGACAGGTCAGTGTAGATTTTTTTGTCGTGGCGACTCTCCTTCTGAAGGGGGATCTTTTCCAAGTCGAAGAAGGTTATGACATCAAAGGAATATTTTATGGTTGTATTGAAAGAATTTAAATTTGCTGTATTAAAGGCTTGCCTTTCAGTCGCTGAACTGTTATGATTTATTAAGTCATTGATCAGAATTCTCGTAATCCTGGGCAAAAAACAGCGCCCATATACATACATTATATATATATATATATATATATATATATATATATATATATATATATATATATATATATATATATATATATATATATATATATATATATATATATACGCACACACACACACACACACACAAAAGTAAGCAGAGTCAAACATTGAAAGCAAAACAGGTATTCCTGCTATGTTGACACTTGAATCCAGGACATATTGCAATTGACATCACTTCACATCGAAATTCTGAACAAATGAGATTTTTCGACCTATATAACGTCAATGATATATCTAATATGAACGAGAGAAAAACTGTACAAGATCTGATTTCAATGAAACATGGGATATGACACTCAGAAAAGAAAAGTGTTCCAGTAATTCTGCTATAAGCATCTGTAGAGTTGTTTTATTACTCAGATTAATAGTAACAGCTTGTAGCAGACGTAATTTAGTCTCCTAATTTCCGGTTCACAGTGCCAGATGACGACAAAGTGTGTCTAGTTGACTGCTTAACTCAGCCTTCTCCGGTAATGTTCCAGTTTTTCAGTCCAAATGAAAGAGTTGCTACGACACACTGTTGACACAATGATTTTACGCTGACAAAACCAATATAGTAGATAAAATACAGTCAGGTCATAGAGAATGATATAATCTACAAAATAAACACACATGTATTGATACAAAGACCATTCCCAACGTGTGTGAGCATAAACAGAGACACTTATTGTCATATTATCGAAGAACATGTGTTTTTGTGTTTTACGTCAACGTTCGACGGGGATTTGCGATACACATCCTTACATAATGGTGTGCCTAGATTACTGGGATAACAGTCGGAAAAAAAATCAAAATGTAGCAAAACACAAAGACGATGGTATTATAACAACAACATCAATAACAACAACAACAACAACAACAACAACAACAACAACAACAACAACAAAAATAATAATAATAATAGTAATAATAGTAATAATAATAATAAGTAGTAGTAGTAGTAGTAGTAGTAGTAGTAGTAGTAGTAGTAGTAGTAGTAGTAGTAGTATAAACTGGTTTACAAAACTTACTGTCATTAAAGTTAGTTTAATTGAATGAAGACGAAAATCTGAATTGAGGGGTTTAGCACGCTTTTGAACTTGGTTTGATTTATCAATATTTCAAGGTCAGTTGAACCTCATGGAATAACACGAACAATAAAGAACCGAAGAAGTCGCTCTTTAGTTTTCCAGTGCAAAGCTTGATATTTACACCATTTTAAAACCACAAAAGGACTTCACGAGTCAGACTTTTAACCATACAATGCGATAATCTTTGACACAGAAAGTTTTTTAAAAATGAACTTACTAGACTGCTGCATTTCAAATATTTTCATATAAGTATTTTGCCAAACAGTTTACTATAGTTCTAAAAAAATGACGTTTGAAAGAAGATGTAAATGAAGTGGCTTCCCTAAGCTGGAGTTCTTAAATGAATGAAGATGCTTTAGGCGTCCTCTATACCTGGTGTTGTCCCTTTAAAGGTATACTGTCACCTGTTCCAATTTTGCCACAGTTACCATGGCAAGAGAAAATTCAACCAATCACAGATTTTTAGCGGTTGGCCGCTTTTTAAAAACAACGCCCTCATACAATGCCCTCATATAGGCAGTTTGAATACCAAGGAACGCCTCTTTGACCATATATGGGCATATGTAGATAACAGTTGACTGTATACCTTTAAGGTAGAACGTACATAGCCTCGGGGACAGATATTTGGACTCTCAGACTTTTACAGTTCCTCTCTAATCTACTTCATGTGGGGTTCATTTTAAAGCTATTGGTGTAAAACAAATTTTCAGCATCATTACTTTTCAAAAATAGAATATTTAATTTTCTGCATAGAGTTAATACAGGAATTGCTGCCATTTTGAATTTCAAATATCGGTAAATATTGGGTATTTTGTTTCTTCAGTACCAAACTTTGTATGGTGATTCCTGATTTTTATTCTTAATTTTGAAATAGAATGGTTGAAAAATTCCATGAGAAAAGTTTTAGGAAAATTTTAAGTATTTCATGTTTTCGAGGCGCTTGCTGAAGTGTCACATACCCTACAGTGTGTCTACAAAAATGACGAAAACATCGCTTGCTGCATTAAAGTGTCACATACCCTACAGTGTGTCTACAAAAATGACGAAAACACCACTAAAACTACACATTTGAAAGCTTGCATTGCTCTCGGATCGTCAAAAATAACGGGTGGTATTAAAATTTGACGGGTACAATTGCGATTGGTGTTGTCACTGTTTGTAGACTGCACGTAGTTTGACAACACACAGACATCAAAAGGAGATTCCCATACGACAAAATCCCTCGAATCAAAATCATAGTTAATGAAAAATTTCCCAGACATCAATGGTACAAAAGTGATCACAAGTACGCCCGGTTAGGGTCATGTGACTTATTCGTGTCTGTTATAAATTAAATAATTACAGTGAGGAGATAATGTCAATATCACAGAATGTATGATACAACAAAATCATTATTTATTAGATCCAATGTATTTCTTGTATATCCGTTCAGGAAATCCAATTATCTTAAATTTGCGTCTCCCAGATGTATCATTTCACTAAATGTTGACAGACTCTAAATCATACTTATTCAAAGGAACTGGCTTTTAGACCATCGACAATGCTGTCGTTTGTCATCAGTTGTATGAATTTTGGTAAATCAAGCTTTGACTGATGATTCTGTTAAACGGTAACAACAACTTGCTCTTCCAACGGTTTTTAAAGTAATGGTGTGCAAACTCGCATCACATCTTTTCAGGAACATCTAGCTATACTAACGGAACGTGTCGTAATGTTGCTCTTTATCTTCTGTAGGAAAAGACAGTATGATCTAAGAACGATGATGTTACACATGTGTGTACCGATAATCACAATGCTTGCTCGTTTGTGTTGAATTGGAAATAACTAGTTCATTGAAGTACTTATCATCATCATTATTATTCGTATGCGGCAAGCTAATTGATCTGAATTCACTGGGCGTTTTATTTCGTACTTATCCACAGTTCTAGGGAGTCACAGAAATCAATATTTTGGACTTACAATGTCACTGGCTTTGAACGCTGTGTTTTCGGAAATAAGCCTGTCACATATTTTTTTTTATTCAGCAAATATGACTTCCTGCAATGGCCGAAAGCAATACTCGCAGTTAGCAGCGGCGCCAGATGCTTTTACACTGTACAAAATCCTGCCCAACAGCTTGTTTTTATATGTTTTTAATTTTTTTATCTCAACAAACAACCTGTTGGCCATATTCAACACATCTTGCGATGTGAACACACGGGGAATGTGCTATCAAACAAACAAACAAAAAGCGTGTCTGTTTTGGCGCCATGTGCTATCATACATACAAATTTCGTAGACGATGTCTGTTTTTGGCGCTACCGAAGCTGCAACAGAGCAATTTCATTTCTAATCACAGATGACTTCGGCAACAACACTCGGATAGCTTATCAAATAATCTTTTAATCCGCAGACCGAACGATTTGTATTCGGAAAGACAGAGACGACAAGTGGTATAGAAACATTTGATCATGTACAAGGCGGCGATAAATGAACGAAGTCAAATACGCGGCAAACAACTAGATGGATTAATGCTCAGATATTGTGAAAAATCAAGAAATATAAGTTAATCTTAATTCTGTACTTTCCCCGAAGACGAACTCCATGATTGCATATTGTAGTGACTTGTCTAGTAGAAAGCGCAGCAATCATACATATGAATAAAACACTGTTAAGGGTGCTTGTTGGTATTGCTCAGTCTATTCATTTCATCAAAGCCATCAAATGACGTACACCAACCATGTTCAGTCGTAATCCTCCGTATTGAGGTCAGTCGCTCGTCAACATAAGCACATTCGGTGTTTGGGAAAGGATCAACCGCGCGTTGGCAACCAACGACATTATTTGATACATCAAGGTACAATTCAAGTAAAGGAACATAGTTCATATCACCTAGTTATGCAAATACACGATCTCTGGCCTGTCACTGAACTATGAGCGCTCATGCACTTCATTTTTGCTCTGGAATTACCGACGCGTGAGTCATCGCTGTCTGTCACACCTTCAGTGGCTATACTATCAATGTTACCGATCACTGACAAATACGTGTAAAAAGATCGTAATAAAAGTATAAATATAAAATAATGCTGTTCTGATCAAACAAATATGAAAATGAATGCGTTTGAATAAGAAAATAATTTGAAACAGTTAATTGGTTTTATAATAACCTTATATGTTTGCAGGAAGTATGATGTAAATCGTGATACGAGTTCGTTGCTGTGTTACGATTGTCAACTGTATTATGCATGCTCACTGAGTGTGTCTAAAAAAATTAATCTAATGGGTGTCAATCCAAATTGGTCGTTACTAAGTGATGAAGGATTTCAACATTTCCACGTAGGCTTTGCCAGACTTAGGTGAAATAATATCGTACGAAAACGTGATCCAACGTTATATGCACAGTCATTTTTTCTCGTTAGTGCCACTTTTAAAATAATGTGCAAATCCTCAATGAAGCATCGAGTACGTGATCGGAAAAACAAACCCTTACACAGGTCGCCAAACCTTTGATATTTATAGGTTACCTGGTTCAGATGACTGCCTAAGAATTCCCAGCACGACCCACTATATGGAGTAAATTGAAACCAAATTGAGTGTAAACCCGTCTGTGAAGGGGATTATTACTATATTATATGAACATTTGTGTTTCCAGTGTGTTAAGGTTCGTTCATCCGCAGATTGTGTACCCATACCGACAAACAAAATCAAAGTTTGAGCTACCGCCGTCGAGGCTGACCGTTGTTAAAGAGAAGGCTACGTTGCAAGGGTACTTGTCTGTTGCAGTAGAAATGACGCAGACGACAAAAAGTGGTAAACATCGATATGGCGGCGCGTAAGCCAAAGGCTGTCATGAGGAAGTTGTAAAGGGAAATTTCCTAAACGTCCGCACTGCTCGTTGATCACCTCTCCGCGTATTTAATAATTAAATTAATTTTAGCACACATTTTTCCTGCTATCTGCACGCCCCTTCTCTCGGCATTAACCATCGGTGCTAGACGAGAAGCCAGCAAGTCAAAAAGACACATTTGCGTACATAACACATTGAAATAATTGTTTGGCTATCTTTGCAACGTTTAGAAAAAATTAGATAACATGGTTACATGTAAGGCAACCGAACAAATATACTACATTTTTCACAACATTCAATGTGACTCGCCATTCTTTCTAAAACAATCTGCAAGAGAGCGACTACTAAATAGGAAATTGGATTAAATTTGATTGCGAAAAACAATGATTAGAGTCTGATGAAATTAATTCTGCGGAACAAATATTTTAATTCAACTTTTGTTGCGAACTCTGGTTATTTATAATCTATTTGTAAACACATTTATCAGTCAATATCAAAGAGCTTACAGTGCACAAAGTAACTATGATAAATAAGTAGGTACAATTTCACAAAAATCATACATTTGATTGGTATTGGTGACGGCATCACACCACGTAAGATGAGAATAGCAAATACTATCTGAGCAAATGTGACATTTGTTTTACATATTAAGTTTCTCAGAATCATAGGAGAGCTCCCTTACATAATGTACGTGTTAGAAATTAAGTTGTACATACTACACTGGTTGTTAAATTTCCCAACATATTCCAGACTCGGAGGTGTAGGGTCGTTATTTCGTCTACTAAACCAAGCGACAAGAGAAGTCGTTGTACAAGATATAAAACTGACACAATATTGAACTGAAAATTCACCTCTATCATATTGATAATATCGTAGTTCTTACAGAACGTACGTTTGTCTTGATAAACATTGCCTTCTAGAGGTAATTTAAATATTTTTCATTAAATATAACAAGATTATTTGGTTCAAAACTAATTGTAATGTTAATCGCGAAACAAAACTTGTTTGAGATAGTCACATATAAATTACTTTAAAATCCTGCTAAACGTTAACTACAACTTAAATATCCGTTTCTCTTATTAAAAACAGATCTGATATAGATGAGAGTCCCGTGAATTTGCTTGTAATGGGTAGTTTTAGTGATAGAAATCTTTGATTGAGACTAACTAGAATCGGTTCTATATAGTTTCAACCAGAAAGCAGATAGGCCTTCTGACACAACATTGCCCAACAACAGTGCAAAGATATTCCCTGAAAGACATTACCCTGTTTTTTCTGTATCGACAGCCCTCATTAAATCTCATGCTACATCAATTTCAGAAATGGTTCGGGAAATCAGGATTTGTATGTATAATGAGCTTTGTCAAAATCTAACCTTTCATGTTTCATCCTTTCCTGTAACATCATCAGTTTATTCTTTTTTCTATCGTGGTTTAAATAGTCATTGACAATCGGAGTGACACTGTCCATATTGCAGTGTATACGTCGGAGTGACACTGTCCATATTACAGTGTATACATCCGAGTGTATACATGGAAATATATCATAAATAAAATGTTGTTTCTTCTATTTTTTATGCGTTCAAAGACAGCGTCAGAAGGAATACTGCGCTGAAACAACATCTGTTGAAAAGCTCCGAGCTTCAGCTTATTTATTAGTCTGTCCCGCTGCCCAGGAATTCTCCTGTGACCCGTCCCCTGCTTTGCGACAAATCAGTTGCTTTCCAGCTCGCTTAAATTGTTCATACTGTAAGGCATATATGAACGGGTTTACACACATATTGCACAAGGCAAATAAAACACTGACCAAATAAAAATCATCTTCATAGCTCATCGACACGCCGAACACGTAGAGAAGGTCGTAGATAGTTATCGGAGCCCAGCAAATTGTAAAGGTGATGAAAACTATGCATAGCGTTCGGATAACATTTCTTTTGGCCTTATCCCATGACTTGGAGTTACCATGGCGACGGCTATCATCGCCGATCGTTTGTTCTTCCGGACTGACTCGTGTTTTAAGCGTACGCAGAATTTTAATATATGCAAATGACATTATGGCCAGCGGAATAAGAGTCATCAGCATGGCATCGAAAAACGTACCAACTCTGGAAAATAGTTCACTTTCCAAAGCAACAATGCATACTCCATCTTGCTCTGTGCACAAAGCTATCCAATAGGATAGATAGGCGAACGAGACACACCATGAAACAATTATAATTATCTTCATCTTCTTAATGTTGAACTTGTTGAGATGGGTGACAGGATGACAGACTCCAAAATA
This sequence comes from Ptychodera flava, assembly GCA_001465055.1. Lineage (NCBI taxonomy): Eukaryota > Metazoa > Hemichordata > Enteropneusta > Ptychoderidae > Ptychodera > Ptychodera flava. Next base: position 20,769 of record LD346803.1, on the reverse strand, counting down.
TCGTTCCATGGATAAAGCTGATAGGTTCATAGACGACAAGAGCAATAGTGCCCATAAAATATACTCAGACCAGACAAGCCTGCAGTAGAGAGATGAATTGACCGTATTCGGTGTCAGAGGAAATGCCGGTGTCAGAAACGTGAAGATGAATACAAGTGTTGCCAAGAGATCGACTACAGACTGGTGAAGTATGAAATAGTTGGTCAGAGTGTGCAACTTTTTTACCCGGATAATTACGAAACACACCAAAATATTCCCAGCAACGCCAAGAAAAGCGACCAAAACGTGGGCCACTTTCAACGGTATGCTTGTCTCTCTCCAATCAAAGAATCCCTCAGATTGTGACGAGTTTGTAGCTACCATGGTTCTTCCGTCAGGGATGTGATGGAGAAAATTATGTCACGATCGTATTTGATTGACTCTCATCCAAAGAAGAGGATGTCACCATATCGTTATCACTTCGATGTGCCTTGAATAAAGTACTTCAAAGACGTAATTGCGTTTTTCCTGCAAGATACACGGAACATATCGTGATGCATGGATGATGTCATATCGGTCTGTTTAACATTGAGCATTACGCCAGCAAATGAAAACTTCTATTGAAATTACCTGGGAAATATGACAACGTTTTGACGAATTGTAATATGAACGCAAGAAAAATAGGAGGGCATTTACATTTACCCAGTTGAGAACGAAGATTCCTTGTCTAAAATTGTACATGGTCAGAATCTACGGTATCTAACGGAAAATGTTATTGAGAGAGAATATGTGCATTGCTTGGCAATGCGTAGTTGTACGTCTCGTTCGATTGAAGTGTTAAAACGTTTCAAAGGAAATTTTCAACTTTGTTATCTTGGCACATTTCACCATGTAAAATCAGACATGTTAAAGCAATTGGTAAGAGAAAGTCAACATGGGTATTTTTAACACTTCTTAGTTTGCTTTCGCCAGACAGCCCCCTTCTGTTTTGTGATTGTAAGCGTTTTACGCAAATATCACTATTATTTGTTAATTTTCTGTTTGATTCCGTTTCCAACGAAGAAATACGTCGTCCAACTTTACTGAGTTATTCATGTTCGATTTAACCTTTATATCGTGTTTTTCCATTCACTGTTAAATAAACCAATTAAAATAAAAGTATCAAAACCTTGCGACGGTTCTGAGAAACAATCACGTATCCGTGAAATGAGAAATTTTATGTAGCTTTTAGCGATTTAATGACTACATTAACGTCTGCCTTCACTTCAACAGGTGATGATAAACGCAAATTGTGATCCATATGTTATGTACATCTGCTGTAAAAATCCCTACATGATCAACGTCTATTACGTCTGTAGAGCTCTTATTACATAACTTGACATCTCAAGATGACATAAGATCATACACGTGGGTTTATTATTCGTGACTACAAAAGTACTATTATTGTTTTTCATACACTAACGATAATGTTAGACAATACGCAAGGTCGTAGATCGTAGAGAACATAAATTACCGCCCGATATTCTCTGTTTTTCCTGGTTGCATGTAACAGGAACTCACTTTTTTATAGTTTAGCCTGGCTCATATCGACTTTGTACGAGTTGTGCCAAAACCGTTATTCCGTCTAATTGGAGAAGTGTGTTTTTTTCCCGAAATATCTCGCACGACTGTGTTCATGATTGTTCTCGTGTTCGTTTTTGATCGGCTTTCCTGCGCTACTTTTTCGTTTTTTTGAAGTTATTTCTTCGGTCCAGTAAAGATTTTCCTATAAATACCGTTAATTAGTTACCTCTTCTAAATACATGTACACGGACGATATTGCACGAATGATCGATTTCACGGATATGTGCATCATTATATCAAGCAATGAGGAAATTCTTTTCATTATTTGTACTGATCAATTGTTTTTCCTCACAAGAGCAGCTAAGAGAAAAAACAAACAAGAATTAATCAAGTTGGCACAACACATGTCTCGGTAGATACGTCAGCGATATCGTTGTTATCAGAGTAATGTTAAACATGAGCGGATTTTCACAATACCAGGCCTATGTAGTGTGACACACACATCATTTTCTATATAGTGGAGAACCCAGTGTGTCGAAAAATAGATGGGTTTCTTGAGTAACTAGCATTTTCTCTGCTTTACAAATTACCGACGGGTACTGGAGCCAAGAGATCGTGTAATTCTAACGCCCTGGCCAGAACAATGACATTGACCGTATGGAGATGTTCTTTTGAATCACAACATGTTTCATTTATGTCGAAGCGAAATGGCAATGCAGCAATTACTTAAAGCTGCAAGATTTGCGTATTTATCCATCAAAGGGTATCAAATACTCATCAAAAGACACATTTGCACGTTTTACGCAAAAATCTGTGGTATCCTTTAATTTACGATTAGACAGTATTTCACTAAAATATAATACTCAATGCATGGATTTTGAAAACGTCTGGTGCCATGGCTATGAACAGTAGAACAACATACAGCTTTAGACTTGATGAAAAAATTGTATACCATTGACAAACAGAAAATTGAGATTTACGTTTTCATTCTTCAATTCACAAATGTTCCAACATTGCAGTACTTTTTATCTATAACATACCACGTTGATTAAATCTGTCGTCGTGAACTAAACCAGCCAAGACCTGTATTTTGTGTCAGTGGATGATAAAACCTGAGATATACAAATTTTCATGTCATGCAATTTAACAATCACATCGCTATATGTATTAAGTAACAGCTGAGTTAAAACGACTTACAAGTATACAGAAAACAGACCATTAATTTATCAGTATTTGTGTTTTCAACTTACGTTTTGTTACGTTTCTCATGGGTGCAACCTTCAAGATATCGATGAAGACACCAACGACGAGTTGAAAACCATGTAACCTCCGAGCTGGAATTGTATGCGAACAGTTGGAGAACGTTTGATGAGAGAACAGCTTGCAGCTTTTTATTACTCGTTTATGCTAAGTAGACTGGTCCATGCTTTTTCTGGTTGCCTAGGTAACCAACGTAAGTGTCAGATGATTGGTCGCTGCGACTTGCATAGGGAATTAGTCTTCTCTAACCCGACCGTAATCTAAATATTTTCACGTAATCTAAATCGAACGTATTTCTTAAATGTAAACCAGATGCCTTTACACCAATATCGTTAAATTTCCCTGAAAGTTTAAAACTTTGCGAAGTATTTGTCTCTTAGTCGGTTAGACTTGCTATAACACACTAACATTCTGTATATCTGTCTTGCCTCTCTGCCTGTGCATTTGCCTTGTGACTGTCTGTCTGTCTGTCTGTCTTTCTGTCTGTGCGTGTCTGTGTGTCTGGTTGGCTGGCTGGTTAGCTGGCTGGCTGGCTGTCTGTCTGTCTGACTGCCAGCCTGCCTGACTGACTGACTTTCTTTCCTCTAATCACAAATTACAGGGAAAGAATGCAGTATTTCCTGGTGCGATTCAATTGTGAAAAGATAAACACTGCTCGTGAGCTCAACGAACATGAGACATGACTCCCTTAAATAAAATGAAATAATTTTGATGCCGTTTTCAACTGATCTATATTCCATATGTCACCGCAACCACATTGCCATGCTTGTATTTCAGATTTTTGTTTCTATTTCAAATTTCCGATCGAATATTTCATCAAGATATCTCTTCTGTTTTTAACTGGCACTTAAAATAACAATTGAATTCAATAGTTCCTGTATGGAAAGTCAGTGGCCAATATTCATTGTATTGTCTGCCGTCAAATCTGAAATGAATGAATTATAAACAGCAACAATTCATTATTCTGCCAGGTATTTTAATTGTGAGCCGAAGTCTATGCCCGAGGGACGTCAATACATCAATTCAAGAAAAAATGAATTTATAATTATGAGATTTTCAAAGCCTTGAGAACAATGTAAACACATTCGCTTCCCACTGGAGACGATCAGATTACGCACTGTAAGTATTACAGACAAGTACGATCAACGAATTGACTTTCAGAGGAAATAGGGATCAAGCCACAAAATGGACAGAATATTTACCGTGGAACTAAAATTGACTGAATTCGAAGCGTTGGACGATAACCATCTTTGAGTCTTCGTTTGTTGGTTTGTTTGGATTGCAAGCATCCATAAACGTTGTTTAGTCGACATGTAAAAGTCTCATTTGCTTGGTGAGTATGTGTCGTTGGAAAAGTTCAATCAATCAATATTGATACAAGTTGTCACTAACCTAATTCCTCTGTTTTGCTTTAATATCTAAGTAGGCAGAATTTCTTCGCGTTTCCTGTGATGTCTGAGTAGGCAGAATTTCCTTGCATTCGCTCCTTTTACTAATTAAGTGAATTACTTTCTTTTCTTAAAATGAGAGAAATACAATATACTTTCGTGAATAGACGTTTCTCTGCGAGTTATGAGAGCGGATTAAAATTCTATACAAAGTGAGCAAGCTTATTAAATTGCAATGTCCACATCAAATGCGTCTGTAAAACTGAAGCACACGATAAGTCAGCTAGATGTGAATAGTGAAACGATAGAGATTAATGTACTCTGGTTGAATGAAGTATTTAAAAGCAATTCAACAAAGAAATATGTAAACTAGAAGTTTTTTCACTGGAAGGAGACCTCAAATGTTTTCATCTGAAACGAATCTGTTGGAAAGATGTGGATATCTGATTCCCAGAATATAAAAATTGTGTTGTATGGTAGAATGTCATGCAATTTATACATATAGGGTAGCAACGTGACAGCTTGCCAGCTCCTTTTCCATCTGTAGTTGAGTGGATAGTAAGCCTGATACTTGCTAACAGACAGACAGACAGACAGACAGATAGGCAGGCAGGCGGGCAGGCAGGCAGGCGGACGGGCGCGCGGGCGAGCGGCCGGACAGACATAGATAGATAGATATACAGACAGACAAATCATAGCATGTATGCCCATGTAGAGCATGCGTTTATATGAAGTTGCTTTGGCCGCGGTCACCAGTATCCGTAGTGCCGCCCTTCTAACTTTTACGATGTGCACAATCTTTGTAAGGAAATTGGGTATATGTTGTGGATAGCTTACAGAACCGTTGTATGGGCCCAACATGCGCAGCCGCAGACGGGACGATCCCCTCCCATTGACCACACTTCCATGACATTTTCATTGTGCTCTCATCAGAATCATTAAACGATATCCTGACCAGAATGGTTTAAGATTAGCTCCACTTGCAAATCTCAAAATTGTTTGAAATAAAAACGCCGCATTCAGAACATTTATTTTTACATGTGATATTACCAGTGACGTCGGTGATGATATGTATTTACGTGATATGATTGGTAAAGTAAAATAGGACACAATGAGCTCGTTTCGTCACAACTCTACCGTAAATGCAACATAACATGAACGCTGCCATCAAAATTTTTGCGTATTCTTTCCAACAAGGTCTAATTGTGAAATCTGTGCGGCGAACATGAAGTTCAATATCAAAAGCATTCTTTTTCACGTCTAATTCTAAGTTGTTCCATCATTTATCTTCTTTAGTGTAATATTTATTTTCAAATATTTTATATTCGCGGGAGGGAGCGACAGTCACATTGTCAAAATCCGCAATGGGGAAATATTTTGCGCATTCATGATAACATGCAATCGCTGCAAGCCCAATATATTACTTTGTAAGCAAGGTACAGCTTCAGTCTATTGTAAGTCCGAAGGGGTTAATGATTAGATTCGGGGTCATATAAGTACATGATATTGGCAACTTGTCACCTGTATTGATTTTTTTGCGGGTCGTCTGTCTTGTTACCTTTAAATATTTATCCTTGCGATAGATCACGTTTAAAATTGAAGTCTAGGCCCTGTATTTGGTTAAGTTATATACTAAGTGTCGACCATCTCGATTTTGTACAAGACGTTTAAATGTTTAAAAACTGAAAAGCAGTCGTAAATGTCACAGTAAATGTAAGGTTGATTCAGAAATTTACAAGGTTGTATCATGTCAGATGTCAGAGATTGTGTTGCTATATCACGTGCTGAAAATGATACATAGTAAGAAAAAATAACACTAAGTGGTCAGGAATCAGCGAAGACTATCGTCATTATTCACGGTCAGCATCTATAGCGTGAATATGGATTTCCCTATGGTAACCAAATCAGGTCTAAGAGTGAAGGCTTTCTTGGTGATGCGGTAATCCACGTTGATATAAATAACAATTAACTTTCGTAGAGTAAGGTTAGACCAGGTGTGTTTCTGTATTAAACTCCACCTACGCAATTTAAAAACCTCTAACTCTGAACTCTTTTTTTTTCTTATTCTACACAATATACTTCAAAATAATATTGTGTAGAATAAGAGATTGGAATTAATACATGAAAGCAAAAAATACTGAAAAGTACCAAAAAGTTTGCAATATTATTTGCGTAAGGGTGTATGATCAGTAAAAAATGTAGCTATTGTTATACTTTTGTATTAGGGATTAATTTATGAATTCTTGATACGACCTTATTGTACTGTGGCCAATCATTGAGTATCGTTTCATTTGTATCGGATACAACTGTAACCCATTCGTATCACTATAGGAGGTGGTGCAAGAATATATGTAAAAGTCAATGCTGTAGACGGAAAAACGAAATAGAAGATTAATTTACTATTTTGAATCTCAAATCATATCTGTTGCTAATTATTATCTGGAATTATAGACGCCCTTGCTTTTTCGGAAAGGCAATTAAGGCGTAAGGAAAACATTGTACGTTTCCGTTGACACGCCCTCAGAAAATAGAGTAGGTCGGTGGGGAACTTTTTTGATTTTTTTTACTGTATTACATTATGACCCAACATTAAATACCAAAATTCGGCAAATTATGTATTATTTTTCAAAAACATCACAAAAAAACAGTTCAGAGTTAGAGGTTTTTAAATTGGGTAGGTGGAGTTTAATACAGAAACACACCTGGTCTAACCTTACTCTACGAAAGTTAATTGTTATTTATATCAACGTGGATTACCGCATCACCAAGAAAGCCTTCACTCTTAGACCTGATTTGGTTACCATAGGGAAATCCATATTCACGCTATAGATGCTGACCGTGAATAATGACGATAGTCTTCGCTGATTCCTGACCACTTAGTGTTATTTTTTCTTACTATGTGTCATTTTCAGCACGTGATATAGCGACACAATCTGGTTAAAAATTCAATTTTGGTATTAATAAGAAGAAATAACTTAAACACTTGATGTGAACATTATATTTTGAAAAATATGTTTCAAAAGAAGTTTATGTAGAAAAGCTGCACTTTTGTTTTCTATTGTCTGTTCTCATCATTAAATGGCCAGAATTGAAAGACTTACATTTAAAACGTTATTGAAATTGTGATGAGGAAAGTGAAAATGCTTCTTTTTCAATAAATAGGAATTTTTATTGTATTTCAAGAATGAAATGTGAAATCGTTACAAGGTTTTTCCAGAAAGATGTAAATTATTTTGAAATGTTGAAAAAAGAAGCCAGAACATCGGGTAATTAGCATATGTGATTTCATATTGTTCTAACCGACTAACGATCGTTCATCGTGCCCGGAAGCAAATCATGCACAGATTTCAATCTTAGGCAAAAACGTTACTGATAATGAAATGAGATTTTTTATAGAAAAAGTGATATTGGATAAAAACCGCTTGTAAGTTGTATTGTTCGGTTTTTCACAAAAAAAGAGACTGACAACATCATTCACTTCACAAACTTCAAAGTGAATTCAGACAAGGAGAGGATCTGAAGTATTTTCCGACTTTGCTTACCCGACATTCTGTCCGCTAGGCGCACTTAACCTCAGAAGGATACCGTTGTTAAGTTTTACCAGACCGTATCATGTCAGTTTCCTTGCATTTAGCTATTATTCAGATTTCAACTACATCCATTCCATTCGTATTATGGATTACCGTGTCACTTGAAAAGTAGTTTTACGAGCAACATGACACATAATGGTTGTCCTAATATATTGTAACTGTTAATAGTGGCACATCGCGAAATTCGCAACGTAGCATTGGGTTCATTAAAATGTATTTTGGAAAGGTTTGTTTATTGATGTCAACGCGTCTCCATGAAATAATAGTAAAATTCCTTACATAATTTAAAATTATGTCAGTTCCAATGCACGGTTATCAAATAAATTAATTAAGTACAAATTTGTTGACTGGTTGTCGCTCATGTTGCTATTATTCGATTTATATGTGGTTTTCATTTAAAAGAACGACACTTTCCTAAAAATGTGTGTAATGGCTTATTTCTGATTGAAGCTCACAAGTTTAATAACTGATCATTGACACCATTAAAGTCTATGTCGGTTCGAACTTTGACAACAGCACTAGTTCATCGTTCTTTGTTCACGTTCTTTGTCATAAACTGATAATCTGTAAATTTAAGGTAAAGCAAAGATTTTTATATTAGTAAGGCAAAGTTTAGTATACGGGCATTAGTATTCGTATCGCTTGTTTTGCTTTGGAAATGAATTTTTTCTTTTGTATATGTTTATTTACATATAGCTTTGTTGCAAGTGTTTTCGGAAAATCGTAGTGTTATTTGAGCTTGAAGATCATTCCTTTGGTACGGCGGAGAGATAGTAACAGTACGTTTAATTTTCGTTTCTGTAGGAGTATACAGCATTTGGTAAGATAGAAAACTAGGGAAAAAAAAGACATGCAGATTTATTCATACCCTGTGCATATACATTTATCTAAAAATAATCTAGTTTAAATTGTATGACTTTGCTGTTCACAATTCGAACTGAAAAAGAATTATATTACCGCTAGATGTTGTTAATGTCGCTGAAATATGCACACCCAATTTTTACTACATTACCTTATGCCCTTGTGATAACACATCGTCCGTGCGAAATAGGATTTTCACAAATCTAGTTGGGGTTACATGTAGGTGAGAATGAAATCTGGCGGTCGTTATCTCCGTCACAGAGATAGTACCTATTTTGAACTCATTTCGGATCATTGTTGTAATGCTTAGGTGACCGTGTACCTTATTTTTACGAGGTGGTAACGGGATGAATGGACATTTGCGTGATTTTAGCTTGCACGACAATTACTGTCAACATAAAACGGCGACTCTACATTAAATGTTTAGATTAACAAATGCGATAAATAATTAAACATAATTCTGCCATTGTTAATATGTTGGTTAATAGTTGCAAATCGCGAAATTCGCAATCTAGCATTTGGTTCATTAAAATATAATTGGGAAAGGTTTGTTTATTGATGTCAATGCGTCTCCATGTTAATACTGTTAATACTGAACACCGAAAGCAACGAGATGAATAGCTCAGTTTCGTGAAATCTTTGTATCTTAGTCATTATACATGTCGTAAAACGAAGGTATTAGGAAATCCATATAGCTCATGGGCATCACACAGAACAGTAGCTGATGCATTTGTGTTCTGTTCAATCTTTAACTACATCAATCTTCATGCAGCTATCGCTGACTCTCGAGTTAATTATTTCATCCGAGAATTCATGGCCTTTAGCAGTGTCGTGCACGGCTAAACAAAATATGATGACTCTGTGCAAATATTAATTTTTGAAAACTGGGGGAGGGTTATATTTGTGCCGATTTCGATTTTCACTACAAGATTGTTCCCCTATGATTTCATATCTAATTCTCACTGCGCTGTTTCTGGTCAATCAATATTGTTCTGATTGGGAAAGTATCGACAATTGTTTCTTCATTTTAAATCTGTCGATTTGTCTGAATGTCTCGAGGAAGGATATAGTTCGGGGATTGGATGAAGACATTTTAAGAAACAATGGAGGAAATATCATGTATGTGTAGTGAAATTGCGAAGGTGAAGGGCGAAAAAAGCATCAAGCTGACTTTTTGATCGAGAATCATATACTTGTTCACGCGTATGTACATATTACGATTTGGATCTAGATATGTAAGATGGAAGAATTTACCGAACAATTCATATCTAGACTATAGCGACGATTAATTTGAAGTATTGCAATAAATGTCTGCATTTCTGGAATTGTCTTCTGCTTTCACAGTCACCGATGTGTCCTCGCGGACGTAGTCTTGGCGACTTATAGAATGGGCTCCACCAGTCCGTCCGTCCGAACAAGTTTCTCTGACATGTGTGGACAAAATTCTTTCAAAGTCGGTACAAGAATAATACACTATGACCTACAAACGCATGTCAATTTGTTTCATTATATAATGCAATATGACCTCCAGGTGGCCATTTAGTTACATTGTTTACAAGTCCAGAGCCGTTACGCTGATATACCTGTAGATTTTTTTCAAATTAGGTATAAGGGCAATAAACATCTACTATGATGTACATATGCACGTCAATTTGCAATTGGGTCGAGGTACAGGCCAATATTGCCGACAGGCAGCCATTTTGTTACAATTTTTCACTTTATAATTTTTAACCTGGATTAATGCTGGTATTGTTTACATGAATCACCTAATAAACGACACTAGGAGATTTGATTTATGGAAACCTATAAGTAAGAACAAATTGGGTTTTAGAACTGTTTCAATTGAGCAATGCAATTTAGACCCACTTGAATGTTTTTCTTGAAGATTCTTTCCTATTCAGAGTCTTCAAAGAGAAAATTCAGAGAACAACTGGACTAGCGACATCTTGATCAGTCTCTCTCATTGTACTGTACGAGCATCTCCTTTTAGTAGGATACAATTAAAGATTACGATAAAAGTTTGATGGACGTAAACTTAGTAAAACCTTTGGTCACAGAAATGTGAAACTCACAATAATTTGAGGGTTGATCGGCAAAATGTTTGGGTTGCTGGAATGATCAGCCTGGTTAATATGCGAACGCCAAATTGTCTCATTCTGTTAAGTTTCTTCATAATATTCTCCAGAATAAGGGAAAACTGCATATCTGTTATGTAGGATTTGTGATGTTTTTGAAGCACAGAAGCACATGGTGCGGGATTATGTCAGATTCAAAACATGTTTTGGTGAAAGTAATTAACTTGACTCATAATAGGAGAAAGATAAAAATTAAATTGTGTTTTAATGACAAGGTCACTAGGGAAAATGATGTAAATAATTGTATCAGCTAAGTTCTTGTTATGCTATGCAAATATACAAAACCTGTTCGATTTGCCAACCAAACGAAATTGAACTCTTTAAAACTTGAGTATTTTTGCTGTTTAAAAAGACGTTTGATACGTAATCTAAGAATTGAAAATAAAGATAAATATTGAAAATGTGAGAAACAAATGGTATGGATTCTTAGATATGCTGAACTTTATATTGACCTTCAAACGTGTGTAATATCATTTTTCTTTGTCGTACGATTATTAATAGAAATATTACGATTTACATGCACTTCAATTTAGGTCGCGATGTCATCCAATGTGACCTGGGGCCATTTTGTTACAATTTTTTCACGTCTGAGCCATATCGCATGTATACCTGAACAGATCTTGATCACAGTTTGTATAATGACAGTTTCTGAATAGATTTCATCAAAATTTATACTTACTTTACTGACAATTTCAAATATAAGTAAACTTACTTTATCGCCAATTTCAAATAAAGGTATACCAATGTGTCTCATTACGCAATGACGAAGAAAGGGGCAAGTTGGAGGCAGGAATAGCTTAGAGCTTATAGAGCCTGGCCAGGCTTAGTACAAAACAATGATTCTGTCATTTTTACAAGTGCACATCAAAATTTTGCCCGATTAAATCCAATATGGCTGCTTGGTAATCATTTTGTTACAATTAATTTAGGATCCAGAGCTATTATGTGGGCACGCCAATTCAGATGTCATTCAAAGTTTATATAAGGACAACTGTCCGGGAAATGTCAATGAGAATAAAACACATTCGAATGATGATGTCTGTTTTAAGCGTGTTTACGTAATGTCCTGGATCCTATTATTGTGATCATTAGTTGTGCTGTATATAAATACCATGATACAATATCTTTGTACCAAGTTTGTATGAACCTAGCTGTAGGTTTGGATATGACAAAACTGTCATAGAGTAGCCACCCATATAGATGTCAAATTGACATCTATATTGATGTCACATGTCAGAACCGGCTTCATTCAAGCATGGTACGATGACATTGTAACTTGATAAACTAATATGCTCGTCCATGCCTGTTACGATACTAGCCAATGTGACTGCTAAAGGATCCATCTCTTATATTTGATTTTCATTTGTGGAATCATTACTCTGACATGAAAATGCATCGGAACTTTATATGAGAACAATTTACTCTCATGTATGTACATTATATTGTGTTGCAATATGATCCAACATGGTCCTTGAGCAGCTATTCTATTACGATTTTTTTTCAAGCTGAGCAGATCGATTTCCATCTTTTTATAAGGACAGTGTACTGTGTACTGTAATGTACATATGCATGTCATTTTTTGTCATGAAATGATCAATGTAAATAACAACATCAATGTCATGTTGCAGCCGTAAACAGGCCAGCCTATACTGTGCATTTTACTTTCATATCAGCGACAAAACTGTAACTATGTAATCAGCATTCGAATATTGTCTTACTTTTCTTCATTATTCCAAACAATATTTTGTAATACGGTAAACAAGTATAAATTACTCTTTGATTCCAAATTGTAACAAATTGCACAATTTGTCATTCGCTAATGAAAGACAAGAAATTTAACACATCAAACAGGAAGTCCCGCGAATAGCTGATCAAGTAAGGACAATGCCATTGACTATGTACATCAAGTTTACAGATGTCCTTTTGAGAAATTACAGTGCTCGATGCTAAAAGCAGAGCATTATTCCATAGACCAATAAAATTCAGAAATCGTCACGGGGTAAAACTGTGTTAATACCTGTTCGGCAGAGCATTTTACGTTAAAAGTTGATGACAAGTTGAAATCAGGACTTGGACGTTACTCAGAGTTTCACGAAACTACATATGTCATCTGTAGCAATCATCAGACGCTACAAGATAGAGGTCTTCTATCTAAGGATTGCAGGATGCATGAAACTTAAGTAATAGATTTCATTACTTTGTACTTGAAGAAATTTGTTATTATATATATATATATATATATATATATATATATATATATATATATATATATATATATATATATATATATATTTGTGTGTGTGTGTGTTATAAAGATAGGCACGAGACCGTCACTTGTCCATAAATCAATTTCCATGTTTTCAGGGTATTGAAGGTAGTGTCTTTGATGTGCCGACTGTTTTACATTTCCATAAAAATTTTACGATTTCAATTGATCTTGTACCGCATTCCTACCCGTCGCTATACAACCTGTTACATTTATATGCTTTTACAGCCAACCTCATACCATGAAAATTTTCCATGAAATTTCCGATCAATAGAAAACTGACAATGAAAAAACCCAAGAATTGTTCCCCTTAGAGACATTTCAATTGAGAAACTGAGGAATAACAGATAGGACAGAATATTGAAAAGAGCCATTTTTATATCAGTTTCAGTCTTCATGTATTGCATTGTGTCTCTTGAAATCCATAAAGAAAAAATGGAACAGAGAGATGTCACATTGGGTGATGGCGTCATGAGTGTTCAGCTCTCTCTTTGTACCGCATTTGACCATTAATACGTCATCACTGCTACCTATCTACTCCCTGGTGGTTGTAAGTGAATTAATCGGGCGAATGCCGACGTTCAATTATCCCGTTTCCATTTAATGTGACATTTTTATCAAATGCAAATATTTTGCATCAATTAATGGACGTGATGGGGTGACAACGTGTGTACAACACACTAACAGCATGATATTTTAGCATCGCTAATTGTTCATTAAAACTTGCAATCTATCCGAGTCAATACAAGGAGTATATCTTTTCATTTCGTAAAACGCTTTTTTCTCCTTTATACCACATCTCCTGGAATTTGTACTGCCTTTGTCGTGAATAAAATAGAAGCTTAAAGCAGCTCCTCAGCCGCCATACACGTTCTGTTCATAAACTGCCCATTGGAGTACCTCAGACACACAACATATAGTCATCACTGATAAAAGGTTAAGAAATAGCTGACATTCCCAGATCTCCATGACAAGAGCTTCGTAACGGTGGCGATCTTAATGACGGAAACGTGAGCCGTTATTTGAAGTAATTGTTTTGCATAAATGCTGCAATATTAACTTGCAATGGAACGTGTTGAACGTGTTGCCATACAAACATCTCACTGACATTGAGAAAGTAGTGTGGTGCTAAGATCTGCGCATGAATTGTTCTACAAAATAATGATGCAATCATTATCGTCTTGCTGCAGGATAATCCGTGTAATCGGATGAATCATTATTCTGTTCACACAAGATAATGATTGCTCCCACCAGATGATGAGACACGCAATGGACACGCATTGTGTAAATAGATACAATGCATGCTTGTTCAATGCGCATAACATTGGCATTTTAACATTTTCCAGTTCCTGTCATTTTGGCTGCTTATTTTCCTTTTCTTCAACTGTACAGATACCAAAACACGGCATTTTATAACATAATTTTATTCTGCACAGACCCTGGAACGGGACTTCATGGATTAGTTATTAATTCAGTCACAATATTCCCGCACGTCCGCGCTTTGATTTCATCAAGGTGGGTGCTTGCGAGCAATATTAATATGAGATGAGTAGGTTTTAGCTTTTCTCTTGTTCCCCCCGATCACTTTACGTTTCTGGTTCTCGTCTGTAACATGAGTCTTCATAAAAACGTATAGGTTGGCTTACCTTCGCTTTGCACCGGGATTCATGTCTCAGGTGAGACCACTATTATATTAGCGTATACCTGGCAATTTAAACCAAATTGAAAAGTACAAGGTTATATAGACAACAACATATACAGGACAACGAAGATTAAAGTGATGGAGACAACGAAGCTTAACAGTCGTGACATCAGATGTTAAGCATATTTAATTCATGTCTTTTAATATTGTCCATTATTGAGATCAGACTTTTGTTTGAGATGTTCTTGTATCTAGGATGGTTTGTGCCATTGATATCTGTATGATAGTGTGGTTTCTTTCCAACACCATTTCAAAGAGGTTAGCCTAGATCACAGGCAGATGTATGCTTCTTAGTTTGTTGTTTCAAAACCTTGACTGTAAAAGGAAGAATAATGCTAACATACTATAATGTGTGAATGTAGTTCAACACAGTCATGTGAAGTGACATGTAAGATTTAGATAGGTTAATGTACAAGTATTCAAAGATGTTGTAAATTTGGTTTTTCATCTTTGACGCTGCCGAGGAAGATTCTTGGTGAGTGCAATGTAATTGATTTGAGATCACGGTAGGGTACATTTAAGGTAGTATGCTCCTCAAAAGTGAAAGACTTAAACTTTTGCTCAAACTTTCCTTAAGGAATCGTTCTACCATTCTCTTTCAAAATCAAGAATTAAAGTCGGAGGTCACCGTACAAATTTTGCTACTAGAGAAACAAATAACAAACGATTTACCGATAATCAGAATTCAAAATGGCTACCGTCCCTGTGTTTACTCTGTAGAGAAAAATAAAAATTTTCGAATTTCCGAAAACTAAAGCAGTGAAACGTTCTGAACACAACGGACTAATGTAGTTGCCGTTGTAAACACCTGAATAGACAACTGTTATTATTTTTGTACTGTTTGGCGAAGGACGGACTATAACATTTCAACGTTGTACAGCGAATGCCAAGCTTGAACAAGTCGAGGGATTAATGTCCTTTTCATACGATAACTCCGCTGTTTCCTCCATCGACATCACAGTGAAAAAATCGACTTGTACAATCAACATTACCGCATTTTAAACACGATTAAATGTCACTGACATGATGAAATGACTGACATGATGATATGACTGACAATGGACATGATGAAATCACTGATAATTGACATGATGAAATGACTGACAGTGAACATGATGAAATCACTGGCAGTGAACATGATGACATAACTGACAATAGACATGCTGATATCACTGGCCGTGGACTTGATGAAATCACTGACTGTGGACACGATGACATAACTAACAGTGGACATGATGACATCACTGACCGTTGACCTGATGAAATCACTGACCGTTGACATGATGATTTCACTGACAATAGACATGATGAAATCACTGACAGTGGACATGATGAAATCACTGACAGTGGACTTGATGAAAGCACTCATAATAGACGTGCTGAAATCACTGACAATGGACATTATTACATCACTGACAGTGAACATGGTGACATCACTGGCCGTGGACATGATGAAATCACTGACAATCAACATGATGAAATCTCTGACCGTGGACATGATGAAATCACTGACCGTGGACATGATGAAATCACTGACAATAGACATGATGACATCACTGACAATGGACATGATGAAATCACTAACCGGGGACATGATGAAATCACTGACTGTGGACATGATGAAATCACTGACAGTGATGAAATCACTGACAGTGATGAAATCACTGACAGTGGACATGATGAAACGGAGAAATCACTGACAATGATGAAATCACTGACAGTGATGAAATCACTGACAGAGGACATGATGAAATCACTGACATTGATGAAATCACTGACAGTGGACATGATGACATCACTGACAGTGATGAAATCACTGACAGTGGACATGATGACACCACTGACAATGGACATGATGATATCACTGACAGAGGACATACCTGGCAGGCTAGGGAGTCATGTCTAGTAAAATTGTATGGCAATCCCGTCTTCATACGTTTATACTTTACGTAATCACTGATGACCTTTCCATTAAAGTCATTTGATTTTCGACCCTCGATACGTTTATATGCTGAAATCATTGCCCTGTTACTCAAAGGATATTAATGCAAACAAGAAATTAATTCAGGGTAGTATAGAATTCGTCACCATTAAAGGAAAGATTCGATCATAGCAGTAGAAAACTTTGGGAGATTATTAAAGAATTTGTTTCTTTTGCATAACAAAAATAACAAATTGATTATCAATATTCTAATAGTTATTTGTTCTGAATAGAACCTTACCCAATTGGTAATCTTGTCAAAGCCCTTGAATCCCCCTAAAATGACAAAGTCTTTTAAATACAACACTTATTCAATGCAAATGTTTGATCATGGTGATTAAAAAGTGTGCATAAAAGAGTTTTATTCAGAGCCGTGATAGTGACAAAATTTCAATTCCACTTCAATCGTGGCTACGGCCAGCGAACAGAATGGCGTTTTCGAATGACAGTTTGTAGCTTACAGTCTGTACTCCCATGGGTGAAGAATAGATAACGTCGGCAATTACAGTTTGAATGTTGTTATCTTCTGCAGGTCGCATGTGTCATGTCTGTGAATGTAGAGTTGACATGCTGATTATATTTGGTTTTAATCATGATCCAGTCTTAGTCTCGTAAACGACACCTGTCCGTCAAGACAAATACACAGCCTGCCTTTCGTTTCATCATCATTCCTGCTATCGTTGTACATAAGATTTCCGACACTACAGTGCGTTGCACCTAGGTACCGCAACTCAGCGTATGAAACGGACACAATCCACGTACAAAACACACGATTAGCTTGGGTATCACGGACACATTTCAAAGCCACCGACTCGTCGATTAATTACAGTAAACCAGCATTGGGCAGCCGCTGTCTGGACTGAGAGATAAACAGTTGACTAGACTTGATCTACAATGTAACTGTATTTTAAAATTTCAGCTAAGAGATCAAGATGTGAAGGTATTCTCAACAGAAGCTAACTAAAAAGCCACACATTGTAGATCAAGTGCATCTCTTGGTCTAGACAGAGCGGCTGCCCCGTGCTTGTTTACTGTAATTAATCATTGAGTAGGTGGCTTTGAGATGTGTCGTGATACCCAAGCTTATCGTTTATTTGTACCTGGATTGTGTCCGTCTCGTACGCTGAGTTGCGGTATCTAGGTGAAACGCATTGTAGATGTTTTTAGTTGACAACCTTGGATTCCAGTTAAATCGTTAATGTTGTTGTACCACTCTCCGCCTCATGGCCATTGTTTTGACCACAGACAAATATAGACACAGACTAGAAACGCGGCATGCCTTTTGATACATGGTCGTCTCGGTAGACTATTGCCTTTTCATATTAAAATGAGCTTCAAAGGTGTTAAACTTTTTGGATATTTTGTGTGTGGTTGATAATTGCACGAGATTATGCGAAAAATACGACGAGATGGCATCGTGCTGCCAGTCGCGTAGCAACCATAGTTACTTTGTGAGCTCTCAGGGCAGAAACACTGCTTCACGCTAATCAAAACATAACACGCCAGCAGTTTCATAAAAATGTCCTCTCTTGACGAATGTGTAAAAGACGGTATGACTGACCATAAACCATTGAGTAAAACCAGAGAGTATCAATAAAAGACTTGTAAATTTGGTTCAAACACACTCATAATATATTCATAAAAATATGAGAGGAATTTTTAAAACGGTAAAACTCACTTTCCTGAAGCTCAAAACACTCCCGTTTTCGTCAGCACGCCAATTCCGCTCAGCACCACACGACAACAACAACACAAACTTTGTCGAACATGCTTTCGCTTAACAATTGGCGAAAATCCGAAAATTACCGAAGGATGCATGGTCGGCACTCTTCGGAAAAGAGAGGCGAGAGCAACCTGAGGCGAGGCGAACATGGATGGGTTACGTAACCGCTTTACACCTTAAACAATACCCGTTGCGAGTCTGTGTCTATATTTGTCTGTGTTTTAACCACAGAGAAATAGAAAGACAGACTAGCAACGGGTATTGTTCAAGATGTTAAGCGGTTACGTAACCTGTCGCCTCGCCTCAGGTGGCTGCCGACTCTCTTTACCGGAGAGTGCCGACCATGCACCCTTCGGCAGTTTCTGGATTTTCGCCAATTTTAAGTTAAAGTATGTTCGGCAAAGTTCGTGTTGTTGTTGTCTTATGGTACTGAGCGGATTTGGCGTGCAAGCAAAAACAGGAAAGATTTGAGCTTCGGGGAGGTTAGTTTTACCATTTTAAAAATTCCTCTCACATTTTTATGAATATATAATGAGTGTGTTTGAACTAAATTTGAAAGTCTTTTATCGATACTGTCAGATTTTACTCAATGGTTTACGGTCAGTTATATCATCTTTTACAAGTTCGTCATGGGAAGAAGTGTTGACGAAACTGCTGCTTGCGTGTTATGTTTTGATTGGCGTGAAGCAGTGTTTCTGCCCTGAAAGCAGTCAAAGTACGTATGGTTGCTACGCGACAGGCAGCACGATGCCATCTCGTCCTACTTTTTGCATAATTTCTTGCAATTATCAACCACGAACGAAGTCTCTAAAAAGGCTAACACCTGTAAAGCTCATTTCAATGTGAAAAAGTAATAATTTATCGAGACGACTACCAAACAAAAGAGCTATGTAAGCGGTCTGAAATCACCAAAGTGCGCCTGCAAACTGCGCCGGCGCATTTCAAACTGCGCCCCCATTTTGCGCCGGTATATTGCGCCGCCCAAAATGCGCCCTTACTCTGCGCCATTGCGAAGTTTCAATTTCAAGCACGGTTTAAATAGTCTATTTTGGTTTAGTCAGGTGATTTCAAAGAAATATTCAGGTTTTTCGTGGGAAATATGGTGGAATGTGTCACTAAAATGTGGAGGATGGGAGTAATTTTTCCGACACGTATGTGAAGTATGTAATAACATCACCCGAGAGGGAAGGTAACTCCGAGCCAGTCGAGTGTCATTTGCATCGTAAATCGACCTTTAAATCTGTTTGTAGTTTCTACCCAAACCTGGTCGGTAAATACCTTCACAGGTTAAAAAAGACGCTAAATTTTACTCTCAAACTATTTCGATAGCCAAATATCTCTGCCATTATACATTTCGTAGGGTAACTCTATACTCAGTATATGGCGAGAGTGTCCTGGCTGTCTCAGTGTCTGAATAGGCGCTGCAGCCGTAAACCGGACACTCCATACTCATTCCCTTGTTTGATCGGAACCTCTTGGACCGTAATTCTTGCTCTAATTCTGCGACCTTTGAATCGTCCATAGACTTTAAAAACGGAAGGTCTATGAATCGTCCAATAATTGCTACTTCCAATTCATGACGACCCCAAATGATAAGGAATGCGACTGATTCTGAGACTCTCAGTTCATAGAAGAGTCAAAGTGCAATCACGTTTGCGACTGAACTTGAGACTCCCATTTCGCTTTGTGATGCACATTTGCGAGTGAATTTGAGACCTGGTCTGATACTCTCATTTAACGTGCAAACAGCAAATGCGACCGTCCTTACGACTGACTTCCTGACGTAAGGTATGTAAGGGTACCGGAAATCGACAAGTGCGAGGCTAAAGTTAGGAGAGCGAATGTGAGGGCTTGAAGTGTACGTGCTCACTATGAAAGTGCGATCGATAGTGAGAATGTGAAGTGAACTCGGACTGTACATAGTTAGTGCTTGTCAGCATTTATTTCATCACTTTGGTCGAATGAAAACTTAATTTCAAAGTCATTGCTAAAACAGCGATACAATCTCCATGGAAGTGCAGTGCTGTGTATCATGAGCGAACCGCTGAGTGAATTCATCATTGAAGTCCCCGATGGAAATTATTGCAACACATACCAGGCGCCAAATGTAAAAAAATTAATTTACACAATCAAGCTTTTTTTAGAGATAGAAAAGATGGAAAATGTATATATAGAGAGGAATTGTATATATATATATATATATATATATATATATATATATATATATATATATATATATATGTATGTATGTATATACATACATATATGTGTGCGTGTGTATACACATACGTACATACAGATACATTGCCCAACACGTTTGC
>LD346801.1:74817-87762 GCA_001465055.1 Ptychodera flava | reverse complement strand
GTGACCCTCTCTCTTTCGCTACTCTAAACTTTCTTTCTCTTATGAAAGGAATAATTTATTCACGATATATAAATCGATGGGAAGGTCGAACTGTTCTATACCAGACACTCTATGTGAAAATAGTCCCATCTTAAACAGGCTGCGCATTGATATATTTCACTGTAATTAGACTTCTTTTACTAGCCTTCGCTACACTCGCAACACCTAAATACGTAGCGAGGGGGTAGTCTATAAAAAGTTTGCACCTCGGATCTTGCAGTGTATATTCTTTACAGCCAGCCGTATGGCATCTCATCAGTAGTCGACAGTGCTTTACACTGGTTACTGCAGCAGATGACTTCAATACCACTGTGCTCAAGCCAATGAAGAAAGTTCTTCTAAATTGGCTACCACAGGGTGCAGACCTCGTCCAAAATAATCACCTGGGGATGTACTTCTGACCCATCCTATAATGGTTAGGATTATAGGATATCCTATTTTATCCTATTCTAAACCACTAGGTGGTAGCTTTTCGATATAAAATGTTATAGATGTGCGCAAAAGGCAGGTCAATAAATATTTTCCAAGCAGGTTTATACTGGTTTGGGGCAGTTTGTACCACTGCTTTCTCTCCCATGCTATCTTATTTCACTCGTATACCATATTTTAGCTTTTTCCTTTCCATACCTGCAACCTATACATAGAGAAAGCCTCTTAGACTACTGCTCTTGAGCAGCTTTGCCTGGCAAAAGCTGCTAAACTTATGTATACAGCTCTTGTCACGCTTATGCACAGAGCCCAATAGTAGCCAACTTGCACTGCTCTTCGTCCTTCTTCATTTCTTGAGATACTCTCCGAGATTTTTTCTTGAATATGAATCAAAATAAACTTGGAGTCTTGGGGTAGAGCGCTGAAGGGAGCACATTTTTCTGAAGAGGGCAGTAAAGGCTAGAATTGGTTGGATCGGTATACTAGTTGCATGTATTTCTCTTAATGGCTGCAATGAGTCGTACAACACTTTAGTACTTTTTTGCAGCTTTCACAAGCCTTATGCAGATCTGTATGATACTGTGAACCGCCTTCAAACAAGACCTAAAATGTTCTGGGATTTCACTTTCTTCACAGATCATGGGTAAGTTAATTTCTAAAAATACATTTTGCAGCACCTTACCATTTTCCTTGCCATTTTCTAGAAATGGTGCATGAGGTCTGAACAGGTGCCAATCGCGGCCTTGGAGCGATTTTGTTTGAGAAGGCTCCTGGCCCCTATTATTTTAATGACGTTCCAGACCTTTGTTAGAAAATACAGACCGCAACAAAAGACGTTGCTGAGGCACTTATTCTTTTGTTTTAAATTTAGGGTAAATGGTGCTGGGGATGTTTTTGACGAATTAAATTGGGGTCTAGACTTGGGCTTGGACACTGCATTAGTGCCTTCTCCCCCTCCCAGGCATGATACGGTAGCAAGTCACAATTGCAATGAACTTAAATAGACAATCGTTGTTATCATTAGATTCTGAGAATCACTATGTGGGTTTTGACAGGATCCCTAGTAGGTTCTGACAGAAACATCGGGAATAGAACACCTTGTGGAAATTAACACCGACAAGAACAAGACTGACGTAGGGAGTGGGGCTAAATTAAAAATAACAACCAAGACTGAGGGGTTACTGGTTTAGAATCGGTAGTGGTCATATGATGGGGTTGTGGTTATATGACTTCAACAACTCGGTCAAAATTGTCACATTACCCTCTGGATATGTTGGCTCATCCCAGTCACTATGTACTAAAATGCAAATGGCTGTTACCATAAGATTTTGTACAACGAACAAGTCTTTGTTTTCTCTGTGTGTTGTTATTAAATAAAATTCGATAGTGATTACTAACGCTTTGTAGATTATGTAGGTGTCACCTGCTTTATCATCCATCTTCAATTTCCATAGTCAAGGTGCAAGAAATAGCTCGGTGAGTTAGTGGTTAGTATATTGGACTTTCTAGTGAAAGTCAATTGGTTCGAAATCTGGTATAGGCATGCTTCGTTGTCAGCTTTTGTAACACTTGTACCGAACACAAGGCAGACATTATTGAATATCAAAATCGAGGTCGTACTTATTTTGTTTGGAAAATATGTCAGAAAGTCATGATTGAAGATAATGTGTATATGGCATTGATTCATTTTTGTAGCAGGATGTCAATCGAATGCCAAATTACTTTTTCGAGTCATTCTCTCGTCTTGTAGATGATCGGGGAATATTTTGTGTTCCTAGGTATATATCCGTTTGGTAGGGTTTCTAAATGATCAAGAAATCTTGGAGAGAGTTTTGATAAAATCATTCACCATTATATATCTCAATACGTTACCTTATCTTCCGGTTCCTTTTCAATCGATTGTTGAGAAATGAGCAACTCAACCATCTTCTTATAACCTGATTGACTCGCAAGATGCAAGGGGGTTCTGTTAACCTAAAAACAAAATAATTACCCTTTTCATCATCGGTAACATTCGAATTTGAAAATAAATAAATGTGTAATGCATATATCAGAGAGCCTATGTTTAATCATTGAGAAAATATTAAGTTTTAGAGGAAACAAGCATGAAAATAAGATATTTGCGTGACATTCATTCCTGTGTGATGATAAAATTGTTATCTTCCTATTATAGTGTTGATTTGTTTTGTGCGATTGTAACTTTTCTTTACGTATTAGCTTCCTTAGACGACGAATTCCAAGCATATCCCTTGAGTATGACTATGATATATAAGTAACTCGTAATATATATGAGGTTAAGGCGAAATAAGACGAAGAGTAATAGGACACTGGTTTTCTATTTGTCGATGCATTAACTCCTTTTTAGTTTCACGACATGTGCTAAAGGAAGGCAACTATAATTGTACATCCTTTGGATTGAAACTGGTACAAAATTGTTTTAGACCTCTTCTTATTAATGTGCCTTCACGCTCTTGGCTTGTTCATTAGTCGTCTTTGTTCGTGCACTGTATTACTGTACTGGCATGACTTATTAAATCAAACATGTTCAAAATGAAGTGAAAGGTTATGCACTTCTTCAGCAGACTGTTTGCATTGAAGGTAAGTTAACCTTGAAAATGAAACAGCACATTTTGCAGACTTTAACGTTGAAAGTAGGTTGACAAGTCAGTCAGTAGCTACGGCGTATGTATCCATTGGTAAAACCCAAAACGACTTGTCGTGTGAGTAAACTGAACATGTATCACGTTTGCTGGATATGTCTTACACCTTTCTTTTAGCTAATAATGCCAGAGGAAGAATATCTGAGGTGAGATAAACCTAATGCGTATTATGATCGATTTTAGTTTGCCATCTCAACTTAGATGTACCTTTGTCATTTGAGCCGCGTAATTTAATCCCTCAGTAGCTCAATTACACTTTCCGTAACACAATAAGTGGTATTGCTTTCATCTTCCTAAAGTCCACCCGTCTATATGATCAATATTTTTAAAGTTCCCCCACCAGTAATCATGTAAGCAAACGTACTTATAAGGGATGTACGCGAAGAAAAAAAAATAACAAGCATGTATTTGGCAGTTCTACTCACAGATATTCGACACTCTACGTAGAGACAAAGTCTTATATGGCAAGTTCTGAAATTGATTTATTATTAAATGCCTCAGTTGATTTTTTCGGTTGATTTAAGCCGACTTGAGTTAATCCAACTCTTGCCAGGTCAATAGCACACGCCGAGGAGCTAATTGCGGTCATGAGAGAGTATGCGAAATGGGAATTCCTGGCTATTTTTACTAAATTTTTAAAGTGACAAACTTAGCACATTGACCTAACAAGTCACAATCCTATGAAATAAACGTTTAATCTATGCTTTACTGTTCAAAGTTTTTCTTTTGTGTTATTTTACGATGAGATATGAAAGTTTAGAAAATCAGGCATAGTGACCTTATCTTCTTTTTGATATTAAATTATTTTCATATTCCAAAATTCCAAAATCCCTTATAACTTTAAAGTTTCCTTGTCTTCCATAACAAGGGATCTTATTTACAAGTAGATATCACTGTTATGAGCATAATTTTACTAAAACTCTTTTCAACTACACCAGAGTTAGAGATATTTTTGTCATTGCCAATGTGTAGTGACAATGACACTGCAGTAGCAAAGCAGTAGCTATGTGAACTTCGATCATTCTTACAAGATTTTTTCTCAGTTTGCACAATGTCCAACGTCAATGACACTGCAGTTGGAAGGCAAAGGCTGTTTTAACTTTGATTATTTTGACAATATTTTCGCTCAGTTTATACAACTGTGTTCTTGTTCTACTCCCTGTATCACCCCTATTTGTAACAATCAACCCTATTTGTAACGAAACTTAATTTTTAAAAAAACTTTTCCGCATCGGTTGAAATCTTACTACACCTATATTGGGCTAACTTTTGTTACAAATTGGGTTGACTGTTACAAATACTGGTGACGTGTCAACCCTATTTGTAACAATCAACCCGATTTGTATTAATCAAGCCTATTTGTAACACAATTTAACAAATTTGTATCAACGAAAAAAGAAAATCGCCAAAACATACTAACATGTACATTTCATCAAGTTGTCTTCAAATACGGCCGAGTTTTTTTAAGATTAGGTTTTGTTTCAAATTGGTTAATTTCTTTTAAAAATAGGGTTGAAACGTCACCCGTATTTGAAGCAGTAAACCCAATTTGTAACAAAAGTTAACCCAATATTGGTTAAGTAAGATTTCTGTCAGAAAACAAGATTTTTTACATTTTTGACCGAAGTTGGTGAAAATTGCCCAAAACAAACTTTTGACATGTATCTGCATGACTTGATAATATCTTACGAGTAGGCCTCTTATCCCTAGCAACCTGCACAATGAATTATGATTTAACGAGCATTTTCGGAAAAAACGAGTTTCGATATGGAATAAAAAGGAAATTGCTCCAAACATACTTACATGTATATTTCATCAAGATTTCATCAAATAAAGCCAAGTTGTTTTGAAAATTAGGTTTTGTTACAAATAGGTTAATTTGTTTTACAAATAGGGTTGATTGTCACAAATAGGGTTGTTGTTACAAATAGGGTTGACATGTCACCCCTTCTTGTAACAATCAACCCGATTTGTAACAAAAGTTAATCCAATATACATTTAGTAAGATTTCTGTCAGAAAAAAAGATTCCTTAACAATTTTGACCGAAAGTGATTAAAATTACCCAGAAAGAAACTTTTGGCATGTATCTGCATAACTTGATTATTCTTACGAGTAGGCCTCTCATCGATAGGAACCTGCACAACGATATTTAATCTAACGAGCATTTTCGGAAAAAATGAGTTTCGACAAGGAAAAATAAAAGGAAAATTGTCCAAACATACTAACATGTATATTTCATCAAGATTTCATCAAATACGGCAAAGTTTTTTTGAAAATCAGGTTTTGTTACAAATTGCTTAAATTTTGTTAAAAATGGGATTGATTGTTACAAATAGGGTTGATTGTTACAAATAGAGCTGATTGTTACAAACAGGGTTGATTGTTACAAACAGGGTTGATTGTAACAAATAAGACTCACACGTCACCCCTGTTTGTAACAATCAACCAAATTTGTAACAAAAGTTAACCAATATAGGTTTAGTAAGATTTCTGTCAGAAATCAAGATTTTTCACATTTTTGACCGAAATTGGTGAAGATTGCCCCCCCCCCCCAAAGTTTTGGAATATATCTCCACGACTTGATTATATCTTACGAGTAGGCCTCTTATCCCTATGAACCTGCCAAACAAAATTTAATCTAATGAGCATTTTCTGAAAAAAATGAGTTTCGACAAGAAAAAAGACGGAAAATTGCCCAAACATACTAACATGTATATTTCATCAAGATTTCATCAAATACGGCAAAGTTTTTTTGAAAATTAGGTTTTGTTACAAATTGCCTAAATTTTGTTAAAAATGGGATTGATTGCTACCGATAGGGTTGATTGTTACAAATAGAGTTGATTGTTACAAATAGGTTTGATTGTAACACATAAGGCTCACACGTCACTCCTGTTTGTAACAATCAACCAAATTTGTAACAAAAGTTAACCACTATAGGTTTAGTAAGATTTCTGTCAGAAATCAAGATTTTTCACATTTTTGACCGAAATTGGTGAAGATTGCCCCCCCCCCCCCAAGTTTTGGAATATATCTGCATGACTTGATTATATCTTACGAGTAGGCCTCTTATCCCTATGAACCTGCCAAACAAAATTTAATCTAATGAGCATTTTCTGAAAAAAATGAGTTTCGACAAGAAAAAGAAGGAAAATTTCCCAAACTACCAACATGTATATTTCATCAAGATTTCATCAAATACGGCCAAATTGTTTTGAAAATTAGGTTTAGTTACAAACTGCTTAAATTTTGTTAAAAATAGGATTGATTTTTACAAATAGGGTTGATTGTTACAAATAGGGTTGATTGTTACAAATAGGGTTGATTGTAATCAATAAGGTTGACACGTCACCCCTGTTTGTAACAATCAACCAAATTTGTAACAAAAATTAACCAATATAGGTTAAGATTTTTCACATTTTCGACCGAAATTGGTGAAGATTCCCCCCCCAAGTTTTGGAATATATCTGCACGACTTGATTATATCTTACGAGTAGGCCTCTTATCCCTATGAACCTGCAAAACAAAATTTAATCTAATGAGCATTTTCTGAGAAAAATGAGTTTCGACAATAAAAAAAAGAAAATTTCCCGAACATACTAACATGTATATTTCATCAAGATTTCATCAAATACGGCCAAGTTGTTTTGAAAATTAGGTTTTGCTACAAATTGGTTAAATTTTGTTACAAATAGGATTGATGGTTACAAATAGGCTTGATTGTTACAAATAGGGTTGAAACGTCACCCCTATTTGTAACAATCAACCTTATTTGTAACAAAAGTTAACCCAACATAGGTTTAGTAAGATTTTTGTCAGAAAACAAGATTTTTCACATTTTTGACCGAAATTGGTGAAAATTGCCCCGGAACAAACTTTTGGCATGTATCTCCACGACTTGCTTATATGTTACGAGTAGGCCTCTTATATCTAGCAACATGCACAACGAAATTTAATCTAACGAGCATTTTCGGAATAAAATGAGTTTCGACCAGGAAGAAAAGAAAATTGCCCCAAACATACTAATATGGATATTTCATCAAGATTTTATCAAATACGGCCAAGTTTTTTTATGAAAATTAGGTTTTGTTACAAATAGGGTTATTGTTACAATATAACCGTTATACACAGCCTACAGCATGCTGAATTGTCCAGTATCCAGTTTGCTATCACAGCCCTTTGTATACATACTGAGTATTTGTAATATTGACAACTGACTTTCAGTCTGTACTCTAATTTGATAATCACTCAATACGTATTTATATATAAAGCTTTGTCGACCGATTAAATATATACTCTAGGGAGACAGCAAGAACTGTATTCCATATATTGCATAGATATATTACAACAGTTACCAATAGTTTCAGCTTCTCGCCACTTACTCGGCCCCTTTATTTGTCGTTTTACGTAAAATCCTACTTGTTTACATTTTTTAAGAGAAAAGTTAATAAAATGTGACAAAATGTTTCTAGATTTTGTCTTATTATAACTAACATTAGAAAAATTGAATGACATTAATATATTATTCATTTTCATTGAATTACCTGAAAAAACCTTTAAATGAACAATGCAAAGGAAAAAAGGAACTTAATATTTTCAGAACCCCTATTGGCAATGAAAAACTTATATGTCCTCCCTCTACTACCACCAAACGTTTCGATCCCCTTCCTGAATTCATTCAGGCACCCAACCTGTTTTTTGTGAACTCAGTCTTATGCCATGTCTAGATATGGAATAGACCTGTTAAGTGTATTAAGCATTTATATTAATTTGCTAAAATATAGAAATTATTAAACATAGCATTAAAGGCATGATGAAGACAGTTGTTTTATAAGAAAAAAAACTATGAAACTTACATTGTTTCTAATATTCACATTCGCCTTCAATTTAAGTAATATTGTTGCTTGTTTCACATAACCAGTATATGCAAAGCCATGTAGGCAACTCCACTGTCTTGCTTCACTCGCCTTTGTATCCTATGGAGCCGGGAAAGAAATAATTACAGTTGTTTTTGTTCCCTGATTTGGTCATTACCTGCTAACATTCTACAAAACATTGACCTTTTGATTGATAAGATCCACGATGTTATGACGAGCAAAGATCTGTGTCTAGAAAAAGCATTTACATTACATCACACAGTTATAGCTTATGTAATATATTGGATGTATTTGATAAGTATAATTATACATACTTTTGAAATGCCTTAAATAAGCAGCAAAATACTTTGAATGTAATGACATTCGCCTGGGATAAATATGTAATGAAAAGTAGAGAATTATAGAGAAAGTCAGACTCGATATTTTAAAAGGACGGTACTGGAACAACGTACCTTAAAGCAGATAAATTATAACCTGACAATATTGATGTTTCTGGTCATGATATCTCTTTTCACTACTGATCATGTAAGACTTGAATGCCATACTGAAGGTTTAGTCAAGAACACTAATCTCAGTGTAATTTGAAATACGTTGAAGAAAAATCAGTACTTGAGTTTTAAAAGTTTACGTAAGCTCAAGATATGTGCTTATATGTGATGAGAAACTGAATTTGTATTATACTTACGTCATTAATTGTGGACAGCTGGTTTATGTCACACCCAGCTTTTACCAAATTATCAATGATGTTTTCATCTTGAAAGAAAGTTGCCCAAAACAGTTGTGTATTCACATTCTTTAAGTGATATAGATAGAATATAAAAGAATAGTATAAGTATTTTCATTTGCGTAAAATGATCAACATAGCAAGACGACGGGATTTTTATAGGTTGAACCACTACCTCAGCAGTTTTAATTTAAGTAATAATTCCTGCTCGTTTAAAATGCAAGGAATGTCATCAAACATTGGACAAAGATACAAAATCAACATAGGCTAACGTTATACATCAATTTACCGGTATGAAGTGACGTTTTCCCCGTGCCTAATTCATGCAAATTCTCTACCTTTTCCTTGAGAATGAAAGCCTGTTTACTCAATTAATAGGGGTTTAAACAATAATCTTGAAAATTTTAATGATTTTTTATTACCGGTAAGCCAGCTTTCAAAGGTTTCTTCTTCATATCATCAGAGTAGAGGTGTGCATTCTTATTTTTTCGCAATATTGCCCGTATTATACGAATATGGCCATTCTCCGCAGCGTAATACAATGGGGTATGACCGCCCTGTAAGATAAAAATAGGATTTGTTTAATTAGAAAAGCTTTATATATCCAGTAACAACGATATATTATTTCTCTGCATCATATAGCAGACGTTCCATATATATCGCTTATTATGTATTAAAAAATTACAGGAGGAAACAGAAAGGGCATGATTTGAACTGAAATATATGTTCATGCTAGATCGTCGACACTTTCTCTGCCGCTATCACCTTGTAGTTGTTTTCATTTTTTTCAGTATAAACAAAGTGAAAACTGCTAAACATTTTGACGAGTGAGTTTACACACTTAATTATCTTTTTTAAGCCAAATAGCTATCAGTGTATAATATTTAGCTCTGGTCGCAAAAGCACATGATTTTTTGTTTAACAAGTCATTAACTTACTTGGTTGACAAATCCGACACTTCTCAAAATACCTTTTATGCTACGTATAAACACGAATATATATTGATTCGGTTGTAGTATTCACGTAAGTATTCAATAGAATGCCCAGTAACAGTCCACATATTGTCTGCAATTATATTACAGCTTTTCCAGTGCAATGCTGTGACGTCACAGCCCCTTATTAGTACTTATAATGCGTCAGTACATTATCAGGCATTGTGATCCCGTAACAAGCACAGCAATACGCGGATTTTGTTTGTAAACGAATAAAAGTAAGGGCATTAAAAAAGGAAAGAAATTATCTGGTTATCCTTGCAATACTTTAAAGCAATAGTCCACCCAAAATGTAATCAGCTTTATAAAGGTTTATATTTATGTCATAAAAGCATTCATCATTATTTTTTGCACAGAAACAGCGATTTGTTGAAATTATCAATGAAAATAAATATCAAAATCAGGCAATATGGTGATCTTTTTAGCCGACTGTGCGCGACCATATTGTCTACTTTTTCGCAAAGCATGCTGGGAGAAATGCCCGGATGAGGACGTAAATTTTTCGTGTTTTGGAGCATTGGCTAGGGGGTCTGATCTAGGGAGTCTCATAAACAGCTTATAGCTGCCTGTAAGTACTACGGACGTACCAATAATCGTGCACGAGATTTCGATAAGGCATTCTGCATCATTTGAAATCTAAAGTGAAAACTCCGCCTCTTGAAATTGTTACCGGTAAAGATTGGCAATGACATGTTTCAAAATTATAAGTAGAGTGCATGTTTTTACGTATGTGAATGCCGTTTCCAAGAGAAGGAATTCGTCGGCAAGTTTGACGAACCATAATCCAATTTAGATTAGGAAAAGATTTCAAGATGATGCTCTACCACAAAATTACAACGGAAAGCAAATGCACTGGTGAAAAGGAGGGCATCAAGGGTGATTGTGGGTGAGACTCTCCATAAAAAAAGAGGTTAATGGTTTAAATATTTATGATTTTTCTGAACAGCCGGCGAGTTTGTTGTGATCATCTTTCTTACAAAAAGTATACTTATTATTCTTGTTATTTTGATGACATCGCATTGGTATTAAAAACATAATAAAGTTTGCGTGATCACTTGAAACCTGAAAGTTTTATTTTTGCTCTGGCATGTTTAACTGCAATAACGCGTCCACGCGTCACGTCACCGGAAACTATCCGTATGTTGAAATGCGATATCTGAAACCAAGAATCGGTGCAAAAGCGTTCGAGAATGAAGTAGATGCGTAGAAGACAACTATGATTGATGTCGGAAAAAAATTCAGACATGTCTTTCCTTCCTTTTAGAAATAATCGGCACGTCAAAGTAAACTAAATTATCGGCCATTCGTGCTGTGAGTTGATTTTTTCTACGATACCACTGCAGCAAGTCATATTTTTGTGGTGTCGAAACAAATAATAAGCAATTTTGCCACTAAATTGTAAATAAAAACAAGAAGCAGTAAGTGAAGTTCGTTACTTCGTTGCTAGTGCGGAATTACAAGGGATTTTCCCGAAATAACTAATCACATTGATTTCAATAAATGGTCCAAAATGAACCAACGTTTTACATAATTTTACTTAACTCAAAAATCTGGCACCATGTTTATTTAACGATTGCAATTTCACAGGAGAACAAAGACGAAAAACACCTTATAATCTTCTGAACACCATACTTAATCCCCCGGGGCCTTTTTAAGCCGGGGTTTAAGTGCAGTGATTTTCATATCACATCGTATGTTTTTTTTGGGCCTGGGGCTTTTTCGCAGGTCTAAAGGCATATTTTGTGATTTTGTCCATCCAAGATGGCGACCGAACGGCGGCAATTTTCCAATGTGGCTTCCATGAAAATCGATATACTGATTTTTTAAGGCATAAAATGGACAATTAATTATCCATTTAGATTGTTTTTTGTATCAAGTTGTATGATTGTATGTTTTTATGTGCCTTGGACTACTATTACATGCTTTAAAGGTTCATGTTTTTTAATTTTTCGTCTAAGATGACAACTGCATGGTGACTACGGGCTTACCGTGCATTTTATATATGACAGGGACAGTTCTTGCACGTTTTAAATATGTATTTACTTATTCTGTTCATCTCAAATACGAAAACATACAAAATTGAACTATTTATGTAGCATTAATAAACATAATAGCCTACTTTCATAAAAACTGTAGAACATGGTTTTAGAACAAATACTTAAACTTCATCTTGTCAACATTAATGTGATATTATTACTTTTAGAAAAACAACTTCAAAGTATTATGCAAAGCAGACAATTGCGACATATTTTGTCAATTTATGACCAATTTCAGCAATAGGAGATTGAGCGGTCTAATAAACGGGACAATTGTCACCTTGTTATTCCAATTCCCAGCCACTTGGTGCTGGTCTATTGGGCAAATTATACAGTCCCTGTCCCAATTTATGGCTCACCTGATATACATCGTGTTTGAAATGTTTTATGAGTGTTGACTTACTAAACGGAATTAAATTGCATAATCGTTGCTTCTTGCAAATAGGTCCAATCTTGCATCATTCATATGCATGGCTGTGCTCAATCTATCATTCATACATTCAACAAACTTTTCTAAAAGTACTTGACCTTCATCATTGACTGATAGCTGATGAGTTTGTCCTAAAAGTGTTTAGTTTGACATTAGCCATTCCTTTTATGTGCTATGATATGTTTTTCAGGAACAAAATTGTGGCCTGCGTTTTATTAATAAGTTTTAATCAATTGTTACGTATTACTCTTATCTTAATTTTGTCAATGAGGTATAGCGAAAGTATTGAAATGTCGCCTTGTCCTCTGTTTCACACAAACGAGATCGTCTTTGTCCAACAACGGAGGTTGACCGGGCAATTCATTTCGCAATCCAGTTTCTTCCAGTGATAGTCATTCGAAGTATTTTTCACAAAAGAACAAACTATAAAACTTCTCGACCAGTATTTTCCATAAGGATAAATAAAAAAGCAGACAGACAAATAGCTAGATAAATAGATCATGTGGGTGGATAGATTCTCTTGGTGGCAGCGACTGTGTATGAAGATACAGACAGAGAAGACACATGTAGATGGAGAAAGAGACGAAGAGAAACAGGGAGCAAGGAAGCAATCATTGTTCGCCGCGTTCGTTCAGTGAAATTTAAAATCGACGGAGGCTACACAAACAGGACTAAAATACCAACGTTCATGTGGAAATGGAAATTTTAAATTTCATGGTCACTGTTTTGGCCACTAAATGATAAGATTTTAAAGTAA
>LD346801.1:59495-74642 GCA_001465055.1 Ptychodera flava | reverse complement strand
TTGAAGCCATGTCTTCAGTAACATAGGATGGGGATTACGATATTGGCGTAAGTTGCCTTTCAACGACAATTCGCAGTGAGAGATATCCGTGTCTTCCTTCAGTGACTGTCACTCTCGCTGTGTTTTTATCTTAGGGGGACTTTTAAAACATAATATATACCACCGGTAAATTGCAGTTTGTAAGCTCTGTTCAAAAAGGAACGCAGTCCTCGCTTCTAGGGTTTATGCGGCTTATGCTACATAATTATTTTTATCTAATTTGAACAGAAAAGGCTAACAACGTAAAAGCGAGTTCTGTAAAAAGCATGCGAATCACTACCAAAGGAATAATTTCGACACCTTTTCATGCTTCATCATGGATGCCCATCAAATGTTGTTTCAACAAATTTTGCAATGTTTTGATGCATTATTTAGACAAAACGTGATCTAATCTTTCGCCAAGGGCATTTGGCGAGAGATAAGCAGCATGAACCACGTGATCCACTGCCGTTCTCAGATAGGATTCAAAATTATGGTGAAGTCACCCAGGTTTAATGACCAGCTCGTAAATACCGTAGTCATGAGCGTTCATCTTACACTTTACACCCTTTGACCCCTTTAACCCCTAATTTACATAATTAACACCGGTACCCGATTTGCATAAGTGCGATTTTATATTTGAAATTTATTGTAAACTTCTTTAAACAAACGTCTAAACTATCGAGTGATATATCAAATGAAAGGTAGTTGCATGTAGAATACGAAATGAATATCCAAAGAGGTATTGAAAATGATTTCGCTGAAATATTTTCATATTTATATTGAAAATAATATTTTCCCCTTTTGAATAACAATATTTTTAAAATTTTAACACATGCAGTCCTATCATACAGCCACATCATACGTCATTTGAAAGCTTACTATATCTACTTGAAGAAAATTGACAATGTTGAGCTACCAAGGAAGGCCGTTCCCTTTAATTTGCATACTTTCCACTAGTAAGCAATGTGCGGAAATTAGACACAAAATTGGCAATTCATTGTTAACTATTCCAAACATACATGTACACTATAAAGTGATATATGGCAATGGTATTTGCATGTAAAACACAAAATTGATATCGAAAGAGATATTAAAAGTGATTTTACTGAAATATGTTTCATTTCTATTGAAATAAATATTTCCCCTTTCGAATAATTGTATTGAAAAAAAATAACAAAAGTATCAATGCAACCACAAGCATTATGATGTGAAATAAGTGCACAGAACATGGAGAACAAACAGCTGAAATTAGTTCTGAAAAAGATAACTTTTTTGTTGAATGTATTTTTAGAATATATGAACACTTCTACTTGTTTACAATATTATCTAATAGCGATGTCTAGGTTTTATATGTCAGAGGCTGTTTCTTCACACATGCCTTTTGTTTTGAGTAAATTATAGCCATTCACAGCATAAGGAAACTTTTTAATGTTACTCAAGAATACCAACATTTTCTTGTAATGTTGTAACCTTGACAATAGTCATATATATATATATATATATATATATATATATATATATATATATATATATATTAATTTTAACATGTATTGTGAATGATTTGAATGCCAACATTATTTTGTAAAGATGTGTTGGGAAAATATCACCAATTACTATTTAGTGTAATACAAACATAAAGAAAGATCAACATGAATGTAGTTGTTGAAAAGTAACTCTGTAGTCGAAACAATGTGTCAGAGTAAGCTGCAATCAAAGTAATGGCATGGCGATACAGCGTCATTCATTTCCAGTAAATCTGTGTATATTGTAAGTGTATGTTACGTTTGGCTGCTTATGTAAAGTGTTGATTTGACATGGCGAGACGTGCCCCTAATCTACGTGCCCTGCCCTATGGTTGACAAGATTAATGTGACACTGCGATCCTTTGATGCTATCTTTCGAGAACAGAGTTGTGTTTATTAGTCTCTAAAAATTCATTTTCGGTTGGTGAAACGTGTGCACTGATTAAATGATTGTACGTGTTACCAATCAAGTTGTTCCACTGAAGTTCAGTTCGTTCAACTAGGGAAGCTAGAATGTCTACTGTTCCATCAGGCTGTGTTTGTGTATGCTCATTGGAATAGGAGATCGGGCTGTTGTAGGATTTGTGAAGTTTGCATAATCGTAACGCTTATTTTTCTGTTTCTTGTGTATGTGATTAGGCTATGCTCACAAATAAATAGGGGCGTATTCGAAAATTTGGGGTAATTGTAGAGGGGCACTTGAAAGATTTTTGATCTGCATATAGGGTGACCTGATAATGTTTTGGTTCCCTTTTACTTTTTACGATTCCAAGGTTTCGAAAGTAATTCAATGAAAATTTAATAACATCATTTAAATGTCATCCGCTTGTTACAAAGTTAGTAATAATTAAACATGATTTAAATCGTTTTGTCGCATTTCATTACTTTTATCTCGAAAATATCTTGTATTTTTTACTGTCTTGTTGTTGCATGATTGTTCTAATGTATTACAATGTTTCACGTTTAACAAGGCTCTTGAATGCTGCCGTTTGGTTGCATGAACTGAAATGTATCTGTTGTTTTGTGTTTGTTGTGAAGTAGAGAATGTTCTCTTTGATGCACCGATGACCTGTATCTATTAGATAATGAGGTCTAACGATATGATTTCTTGAGAAGAGCTTTCGAAAATTTGAAAGTAGCATGCATTTTTTTTATGTTTGATATGAATTCATTAAGCTCGTGTTGAGTTCCAATAGCGATCTTTCACTAAACGAAAGTGGAAAACGGACGAAAACGTCGTGTTTCCAAGCATGCCATTGGTCCGCTTTCGTCGCATTTGCATGTCTCGTGGCAAATTCTGCAACCCGGTTGGATAGTAGCCCAATTAATTAGTAGCCGACGAGGACTCGTCCGTTCCTTTCGTCGTCCCTCGTCTCATTATAATAGTGGGCCAGTGATTTGTGACAATAAAACAAGACAATTGACAGAAATAGTTGCAAAAAGGGACCGTTCATTGATGCGGTAAACGGGAGGGGATAAATTGCCTTGTTAGGGTTATATATTTGGAGCCTTGGATTGGCGCAGAGATTTTTATATGATAGGGTTAACATCGTGAGTAGCACGACTTCCACAGGCCAGGAGGTAAATCATTCATTTTTGCTAACATAAAAGTACCTATTACACGCACAATATACGGTGATAGTAGCGATGGTTTTAATTTACTTATATATTATTAACTATGCAAAAAAAGAGCCAAATAGATTGTAGGATTTTCCCTAGCGAAGTCTTCGCACTAAGTTAATGTGGCGCTTGATGAGAAAGGCACACACATCGGCAACTACAAGCATGAACCAACGAGGTTGGCGGTACAGTTCTTTTATGATTTTATAGGTCTTGAAATATGCTATCACGTGTTCCATGTTAATGCGACACCGATTAAATTCACGATTAAATATTATGCGATCCATTCGATTCTGGCCAACAAGCTGACTCGCTGGAAACTGTCGGAAGAGGATATGTTCATGTATCCTTCATCAGCTAATAAATATGTATCATTCGGAATATTCAATTCCAGTCCTGAGCCGATGCCTGCCTGGCAACAACTGAACTTGTCTGTCGTCATTTACAAGGCCCAAAAATCCAGACTCCCCCTGTTGTCACAAATTAATTGGGTGCTCATCGCATGACACGAAAATGTCCGCTGTAAAAGTTGTATTGTGGTTGCATTATTAGACGATATATTGCGTGCAACGTACCGTCAATGGTACATATTGCGTTTGGAAAAAACTCCCTGTGTCCTCGGAGAGTTCAATATCCTCCCTTGAAGGGAGTGCCACAACAAGGGTAATTTCTGGAAACGGTATATATGCTAACTTGAAACCATGATACTAGTGTATCTTCATTTAGGTACTTTCTTAACCAGATCAGTACCAGTAAGATACGATTTCTTGGTGTCATTGCTCGACGCTCACAACAATTGAACCTTGGATACATATCGGTGACGATCTGGTTTAAAGGCTACTCAGTTTCGCCAGTTTACATCCAGAACAATGCAATGAAGAAATACATCTGATTTTTTTTTAATTTGATTTAAAACAGGTGATAGGTATGCAAAGTAATTTTCCTAGACTAAAGGCGCCGTGAATGTATCAAGGGACGACTTGAGATAAACAGGTTGCTCAGCCTACAATACTTGTAACACCCACATGCTTTCATAATGACAAATCCCTAGAATTACAGGAACACGATGGACAGGTGTGCATTTACATCGACACTCACTCACAGTCCTGCCATCCATCTGTCATAAGCGAAGCTATTCTCTGATTGGAAGGATGAATGGAGCGCTGCTGTGACGGCAACACAGAGCAGCGCCTGAATTTTATAATGAGACGAGAGACGACGGAAAGGAACGGACGAGTTCTCGTCGGCTACTAATTAACTAGGCTACCGTCCAACCGGGTTGCAGAATTTGCGACGAGACATGCAAATATGACGAAAGCGGACCAATGGCATGCTTTGAAACACGACGTTCTCGTCCGTCTTCCACGTTCGTTTGGTGAAAGATAGCTAATGAAACTCAATGAAACTCATACATCGTCTCTGAATCTCAGTCAGAGCGATATTTATTCTGTGTGTTGCCTAATTATTCTCATTATGTCTCGTGAAATGCAATGTCTGGAATTTCTGGTGAATCTGGAGATCCCATACTGCATCCAAATATCTGACGGTAAAATTATGTTGTTTAATTGAAACGTGTTGTTTTTCAAGATCATTTTCAATACAGCTATCATGCAGTTAGTTTTTGGTTGTTTGATAGTATGTAATCATTTGATGATCTTTCCTGATTTAATGCTCTGCCGATTCCATTGCTTCATTGTGCGGTGTATCAGTGTAAATTGCCACAATGTCTAGTGTTACCATTGTCGCATAGGCCGGAACTTTTATTGCTCAATTTTTCGTGTGAAATATGTTGTATCTGTGATGTATGTTGTTTATTTCTTCACTTTTTGTTTGAGAAAATAGTCAATGAATTCTGATCTGTGAAAGGTTAGACTGCATCATCAACTTATAATTCGGCGGCCCACGAACTTATTTCCTGGTGGGCGTCATTTTGTGGACTTGTACTTTCAGCATGAGGTACCAACTTGAAAGTGGTGTTAATATTTTACTGTTGACCAGAATAATCGCCATGGCTGATCAACACTTTATATAAAACAGCCAAACATAATATACACTGACAATGTACACAATATCATACACAAAACGCAAACAACGAAAATATATATGAACGATGTCTTGAGTTACTTTCCCTTGATACGTGCAGAGAAAACGAACAAAAGGGTGAACTCAGCAGTTAACGTTTAAACAAAATTTATTACGAAAATAGAACTAATTGCTAAGTCAGGGATAGAGTACAAGCTTTAAAAGTGTACAGACTACTTATCTCAGCTGGGATGGCAAAGCTCCAGTCTTAGAGTTGTAACAGTCAGTCGGATGAATGAACAGTCCTTTGGCTTGCAGGCTTGAAGCTGCACAAAGTCCACAGTATAAATCCAGCGTTGGCAGTGAAGGTCTTGAAAAGTCTTTAGAATGACTACTGCTGGAGTTTAGTAACACACAAGAGACACGATCCCAAAAGTCTGACTGGAAGCTGTGCACGTCCCTTTTATACACATGTGCTTACAAGTTGGATTTTTGAGTGGCTACCTTTTTTTTCTAAAAGGTGTCTTAACATGTGCCTACTTGCAAATTTCCATGCTTGCATCACATTTTGAAATAGTTTCTCAACTATCTGCTCTACCAGAACGGCAAATCCTCATCTGGAGAGTGAGAATCGATTCAATGCCACATTATAGGTCCCTTATACCACCGAAAGATAAATATCATTAACGACAGAGAGTTTCAAGTGGTAAAGTATAATTTCGTGGCGTGTTCAAGGCCATCAAAAAGGCAAAGACAAAACAACTCAAAAAGCGCCAATTAATAGTGATAACTTGGAAACAGGGTCGATGTCGCCGGTTCTCTCAACTTCACACAACATTGGTCTGCACCGGAAAATCTGTTTTGACTTAATGCTTCTCTTTGGGAGAAGATCATGAAGATCTGAGCAGTTTGATGAAGTCATCGTTCGTTATCGAAAGGGACAACATCGGGCAACGATACGTATGGTATCAACCAGAAAATGAAAAACCGCACCGGCGATGCAGACGACAATAACAATGACAACAACACCTTTCACGTGCAGGCGAGTACCACAAACCAAGACCCTTTTCCAGTGGCACCATTTGAAAAACTACGTCAGCTTACCAAATCATATTAATACATTCTTACTCCAGCGACCAAAGTCTCCATTCTAACGATACAATTTTGGACATGATACAAACTTTGAGCAGAAGCCAAACTATCGAAAATCTAAACGAATGTATCCAAGCCACGGCTGAACAATCCTGCAGATCATGCACAACAGTGGCTACATAAACTAAGCAAGCATGAAAAGTTACTCAGACAAGCCATCAATGGGCCCACTACGGCAGTTTTATAATCAACCTTGCCAGGTAGTGTCTACGGAGATGACTCCTTAGCCGTTCAAGGTCTCGGTCGGAGGTCAGTTGTGGCCATCAATCATGATGACCGTGGGCTCTCCGTTGACCTACCATCTCAGCTACCTATTGCCGATGCATTGGTTGTAAACCGGCGACAGTTTCATCACCGATTTCAACAAATTCCTGACAAACCCTCACCAGTGTGTTTGTCAACTCTACCTCCAAAACACCCGTTTACGTGGAGTTTTCCGGATCACCAAAATACAATAGCTCCCCTTAATTAAGAATTCATCGAAAATTATGTATATTGACTTAGTTATTTATGACAATCAAATCTTTAAATTACAATTTTAATCTCTATTGACAATGTTCGTAATTGGGTGTTGTATTACTAGCGAATATACTGATCGTATCGATCAGCTGATAACATATGTTACTCGCTGCATTGTAAGTTTATAATGTTGAAAGTTTGATTTTCAATTTCGATATAGACGATTGGAATGCCATTACTTTTAATTTCCTTCGAAAAGTACATCGCTTTTTATTTCCTAATCGATCTTTGATGTACAGTGTAGTGTGGAGTGTGTAGAAATGTAAGGCGTATACAGACTGAGGGCCGATCATGCCGGACGATGGTCACTCGCTTCAAACTCAGTTTACAATTTTATTTCGTTCGTTTTCTACATCTACAAATTTACAGGCATTGCCACAACTATCAAAATAGCGATAATGTGTTCCCTCCCGGAACATAATACTCTCAGGCAAACTTTGCACTCCATTATATACTCGGTTTTGCCACGTACTTTATGTCGTGGAAAGCTTGATTTCGTCCATTACAGGCCGGGAAGGGGTACATTATTGCTTAAATACCTGCGTTACATATATTCTTGTTCTGAATATGAGCATTACGTATATTAACGTACTGAACGTCCCATATACAAAGAAAAATGTACCAATCATGTAGTTTTCCGTATACGTAAATAAACAAAACGCATAGCAAGGACTTTGCCATGTGCGATGAAATCGATATTTTTCATTGTATATCATTCTTTGAAAGAGCTAGCAATTCAAAGCAATTTCAAAGACGCGGCATAATTTTAAATGCACAGCCTGTTTCTTTAACAATACTCCGAAAAACGGAAGTAATGAACAATTTACAGCTCTCACATTTTGAGAGGTGTTCAATGCTAACTAAAAAATAGAGTATCCCCTCTCAGGATGCTACTAATCGTATGCAAGAACAATAATAGGGAAAGCAGTGTTCGTTTATGTAACGTAAATAAATATGACACATTTGAACACTATATAATCTATTGTAATGCTGAATTACCAAGGGTAATAAGTGTAGAATATACATACTTTGTTTGCTTTATTTATATCTGGTCGATTCTCCAAAAGAATGGTTACGATTTCGGTATATCCCTCTCGCGCAGCCAAGTGCAAAGCTGTATCGCCATCCTGGACATTAAAACAAAATGACGGTGTGTCCATTGTTATTACGTTTCATGGAGATGAAAAACTTTTCTGTTTTTGTTAACAATACAACGGTAACATAAACATGAAGGGTAAAGCATACGTACGTTATTTACTTTATTAGTGTCCACCGGTTTCGCGCACAACGTTTTGACGATTTCAAGACAGCTCTGTTCTGTAGTAACAGAGTGCGATGCTGTATTACCAGCCTGAAATGTAAATAATAACAATAAGGTGTATCACATATTACTGCTTATTTGGTAACAGCGTAACACTAATATTTAAGGCAGTACTAACAACGGAATTTCTTCCCGAGTTTATTACCATTATAAAAATATTAAAACCTTGTACCAAGCGCGACAATTAACCTGATTCAGTGTCTGTATACATGAAAGAATATTTCATTTTTATGCGTTTTATCTCCTTCAAATATGATTATTATCATCGCATGGAAGTGGGTTTATAAACTTAAAACAAATTAGAAAGAAGTTCCTCGCAATAAGTACTACGTTGTTGAACAAACTAAGAGTGAAAATTTTAAACAGTTATTGAGTGATATATCTGGAGTAAAGACAACAAATAGAAGAAATTTTCAAATTGTGTCACCGTCTTGCTTAATCTTTAAAAATCTTAGGGTAATATATACATACATAATTTGTTTTTCCGCATTCTGCTCCTTCCTTAGTGGTAATTTTGTCAATTTTTGAACTGTTGTGTTGAATAGCACAGTGCAATGCCGTATTACCATTCTGAAATATCAACAAAAGAAGTAGGATGTGTTCCTAAATTCGGGTTTTACGTATAAAATTTGCTTTAGGTGCTTACATATAAGCATCAGGCTGGTCAAACCATTTGTTTTAGTGGGTTGGATTGAAATTTGACAGGTAAAATTTAATAATTCTGTGCTGTTGGCGTATGCCTTGCTACGGACATATTGGGTATGCTTTGCAAAGCGTGTTTTAAATATGTTGTCAGTTAGACCGAAGTAATGTTCCGCCTCATTGGCATTGCTTGTAACAGTAGCTTTATTGATTATAGATTAAGACTGGCAAGCTCCCTTGAGTGGGCAATTGCCCACAGTAAGGAGCTTGCCAGTCTAAATAAAAGTATTTCTGTCACTTCAAATTAAAGCAAAACCATTTAATATATCATGGTAAATCCTATCGAAAGTAAGAAGTTACTCATGTGTGTCTAAGAAGTGCAATCTTTGTCTAACGGACAAGTTATTCATAATCAATGCAGATATGTCCAACCTTTTAAACAAGCTTTACGAGTTGGTCTCAAAGTGCCGACACGAAATTATACTTGTCAAATTTTAATCCAACCCACCGCAGGAAATAATTTGACCCAACCTGATAATTATATGTAGGCACCTGAAGCAAATTTCATACAATATATCTTCCTACCTATCTGACGATCGCGTGTATGCGTGATGCAACACAAAATACAACGTCACATGGTCTATCATTGACAGAGCCCAGCCTTACTCAACCAAGACAAAACGCTGTAACCTCTGCATCACGGAGAAATTTCACATTATTAACTCAGACAAGTCAACACTGCTAAACAAACGTACAGAATTTCTTTCGAAATGTAGACAAAGAAGCAAATTCCTTCTCATTAACACTTAAACGCGCCAGAACAACCGCCTCGTTTGCATATACACCTGACCCTATATATGGGTAGGAACGAGCCCGCCAAAATCACTCCTGACGATTGCCAAGCACATAACACAGTCTGTCTATATCTATAAATACATATATATATATATATATATATATATATATATATATATATATAGTAGTGTCAACGGGAACTAAGGCAGTTTCAAGGTAGGCGTTGTATTACTGGTCAGTTTCGTGTAGGTAGAACCTACACTCATCAGATACCGTAGCCTATTGAACAAGAACGCGGTGCTCAACAGAAATTATGCGTTGTACTGGACTGAATATGCAAATGAGCCTGAAGTTGAATGGCAGTGGAAAAAGGAATGGGGAGTGACAGGTGGTGATGATTTGTCTGTCTCATGAATAACAGTCAGGTAACAAAATTCTTGAGGAGAAATTTGCTTGAGTAGCGACATGTGTTAACGAGTTCATTGCGTTTGTTAAGGGTGGCCAATTGGGGTTTTCATATTATAATTTTCCCAAATTAGTTCCAATCCTGTTGTATATATATTTGTATGCATGCAAGTATGTGTATATGTATGTGACTGATGT
This sequence comes from Ptychodera flava, assembly GCA_001465055.1. Taxonomy (NCBI): domain Eukaryota; kingdom Metazoa; phylum Hemichordata; class Enteropneusta; family Ptychoderidae; genus Ptychodera; species Ptychodera flava. The sequence goes on along the minus strand of LD346801.1, from coordinate 64,424 downwards.
GTTGTTATATTTATTAAATGTAAATAATATGTATATATACATATATTCATTTCCAATATAAATTTTTGTCACATATATATATATATATATATATATATATATATATATATATATATATATATATATGCGAGTAATGGAAGAAAAGTATTGTAAATTACGCTGTAGAATATTATTTGTACTTTCGATAATGCAAGGCACAACTAAGAATTTGCTATCTAACGATACAATATATTTATTTTTAAAGAATGCATAGGTTTATGCTCAATAAACCCTCACAATGAAAATTAACGCTGACGATTTATCCGGGTAAAAATTCAATTGTAAAATTACACAGTGACAAACTGCCAATTATTGTTGATTTTGAACAAATGTGCCAACATGGCATCATCCGCAAGCACTTCTTCATCCACACGTTTGCAATTATACTCTCTCAAGTACGTAGGAAAATTTAAATGCAGCCCCCCTGTTTATAATATGTGGTGTACTGTCAATTGATTTCAAGACGACGAAAATTTCATTAATACACATACCATTATAGATTCTTTTTTTATAAAATTTGAAGCAAAAACAAGCTTTGGCCTCTGCTAAGTCTAATCGCAAGTCTTAGAGTCCATTGGTCAAATATTTGCATGTGATAAGTAATCATAAACTTAGCAAAGCAAATGAGCAATGTGTGTCAATAGTTGAGCAAGTCATTTCCTAATACTAAAATGTTTCTGACTGTGTCTGTTGCGATCTTCTGTGCAAAGCACGGACACCCATCCATGTGTATTAATAAGCGCCGTTTAGGGACTGGACACAAATTACAGGGGGGAGGGGTGGGTCGCCATTTTTCGCGCAAGCATTTTTGAAGGGTCATAAAATTTTGTGCAAGCCTATGGGGAGGGTCACCTTTGTAGTTTCCTCATAGCCTACACTGTAAAAATAGCGGACGCCAGACGCGTCTTTACGCATTCAAAATGTAGATGTCGGTGTTCAAATTTGAACGGCTAGCGTTCATATTGTTAACACTAGTGTTCATATTTTTATCAACCATCTCCTTCAAGTGTTCAAAAACTCAGCATTACAGAAATTTTGCAATACTGTAAAACAATTAACAACCTTTAGTGTTTTTTACTTTACAATTGCTATATTAAATTTACTACTGCATCGATGTAAGGCAAACGTACACGGATTTTGATTTAACGAATTTCCCACTAAGTGAAAAATATCTCCGGTCTAAAATTACTGAAAGCATGTTTTTCCTAAAAAAGAAAATATAAAAATTAATTTTACACATTTATTACGAGTTGAAATTTGGAAATTTGGAAAAGAAAATCAGATAACCACCATGAAAGTTTTAATTTTAACATCGGCGTGCAAGAGGCGTTCTACTCCTTAACACTTGGTGTTCAAGTTTGGTGCCTCTTCTTATCCCGTCATGCATCAAAACGGAAGTTGCGACATTTTTCGAGTAAACGCACGTTCAAGTCATGATCGTGCGGGAGCAAGACCAGAAAGTGTAAGTTTTCTCTCTAAAATAGTAAAAGGTGTTGAATTTTGAAGCATCTGTATTATTATCCTTTGAAATTATTTGTGTAGTTACTTTGGAATAGCTAAAATACGTGAAGAAACCTTTTTTCTTTCAGTGGCTTGTATACCATACACGAGCTATCAATACGCAGCAGTGTTTTGGGCCATGGCGTATCGATCGCACCCGGGTCAAGGGTCATCACCGCAAAACTATGGCGATGACTCTTGACCCAAGCGCGATCGATATGCCACACACCGCTGCGTAATCACAGCTAACACATGTCTTTTAGTAAAACATTAGTTAAACATCCCAGAGTGTACACTCTTTATTGTTTCTGCATATGAGAGTTGGGCTTTCTTTTACTTTTCATCAGTTGATGACAAGAAGAAGCCAATATATTGTAACAGTATCGAAAAGAGGCACTGTATACTTAAGTCTGACACCCCTTTTCCTGAACCTAATAAGGCTACCTTGTCTTTCATTTAAAGTCTCATGTCGCCATATTACCTATTGTTGCATTATTTTCAGGATGTGAAATAAAGTTGATTTACCTGGTAATCGAAGAGTTATTACAGAAACTGATGGTGCAGAAATTGAAGAAGATGAGTGTAGAGTTAGCTCTCTGGAAACAAGCTTGAAAACCTCAGTTCATCTCTAATGTAGATTTAAACTTCCGAAGGTCAGTAACTGAATTTTGATAAGTTTCTGTAGTTTTGTTCTGAATTTATCTAAGCTTTGGTAGAACGCTATGATCAACTAAATGTTACTGGAGAATAAGCTTTCAAATACACGTAGTCTCCCTCATTAGATGCAATGGTGGAATGAAGAATTAAAGCAGAAAGCGACAGAAAATTCAGAGTGAAAAATGTACGCTCTGAATTTCTGAATTTTCTGAAATTTTCACTATGAATTTTCTGTCGCTTTCTGCTTCAATTCTTCATTGCACCCTTGCATCTGGTGAAGGAGACGTAACGTCTTTGAAGGCTTCTGCTCCAGTAGCATTTAGTTGATCATAGCCTGCTACCAAATCTTAGATTATTTTGTATTGTAGATGAACACGTCTTTTGTTCTCGATTTGTTACTGTTTTTTAGCTTTGCTTTTAGCGACGCAGAGCTTATCTAATAGGTGAATGTGAGAGGCATCGTCCTCAAATGTTTACATCCCAAGCTTTTTCTTCAAAACGGCCTGTACGATTCCTTTAATATTTGGAGTATAGGTTCCCAGAGATTACCCTAATCATATATGTTCAAGTTATGGTGAAATACGAAAATATGTATTTTTGAGGCGAATTTGCTATTTTTTGGCAAAAATCTTCTTCTGTCTTACTGGTGGTTCGACGTCTTCAATATTTGGTAAACATGTCCCTAAGAATGACCTTCGTAAAATTTGTACTGGTTGTGATGAAATATTCAAATTTTTATTTTGCATGGCAAATTTTTTTCGTTTTTGGTCAAAATATCTTTAAAAATCTTCTTCAAAACTACTTAATGAACAGCTTTGATATTTTTGACATGTCTCTGCGGCTAGCTTTTTCAGATTGTTCAAATTATGCAGAAATATGCAAATTTGTATTTTTGAGATATAAAAGACATTTCAGATATTTTTAAGACATAGGGAATTATAAGAATGTGATATTATATTTTGGGGCCAATGTATATTTTTGGTCAAAAAATTTGTATCTTACAAATTGCCCGTCTGATAGCTTTGATAATTGCTACACATGTTTTTTGGATGATCTCAATTTGATATATCCAAATCATGGTGAAATCTTCAATTGTGTATTTTTTGCAGCTATTTTCCCATTTTTGGTGAGGCCATCGCGAAGTGAGCTGTCAGAGATCCTTTACATAACACTGCGAGCTCTTTCGACGTCTAAGTCGCTTGTTGTATTGCTATATTGGTGTTGAAGTGGCTTACATTTACGTTGTTGCCATTGGTTTTAGACTGCAGTTTCCATTTACAAGTGAATTTTAGTAAGGACTGAAATTTCCAGGTTCAACAGCAAATGCTTATTGACATATAGAACAAAACTTATGAAACGAAGTCAAAATTATTTAATGTGTTTTTAATTTCTGAGAAGTAGAGTTTTGAAATGTCACTGATTATTTCAGAGTTTATTTAAAGGTATTACAAACAAACTAATCTTTTCGTTCATGAAGGACTTTGTTGGACAAGGAAATGGGTTTTACACCTCCAAGGACCCCTTTACCCACTTTCTGCATGTAGTGTCTTACTGTGACACTTTGTGACAACTTGACATGTTGTGTTTGCTTTATGTGGACAACTATATACCATGTGCATCAGAGAAGCCTTGACTTAACCTTTTTCCAAGTTTGCAATTGTCTATACAAGAGGAAATGTCTTAAACTATCTTACAAAAACGTAGTAAACATTTCATACGAATACGTGTTTTCAACACAATAAGTAAGCCAAATTTTGAGCTTTTTCAAAACAGATATTTTTGTACGTTTTTACAAGTATAAACATATAACGTAATCAACAATCTTGAAGTTAAACCTGTTTTGTCATTACTTTGTTCATATATTTTGAAAACGATCGACAGTGTTTATAAAGATTTTCTTTTGTTTATGTTTTGATAGGAAGATGTTTACACCGTTGGTGTTTTCCTCTGACAAACTTTACAAAATGGCCAAGTTTATTTTCACATTTTACACTAAATAATTGTATTTTACTCAACTAATTTTTGTGTATTTTTAGAATAAAATAATTTTACTGAATATCAGTGGTCCGTTATGTTTTTTCCAGGCTTGAACACCCCCTGAACGCCAAAAACTAATGTGTTCAAGAAGTGCATATCATGTGTTCAATCCTTTAACACACTTATCGTTGAACGGCGTCCATGCGTTCAAAAAGTGTTACAGCCCATTGAACGCGTAAATGCGTTCAATTTTTTGAACACATTTCATGTGCAACATGTGTTCAGATATGGAACACCATGTGTTCAATATAATGTCTGATGAACACATAGTGTTCAAAATCTGCACACGTGTGTTCAAAAATTGAACGTTGGTTGAACACATAGTGTTAAATTTCTGAACGTCTAGATGCGTTCAAAAAGTGTTACAAAAAGGAGTTTAATTGGTGTTCTATCCTTGAACACTCAACTTTACAGTGTACAATGTATAGTGAATGGACAATTCAGTGAATTTCCAAAATCAAATTTCTTGCACAACCATTGACTTAAGGTAGCGGTAAAGGCTATTTTTGCACCAATTCTTTTCTCAGAGTTAATGTCAAGTTTCAAGTGTTAGAATCAAGATATTTAGTTCAAATTTTCAGGATAACTCCCTTAGTTAATACTTTCCCCAAAGAATATAAAAATTGTATGTTTGTAGCCATGATTTTGAAATATGACACCAATCAATATTAAAATTTAATTTTTCATATTTTTTTA
>LD346801.1:5198-55061 GCA_001465055.1 Ptychodera flava | reverse complement strand
CAGTGATATCACTACCTACAACATATTCACTTGATTATATTCCCGTAGAGGAATCACACATACCCACTCCTGATATTGCCAACGAATGGCCTCATCTCAGACAAATCGCTCATCTCGTACAGCCTTTGAAGAAATGCGAAGTAGGTCTACTGATCGGTTATGATTGTCCACAGGCCTTGGCACCTCGCAGCTGCATTACCGGGGAGGGCAATCAGCCATTCGCAGTAGAAACGGACCTCGGATGGAGCATCGTTGGACAACTAACACAGTCTGAGGATGATAAAGATGTTTTCGGTGTAACTCATCAAATACTTACAAAGACAATACCAGATAACATGCAACCCAGTGTCAACACGGACGGGCATCTTCCGCAGGACGTTTGCTATGCCTTTAAGACTTCAGCAAGGGAACAGTTCATCGAACCTTCGGACATTGTGGAAATACTCGAATCAGACTTTAACGAAACCCGAGCTGAAGATGTTACCATGTCACAAGAGGACATTCGTTTCATGAGGATCATTGAAAATAGCATCTCCAAGGAGATGGATGGTTTCTATACCATGCCACTTCCATTTAAACGAGACAAACCACCACTTCCGAACAATAAATCGATGGCAGAACAACGACTGCAGTACCTTAGACATCGATTCAAGTCGAATCCTAAATACCAAAATGACTACATACAATTCATGCAAGATATCATCACAGCGGGAGATGCAGAGTTAGTTAATGAACAAGAGCAGGAGAATGGCTCAACATGGTATATACCCCATCACGGTGTGTACCACCCTAAAAAACCTGGTAAGATTCGTGTCGTATTTGACTGCAGTGCACGATTTAGAGGAACCAGCCTTAATGACCACTTACTGCAGGGACCAGACCAGATGAACCCCCTGATTGGTGTACTTTGCCGATTTCGAAAGGAAAATGTGGCTATTATGTGTGACATTGAACGGATGTTCCACAGATTTAGAGTAAACGAAGATGATAGAGACTATCTTCGATTCCTTTGGTGGAAAGATAGTGATTTCCACTCTAAACCAGCCACATACAGGATGAAAGTTCATCTTTTCAGCGCTGTATCCTCGCCAGGATGCGCAAACTATGGACTCAAACAAGTGGCAAAGGATAATCCTCAATACAGAGAGAAAGCAGTCAACTTTGTCTCCAGAAATTTCTATGTAGACGATGGACTCGAAAGTTTAGAGTCCTCACAAGAAGCCATTCAACTAATTAAGAATGTTCGCAACCTGTGTGCAGAAGGAAATCTTCGATTACACAAATTCATATCGAATGACAGAACCACAATGGAATCTGTACCCATATCAGAGCGCGCCAAGAATGCCAAGGATCTAGACTTGTCCTTCAATGAACTTCCCATAGAGACAGCTCTGGGAATTGAGTGGTGTGCTGAGTCAGACACATTCCACTTCTCGCCCGTTGTTAAGGAGCATACTTCTACTCGACGCGGAATATTATCTGCGGTAGCCTCAGTTTTCGACCCACTCGGTTTTCTCGCCCCTTTCGTACTTCGAGGAAAACGAATCCTACAAGAAATGTGTAAGAAGGGAACAGAATGGGATGACCCCTTACCAGATGACTTACGACCGAAGTGGGAATCATGGCTTTCTGAACTTCGAGAATTAGATGAATTTCAGGTAAGAAGATGTTTCAAACCAGACAGCTTTGGAACTGTTAAGAAGATTGAGCTTCACCATTTTTCGGATGCAAGCCTGAGAGGCTATGGACAAAGCTCCTATTTAAGGCTTGTCGATTGTAAGGACAACATTCATTGTTCACTCGTGATGGGGAAGTCAAGAGTTGCCCCCTTGAAACCCGGAACGATTCCGAGATTAGAGCTTCAAGCAGCGCTTGTCTCAGTTCAAGTCAGTAACTTCTTGAATAAGGAATTAGATTACGAAACCATTTAGAACTTCTTCTGGACAGACTCGAAGATAGTTCTCGACTATCTGAACAATGATGTACGTCGCTTTCACATATTTGTGGCCAATCGCATACAAAGAATCAAAGAATCTTCTCAGCCAGAGCAATGGCATTATATCAGCACCAAGGAAAACCCAGCAGACCATGCATCTCGTGGACTTGGTGTAAAGGACATGATACATTCGAATTGGTTCAAGGGACCAACCTTTCTATGGGACAAGGAATTTCCCGCATCCAGCCACACTAGTAGGGATATTCCTGCAGACGATCCAGAGTTAAAGACTACGAGAACGTTAGCGACTACACAGCAAACATTTTCATCATTGATAGAGCGTATAGAAAGATTTTCAAATTGGAATAGAGCAATAACTGCGGTTGCAGTATTGTACAGATACATCGCCAAGAAAAGAAACCAAGAAAGTGCTACGCCAGGAGAAGCTAAACAGAAAGCAACCATGGCAATAGTCAAGTGGACTCAACAAGAAGTGTTTGTTGAAGAAATACATGCTTTGAAGAAGCCTATCTTAGAAGGCAAAGAGACCAAGATAGTGAAGAGCAATAGTCATTTGCTCCCGTTGAGCCCACAATTAGATGACAAGCAGATACTCAGAGTTGGAGGGAGACTTGACAGATCTCCGATGCCTGACCACGTCAAGCATCCTGTCATCCTTCCTCGTAGGAGTCATGTTACAACACTGATCATCAAATGGTGTCATGAACAAGTAGCCCACCAGGGTCGCAGCATGATAGTAAACAAAATCAGATCAAGTGGATTCTGGATAGTAAGTTGTAGTTCTGCAGTCGAATCATTTATCTACAAATGTGTTCAATGTAGAAAGTTCAGAGGAAAGGCCAACACTCAAAGAATGGCAGATTTGCCAAAGGATCGTCTTGAACCTTCACCTCCATTCGCATACTGTGGTATGGATTGCTTTGGTCCTTTCATCGTCAAGGAACGTCGTAGTGAGGTAAAACGATATGGTATCATTTTCACATGTTTATCACTGAGAGCCATACACACCGAAATCTTAGAAGAAATGACAACAGATGCATTTCTGAATTGTCTTCGTATCTTTATCGCAATCAGAGGTCCTGTGAGACACATACGTTGTGATCGAGGATCAAACTTCGTGGGAGCCAAAAATGAGCTTCAAGTTGGATTACAGTCTATGGATGAAGGAAAGATTAAGGATGAGTTATCCAGACGTCAGTGTGATTTCATCTTCAACTCTCCCCATGCTAGCCACATGGGTGGTGTCTGGGAACGCCAGATAAAATCAGTCAGAAGCGTGTTAGCAGGAATCTTGGACCAAAATGGAACAAGACTAAACACCTCGGCTCTTCGCACGTTCCTGTACAAAGCCATGGCAATTGTGAACAGTCGGCCATTGACTGTGGAGAACTTGAACGATCCTACTGGACCTACACCTCTCACCCCAAACCAACTCTTGACCATGAAATCGGATGTGATTCTACCACCTCCAGGGAATTTCGTCAAAGAAGACTTGTACGCCAAAAAGAGATGGCGCGTAGTTCAGTATCTCGCTAATGTATTTTGGTCAAGATGGCGGAAGGAATATTAGTTGAACCTTCAAGCCAAAAAGAAGTGGCAAGACACGAAAAGAAATCTTAAGGTAGGAGATGTAGTGCTCCTTAGGGAGGATGATGCTTTCAGAAATCAATGGAAGTTAGCAAGAGTGATTGAAACTCTATGTGATGATGACGGTTTGATCCGTCGCGTGAAAATTCTCATGGGTGATCGTCACCTATCAAAACAAGGTAAGAGATTGAACAAAGAGGTAATTTTAGAAAGACCCATACACAAGCTTGTTTTACTCATTGAGAACGGTGACCAGGATGAATTTTAAGGTAAGTTAACTCACAGTGAGTGGGAGCCAGACAGATCTCTGGCTGCATCAAGTTTGAAAAAATTCACTGTCATGTAGTTTGAAAATTTGTGTTGGAAAATCAAAGTGATTTTCAAGGGGGGAGTGTGACTGCCATCAATAAAAAAGAAAGAAAACAGGGCAGTCATGTTGAGGGCGCTGCACAGGCAAGCACCATTTCACCTCTTTCCTTGCGGACAAAGCCGCCTCTAAGAAATTAGTTCTATTTTCTATATGGGTTTCGATGTGTCAGATTCTCATTTTTACTCAGAGATTGACGCTTGAACTTGAATAAGAATTTTTCTGAAACAGATTGTCGTACTTCGTAACTTAATCCGTGTCAAAGATGATACACGTGGTTTACTTCAGATTTGTACTGTATTGCTACGCTTTTGCCACTACGGGACAGAGAAAGCTGAAGAAACTTTGCACTCGTCAAACTCTCTCCTCGTATCAGAATTGTCCTGATTCCAAGGCCTTACAGGTCGCCAGCGAGGTAAATATACATTTCATGTGGTATTTGTCATGAATAGAATTTTACCTACAGTGTATTTTCGCTCAGAATTTACTAATTTGAGTCTTGACTTCATCGTGAATTAGCCAGACAAGTACAGTGTATATGATCCATGCACTTGACTGTTCGATCCTTTGTCTGATCAAATTACAAGACTTTGTTTGCAAATTAGTTTTCAACGAAATCATTGTCGCTTTCTTGTGATTGTACTTTAATTAGTATGTTTTTGACACATTGTATTTTTCGCATTGTATTCCAGTTTTTACGGTCTTTTATGGTCTTATATTTCTGGTACTTCGAAACGTGTAGACATCACTTTCAACGGTACAATCGTCTATGTACAACTTAGTGTTTGTCATCGTAATAAACCAGAAGTGACATCAGATCAGTATACAAGAACTCGTCTCAGACTTGTTTTATTCGATAAGGCTTTGGCAATCACAGATGAGGAAATCAAGCATACTGATAATGTCTTTCTCGGTATAAAACAATTTAACTTTAGTAACATTTTTAACAAAATATGTAGAATTATACCCTAATACTACATATTTGTAACGGCGTGAACCGTTTTTGTAGAAAAATGCTTGGTTGATCAAATTTCTTGCACAACCATTGGCTTGAAACCACTGTAGTCTAGTCATGAATATAAATACTAATAATTAGGTGTACATAAATGCACAGATTTACATAGTTTTGTATTTGGAAAAAATATTAACAGTTTCATCATAGGCTGTCATGCATAGTGAATCGACATTATCGATGAAATCTGAAAATTGCATTTTTGTACATACATGCACTTTTACCTGCCACTTCAAGCAAAGTACATTTACATGAATTATCACACACATATGATTTGATATTTTTTGGACAAAGCGTTATATCAGCCGTATTTTGCCGTCCTTTTAGGAGGGGACTTCAAAAGTATAGCAAGTCCGAAGAAGGTCTTGAACACATTGCCGGTTTGTTTGGGGGGAGGGTATTGAGTAACAGGGGAGGGTCACTAATTTTCATGCACGGATAAGGGGGAGGGTCATTAATTTTTGTCCATGAACTTTTGAAGTGTCACTATCTCTGATACAGCGGTTTTTCGAAAAACACCGGCCAACCCCCCTGTAATTTATGTCCAGTCCCTTATCTCTCCTATATTTTTTTACGTGGCTTTCAATATTTTGCAATATAATTCTAAGTGATAACTACTTGAATTTGCGGAGAAGTGATATTCCACATTCAATGACATTGTAAAGTCTCCAAAGCTTTCAGTGCGCGAAATTTAATTCGGGTAGCAAACCCCAAAATGACAGTTTTCTGTTTAACCGCATATAAATTATCCAGGTGCATTGTGAATGAAGCTAGAGGAGAGAGCTAGCAATAGATAAGACGGTTAATATAATTTTTATCCAATTTCTTCCCACTTCTAAAAGAAAATCCTAATAAAAGTTCGAGATATGTTCTAAGATTGCTTAAAATAGAGCAGCCCTTGTCAGAATGGCATCAATCGGTAATGACGCACGATAATCTGGAAAGGCAGTGTTCACTTGCACGGTTACACTTATTGAATTTACACTGCTTAATTTATCAAAGCTAACATGGGTAGCATACACTTACTTTGTTGTTTGCTTTGGTTATGTCTGCTCGATTCTTCAGAAGAATGTTTACGATTTTAGGATAGCACTCTCGTGCTGCAATGTTCAAGGCTGTGTCACCATCCTGGAAAGTTAAGTAAAAGAAGGACGATGTGTCTACTGTAATTACGTTTTAATGAGATACACTATTGGCTGAAAACTAAACACTAATAGCGAATGGGGTAAACATTTCAATCGTAAAATACACAGAGAACAATAGTAAATTGTTGTTTTGTGTCAGCTAAACGCAAGGACATACCATCCTTCCCGTAGCACATTTTCATCCACACATTTGCAAGCAAAAGCTTTCGAGAATGTAGGGAAAATGCAGGTAAATGTCAAAGTGTTACTATAAGAGTGTTCATGGCCATGCATAAATGTGTGATCACGCTCTCTGTTGGTTCCAGGACTGAGCAATAAGGGCAAAAACATACTTTAACAAAAATTTATATCAGGCTGTATTCACGAACATCTCTGGAGGGACGGGAGCTTCCCAAAAAAGTTTTTTGATTTTTTTCGAATAACCCACCACAAATAAGTCCCCCCTTCTAACTTGGTATAATCTTGAAGTCCCCCAAGGGAGGCAAAATTTGACAGATATAGTGCATTGTTCAAAAATAGCAAATGACAAACTGTGGGGGTCTATTGGGCAAACTACTTACATTTGCCCCTTCAAACATGCTATACCCTTACATTTATACGTGTGCGGTAATGCTTATGTACTTTGCTTGTAGTCGCAGGCAAAAAGTGTATATTTGTACAAAAAAATTACCTTTTTGATTTCATCAATGATTATTCACTATACATGGAGGTCTACAAGAAAACTATAAACGCATATTATCCAATACATGTATGAACCTAGCAATATATGTTTATTTTAAGACATTCGATAACTGACGTAAATGTACTTGATTAGCATGGGGTGTCTACAAGTAGTTTTGTGTAAAAAAAACTAATTTGGGAATTTCGCCGAAACGTTGATCAACTATACGTTGGAGTCTATGAGGAAACTATGAATAATTTGTTACGGTACAACACTCTGTAAATCTGTGTTTTTTATGCTTGATTATTGATATAAATATACTTAATCAGACTAGTGTGGTTATAAGTATGTGTGTGTTCAAATAATTTGATTTTGAATTTCCCCGAAATGTCTACACACTATACATTGTAAGCTACGACTGAGGAACCTACAAATAATGCATTGGTTATCATCTCCCAAATTGTTACTCAAAGGTTGTTTGTTATTGACAACACTATTCAATATTCTAAACAATTTGTATTATGTCATTGTCCTATAAAAATTAAGACGTACATACGGTGACATGAAAGACACTGACAAAGACCCTATGTACTGTAAATTGGAGAAAGTTATCAAGTATGTTATCTCCAAAATTTTTATCGAACGGTTAAGTTCAAACTTTTAGTTCTTATAGAGAGGTCAAGGAAGTAGGTCACCCGAAATATTTTGCCTCGAGGTGGATGCCTGGGTCAAGAAATTGTTTAATGTACCCTAAATCTTGCGCCCGAAAATAGAAAGGCAGGAAACGAAACTGCCAGAAGGTATTTGAAAAGGAATTTTATATTCAATAAATTTTCATATCCCCCTTTGTGATGTCAATTTTGTTTCAGATCCCCCTTGGCATGTTTTTTTTTCAAGACACCCCTGAAATCTCCCGCCCGCCATCCTCCAGAGGTGTTTGTGAATGCAGCCTAAAACATTTAATTTTGACATTTGTATGTGATAGATCAAGCCTATCATATAGAAATAGGCAATGAGTGTTGACCGTTAAGAAAGTCATAACCTAATATTAGAATTCAAAAGTTCTGTCCGTGTCTTTTTTGATCCCCTCTGCAAAGCACGAACACTTAAGCATAAGTGTGATAATAATCACCATTTACCTATTGTGTATTTCCCTATGTGTTTTCAATACTTTCAAGGATAATCTTAAATTACAAGTACTTGAATTTGCGGGCAATTGAGTTCTGCACTTTCAATTATATCCTTACGTCTGTGGAGCTTTCAGTGACGAAACGTAGCTCATTTCGTAAACGCCAACATAATTGTTTTCTAATCAACTGCATATAAATTTTCCCGTAGAAATATCATTGACACGCACGAATAAATTGAAATTTTTCACATTATAAATTGTGTATCCTGGTAAGAGCTAGCAGTTTATGAGATGTTTATTTCATTTTTTACTGAACAGCCTATTGCTTAAACGAGCATCCTAATAACAGGAGGAATAACAAATTTACAGCAATCATATTTCCAGAGGTCCACAAAGTTCATAACAAAATGGAGAAACCCCTGTCTGAATGTCGTAAATCGGACCACAAGCACAATAATCCGGGAAAGCCGACATCGTTAACACGTTTTATTTTGAAGAACATGAAAGATTATCACTGTATATCATTGTTATGCTGAATTTACCTAAGGTAATAGAGCAATCTTTGTCATTAGGTCATCAATCGGACGTGAAGCACAATAATCAAAAAAACAATGCTCGTTGACATCGTTAACTCTAACAAATATGACACATTTTCACTATATGCTATTTTTAATGCTGAATTAACCAAAGGTAAAAAGCGTAAAAAAACATACTTTATTTGTTTTGTTTATGTCTGGTCGACTCTTCAAAACACTGTTTACGATTTCTGGATTGCCCTCCTGCACAGCCAAGTGCAAAGCTGCATCACCATCCTGGGCAGATAAACAAAAGAAGGAAGGTGTGTCAACTATTATTACGTTTCAAGGAGATACACTTTAGGCTAAAAACTAAACACTAATAGTAAACGGGGCAAGCATTTCAATTGTAAAATACACGGGGGAAAATTGCAAATTGTTGTTAACGGTCAGTTAAACGCACCAACATGCCATCCTCCCCATTGCACCTTTTCATCCACACATTTGCAAGCAAAAGCTTTCGAGAATGTAGGGAAAATGCAGGTAAAAATGACGTAGTGTTAGTATAAGAGTGTTCGTGCCCATACATAAATGTGTGATCACGCTCTTTGTTGGTTCCCGGATGGAGCAGTAAGGGCAAAAACATACTTATACACAAATCATGTAAGGCTGCATTCACGAACATCTCTGGAGGGAGCGGGAGATTCAAAAAAACGTTCTTCGATTTTTTCGAGTACCCAACTAACAAACTCGCAATGTGTTCAAGTCTCCCTTCCTTTTGACTCGCTATAATTTTAAAGTCCCCCAAGGAAGGCAACATTTGGCAGATATAGGGCTTCGTCCAAAAATAGCAAATGATAAAATATGGGGGTCTATTTGGCAAACTGCTAACATTTGTCCCATCAAACATGCTGTATATCTACATTTATACTTGTGAGGTAATTCATGCTAATTTTCTTTGCTTGAAGTGGCAGGTAAAACGTGCATATGTGTACATAGAATTTATCTTTTTGATTTCATCAATAATGTTTATTCACTATACATGGAATTCTATAAAAAACAATAAACGCATATTTCCCAATATAAGTAAAAATCTAGCAATATCTGTTCATTGAAAGACATTTGATAACTGACGTAAATGTACTTGATTAGCATGGGGTGTTTATAAGTACTATTGTGTACAAAGTTGAAGTTGATTTGGGAATTTCGCCAAAATGTTGATCCACTTTACACGGGAGTCTATAAGGAAGCTATGAATAATTTTTATGGTACAAAGCTCGGTAAATCTTTGTGTTTATATATGCTTGAATTTTATATAAATATACTTGATCACACTAGTGTGATTAAAGGTGCACTGTGTGCAATTGGTTTGATTTTTGAATTCCCCCGAAATGTTGATCCACTATATACATTGTAAGCTACGACTGACGAAATTACGAATAACACATGGGTTATCATTTTCCAAATAGTTATTCAAAGGTTGTTTGATCGGGAGGTATTGTTATTGACAACACTATGCAATATTCTCACTAATTTGTATTCTGTCAACGTCCTCAAAAATTAATATGTTTATACGGCGACATGAATGACACTGACACTGACTTAAGTCCCCGTGTATTAACAAAGAGAGAAAGTTATCAAGTATGTTATCTCCAAAATTGTTATCGAAAGGTTAAGTTCAAACTTTTAGTTCTTATAGAGAGGTCAAGGAAGTAGAAACCAGGTCCATAGAAATATTTTGCTTCGAGGTGGCTGCTTTGGTCAAGAAATTGTTTAATATACCCTAAATCTTGCGCCCGGAAATAGAAATGGCAGGAAATGAAACTGCCAGAGGTTTTTTTATGAATGCAGCCTAAAACACTTAATTGTGACATTTGTATGTAATAGGTGAAGCCTATCATACAGAAATAGGCAGTGTGTTGACCGTTAAGAAATTCATGACCTAATATTAGAAATAAAAAGTTCTGTCCGTGTCTATTTTGATCTCCATAACATACATGATAGTAAGCACCATTTACCTATTCTGTATTTCCCCATGTGGTTTTCAATACTTTCAAGGATAATGAACGTAAATCGTAAACGCCAACATAATTGTTTTCTAATCAACTGCATATAAATTTTCCCGTAGAAATATCATTGAAACGCAATAATATATTGAAATTTTTCATACTATAAATTGTGTATCCTGGTAAGAGCTAGCAGTTTATGAGATGTTTAGTTTATTTTTTTACTGAACAGCCTTTTTCTAAAACAAGCATCCCAATAACAGGAGGAATAACAAATTTACAGCAATCATATTTCCAGAGGTCCTCAAAGATAGCTACAAAATGGAGAAATCCTGAATGTCATAAATCGGACCACAAGCACAATAATCAGCAAAAGCTGACTGTATTGAGACGTTTAATCTTGAAGAACATGAAAGATTTTCACTGTATATTAATTTTATGCTGAATTTACCAAAGTTAATAGAGCAATCCTTGTCATTAGGTCATCAATCGGACATGAAGCACAATAATCAGAAAAACAATCCTCGTTGACATCGTTAACTCTTACAAATATTACAAATTTTCACTATATACTATTTTTAATGCCGAATTTACCAAAGATAAAAAGCGTAAAAACATACTTTATTTGTTTTGTTTATGTCTGGTCGATTCTTCAAAACACTGTTTACGATTTCAGGATTGCCCTTTTGCACAGCCAAGTGCAAAGCCGTAACACCATCCTGGACATTAAAACAAAAGAAGGACGGCATGTCAACTTTTGTTACGTTTCAAGTGTGTGTGTGTGTGTGTGTGTGTGTGTGTGTGTGTGTGTGTATATGTGTGTGTGCGTGCATACGTGCTCGCGTGCATGCCTCATTGTATGTATGTATGTATGTATGTATGTATGTATGTATGTATGTATGTATGTATGTATGTATGTATGTATGTTGTGTGCACAGAACGCATGGTGGTTTTTATCTTACATAATCGACAAGGTCTCTTAAAAGTGATGATATCTCTCTTCAGATTACACTAGACTAATTACTATCGGTGAATGTTGCGAAATCTTTTGTAAGATTTATTCACATTTGTATTTAATGTACCTCTTGTTCAGTGATCTGTTAGTGAAAATGATAAATGTAATCTCTATGTGGTCACTTGTTTTTTATTTTCTTGTCACGCGAGCTGTAATCTGAAGTGTGTCTGCTGCTAAAGGCCTATTTTTTATTTACGGCGACATCTCTCCTACGGCATCCTGTTGTTTATGTAAGATAAAAACCCCATATTTCTGTGCATACAATGTGTGCATATCAGACTTCGAAACGGAAAGAAAGGCAGCAAAGCCCTGAAAGTAGAAGATTATGCAGCTGTAAAAGGGGGTTGTCGTTCTCTGTAGAAGATAATCGATTGATTATACTTATCAAAAATGATCATTATCCATGCATAAAAGAGAAAATGTTCAAAGTTCAAGAACTATAGTTTATTTATTGAGTTGAAGAATTCAGAAAAGAAACCCTTGTGATAGGAAAGGCATCGTGGAACGAACTGAAAATGAAAATTGCAATTGTTTATTGCGTGATATACCGCAGTAAACTCAACGACTACTGAGAATAAATATCCGCATTGTGTCCCCTTCTCGCTTAATTTATATAGAAATCTAAGGGTAGTACATACATACATTATTAAGCTTGTCACAGTCTGCTCTCTCCTTAGTGAGAATTTTGACAAGGTCAAGGCAGTTTTGTTGAATAGCACTGTGCAATGCCGTATTGCCATCCTGCAATATAAACAAAAGAAGTTGGGGTTGTTCCTAAAGTATAAAACATTTCGAAGCACTTTATAATTTCAATTACATTAAAGGGGAAATTTACCCTGAAAATTAATTTTGGAATATTAAACTGATATGGTCATTGAAAAGCTTTCAAGTCGATTTTATTCACTTTCACTCACTGGCTAACAAACAGCGCTGTACTAAAATACCGGAAGTGGCGTCGTAAACTTGGTCATTGAAGCAGTCGACGTGTGCAACTGTAAGCTTTTCTACTTACAGTGTAAAGAATGGCTACAGAATATAGGGGCCAAGCACTCGGTGTCGATGTTTAAGTCCTGCAGAAATAATAAAGTTTTCTGCGAATACCACTTTGACAAGGGCTGCTTTTAGCGAAAGTTGCAAGTCCAACTACTGAACTACAAGCCTAAAGAAAACTGCCCGGGGCATATCCAGCCCCAAGTGCTTTGCTAGTACATATGGGATTGTGCGTACGCTCAGGCACTAGAAACGGAACGCGTAGACAGGACCGCTGGTTCTAGATTAATCATGGCTACATCAGGGTGTTCTGTAACACATTAAAAATGCTTGCACTTTTAAAATTAATGTCGATCTCTTTAGAACATTGGCATTACTTCGGCGTCGGCATGATTTTACAGCGATTGGGTTGACAATGACAGGCATAATTGATCACCGAGAGTAATTTGAACTTCGTCATCGGAGCTAGAATAGTCACTTTCTGAACTGGAGTCGCTGTAACGTTCTGACAATGTCAGTCTTGGATCATCGATTGCTCGTTCAGGTTTGAAGTTATAACCGATTATCTTCGCCATTATGATTTTCAGTCGAGTGCTGAGGTTTGCGTACCACGTACGCGTATTCTACTTGGCGTAAAAGAGCTTGGTTATAAGTGACCTCGCTTTGAACCTACTGTGACTAGCAAGTTTGATACGTCACTTCCGGTTTCTGTGCGTTCAGCTTGTGGCCACTGCGCTAATACGCGCAAGTGAAAGTGAATGAAACCAACGCTATTTTGTTTATTTTTCACTAAATAACGACCTGATTACCTAAGAAAGTCTGGGTAAATTTCCCCTTTAACAACGTCTTCGCTAGTCTATTCGACAGTGATATACAATATTTGATTATGACTCTGTAAGTGTTATAAACAAAGCACTATCAGTGTTAATAGCAAAACCCTATCAAAGTCATACATCTCCTCCCTCAGTAGAACGGAAAAATTTGATCCATGAATAAATGACAAATACTTTCCGAATAAAATGTAATATTTAGTCATTGACTTGAAGAAATAAAAATAGCCAGTAATAAGTTGCAGGATCCCAACAAATGAGTATAGAATGAAAGCGTGCATGATTACAAATTAAAAGGAAACGTCTAGCGAATATAGCGTTTTCCCATTCTATGTATATTACTTATGAATTTCGATATTCATGATGGTAAAACATAAACACGTTGTGTTTTTTAGTACTTTTATGAAATTTATATTGTGGAATCTGTGTTTTATCACAGATGTGTTTTGTGATTACACCTAGCTATCTCTCTTCCCTACATCTTCACCGTCGTTCCCTTAGCCAATCAGCTCTTCTACCCATGACTATGATCAATCAGCCACGTCTGCACACGACACTAATTCATCAAGCCTTTGTCTCATCGCTCCCATTCATTCCTTCATTCATTCAGCCTACCCGCTGGGTTCCTGTCATACAAGCTCGGCAAATTACTCTACGTCCGGATTCGTTTACGATTCCTTCCATCGAACAACCATGCCGGCCAAAGGACGTCCAAAGACAGCAAAGAAATCTCAGCGTCCGAATGCTCAGCCTGCTTCGAGATCCCGTGCTCAACCTTACACAAGGCCGGCCTCTGATCCCTGTCCGGCTCCACTGCAAGTGCAACTTTTGATACTCTAGCTGCGAATACGGAGCACATGCGGTACTATACTACACGTATTACTCACAATCCTTCTGATCGGCCTAAGGCGAATGACGGTCCTGGCATTCAAACAGAGTTCAGAACCAAGTCTCCTTCCGAAGTTCCATTGTCTGCAATGGTTCCTTCTGCCAGCATTACAGCGGGCAGCGTCCTAAGCAATGTTACCAACAACTGCCATGTTTTACCGCAGCTGCAAGATTCGGTCAGCACGCTATCCAATATCCTGCAACAGCAACTTCGACCAGCCACTAAGTCACCTATGAACTCTCTGATGTCACGTCCTGAAGTTCCACTCCAGAACATAAACAACATAATCCAAGATGGCGGCGCCCTACGTTCTAACAACGTCGATGTCATGCCCTCATCATCGCATTCAACAACTTGCTACGGACCCGCGGAATACCTTCAGAAAGCCTACCACATATCAAAATGGTGTCTCCAGCCATTCATCGCGATATCCTGGCAGGTATTAAAGGATGTGAATCTTGCCTGTTTACTCACACCTTCAAGTCGACGACCAGCAGTATATTTCCGTGCGTACATGAATGTACATACATGCCATACACGCCATTGCCAGACGCTCACAAAGGCTCCATTGCCATTGACTTTGGAACGTCCTCGAGTTCAACCATAAGTCACCGGACTCTTTTATTTTGCTATAAATCTCTGGAAAATTCCCGCTCGTCTAGCGTCTGTACTAATTAGAACATACTACCGTACGTTGGAAAAAGCTGCAGGCTGACTACTGATATTTCGCGTCGCGATTTCCGAACTGCTAACATCGACGTCTTTCAAGATGAAATCTCTACCAAGTTGTCCACTTACCCGCTAGATTTTGACGTTGAAGCCATATCTACATTTTATTGCGACACCATTACGGAGATATTAGACACTGTAGCGCCCATTAAGAAGAAATTGGTGACGGAAAAGGTACGTGCTCCATGGTACTGCGAAGAGCTACTGATGTTAAGAAAGAATGTGAGACGGCTGGAGTCAAAGTAAAGCTCGACAAAGCTTGAGATTGATCGGCAGATTTTTCTGATAAAGCGAATGGAATATTTTCGCCGCTGTGACGAATTCAAGGCCGACTACCATCGCGCTCGCATCCAAGAGGCAGATGACAAGAAGTTGTTTAAGATCGTCTCTGAGTTATCTGTTACGAAAGCTATCAATGATAAAGCTCTATCCAGTGAGATTCCATTGAAGGAACTACCATCCACATTCCTGAGCTATTTCAACTCCAAAGTTGCCAAACTTCGTGAAGGCCTCATCAGTTACAGTACAGACACCGGCAACACCTTACCATCTCACAATTTACCAACTTTCAGTGAGGTGTCTGTGCATCAGGTTCGTACTCTTATTGAGCGGGCAGCTCCAAAATCATGCGATCTGGATATTTTCCCGACAAACTATATCAAGAAATTCGCCTATGTTCTCGCACCGCTCATTACGCATCTCTTTAATGCATAACTATCATCTGGTGTCATTCCCAGTCATTTTAAATCTGCGATCATTCGGCCATTGCTCAAAAATCTGGACCTTGATCCAAACAGTCTGAAGAACTACCGACCTGTGTCAAATTTGCCATTTCTATCGAAATTACTTGAACGAGTTGTTGCTTCGCAATTGAACATTCACCTGGCTAACCGTTCACTATTAACCAAGTTCCAAAGTGCGTATCGCGCTCACCACAGCACAGAGACTGCCCTTCTGCGTGTGCATAATGACATCATGCTCGCTCTCAACGTAAAGAAAGATGTTCTCCTTGTCATGTTGGACTTGTCTGCTGCCTTCGATACGGTTGACCATGATGTACTCCTTCACAGACTTCAATTCCGTTTTTGTATCACTGGCAAAGATCTATCATGGCTCTGATCCTATCTCAACAATCGTAACCAGTGTGTAAAGATAGACTCATTGACATCACCCATTACAAATATTACATATGGCGTTCCCCAAGGTTCGGTTTTGGGACCAATTCTCTTTACACTGTCTACAGCGCCACTTGAAGACATCATTGTCAAGCATGACCTCAACTATATGTTGTATGCGGATGACTCGCAGATTTATGTTCTGTGCAAGAGACCTGGTGAAGTTTAAGTTTCTCTTGAGCTATGCGTAGATGAAATCCGCAGGTGGATGAGATCCAATATGTTGATTCTCAACGACAATAAGACAGAGGTGATTCAGTTTTTGTCACGTTTGAGATCGGATGCGGTGAAAATTTCCAATCTTAGGATAGGCGAGTTTGATAGTGCCCTGTTTGCAATTTAGATGTTAAGCTCAACGACGACGGTTCTGCTTTTGATCGTATTAGTCACGTCTACAGGAAAGGTTTCTACGCACTATCTAGAATTGGTAAGATCCGCCCATTATTGGACAAACCTACAACGGAAAAGATGGTTCATGCATTCATTACGTCTCAGCTTGATTATTGCAATAGTCTCCTGTATGGTGTTAATAAGACTCAGCTGGATCGGCTACAATCCCTTCAAAATGCTGCGTCTCGTCTCGTCTCCCGGACTCGGAAATTCAATCACATCACACCTGTTCTTATTGATCTGTACTGGCTGCCTATTGGTGCTCGCATCAAATTCAAAATTTTGTTAAGTACCTATAAAACCATTCATCGCTTCGCACCACTTTATTTAATTGATTTGCTTGAAATTTACACCCCAGTCAGAGATCGCAGATAAGCTGACTCTTTGCGGTTGGTGCCACCTCATGGAAACTTTAATAAGGCATATGGGCAGAGAGCATTCTCTGTTTGTGCACCTGCTCTGTGGAATTCGCTGCCACCAGTGATTTGCAACGCCAGATCTGTTGACTGTTTTAAACGTCTCTAAAACTCATCGTTTTAATCAGTGCTATTTGTGATTGATTTTTTTAGGATCATCTTCTGTATGGTTTTTAACTGGGACTTTTTATCTGGGACTTTTTAATTTATTCTTCTGCTTTTATAATTTTTTTATCACGTCTTTTGTTTTATTTTATTTTTATTAATTATGTTTTTTAATTTTTTATCACCGTCTTTTTATTGTACGAGAATGGTACAGGTGTTTACAGATTTTGACATTATCTGTTTTCGTTTTCTTTTATTGCTCTTACTGATTTTTAGTATTTGTTTGTTTCTTTTTTTAAAATATGTAAATAGCACTGAGACGTATGTGTAGTGCGTGTAAGAAATTATTATTATTATTATTATTATTATTATTATTATTATTATTATTATTATTATTATTGTACTTGGGCCTCAGCCCAAGTACATTTGTTTTCATTCCGTGGGAAAAAACTCTGTAAGGTATAACCATTTCTTGCTGAGACCAGGGAGGGCAAAATGTCTTGGCTTCATCTTTCTTGGCATAATAAATGGCGTAATGATGTTAACTGAATGGAAGTGCTGCTCTCAGCCAGTCTTGAATAAGTGAGATGTGAATATTAATGCTTCTCCATCTGAGTTTTTGCCACAAAATCTTCTGAATATATATATAATCAAAATGTGCATCGAAATGCAACAATTAATGCACCCTCCGTTTCCCAGGCAATGGCACGACCCTTGCTACACCCACTGGACGAGCCAAAGTGGGAGGGGTAATTTCAGTTTGGTCGAACAAGAGGGCTCGAGACCAGAATTTAACATTTAAACTTGAAACATGTTTAATCACTGACAAGATGTGGACTAGTGTTAATCAAAGTAAATCTGTGAAAAGGAAAGGTTTTGTATCCTGGACACAATGAAAAACATTACGACTGGAAACTGTACCCCCAGTTGAGAATAGTAATGCCCACAGCGATGGAGAACACTTGTCCTTGAGCTGAGAAAACCAGACCATCATTTCGAAATAGAGCTGCAGATTCGAGAAGCTCGTTCAAAATAGCTAGGTACACCCCATAAAGGGGTGGTTTCGAGTTTTGAGGGCAAATTTCACCTCCTTCATTTAGAAATCGTACGTTTGTTTTTCCAGGAGAACACACCATTTGACACAAAATTTGCATGTAAAGGGGTCGCCAGTAAGCACGTGGTCAAATCGGGCATAAGAAACAATATGAAATGTTGGGTAAAGCCAGTCCAAAATAAACTTATTTGAACTTTTGTGTTTTGTAATTTATACCACTGCAGTAACATTACCTTTTTTTGACAACATCACACGATGTAATACGTTTTCAAACCGAATACTCCGACGTATTCTGTGTCTCCTTTGCTAAAAAATACGGTATGCCTCTTACCATGTAAGGAGATGATGACGTCCAGACAGATTTGTAGTGCGTTTGGTCCTGGATGGTGCACGAAGTTTTGTCAAGGTAGCTTGTGTATTTATTTCTTAAATGGGAGAGATTAGGGTCGATCTAAACGAAGGCCGAAGATTGTTATGATACTCTAAGCCAGCTGAACTCTAACGTGAATGGTAGGATAATTTGGAGGATGTCTAGAATGATCTTGTCTCGTTAAGATTATTTGGCGGTCAGTATTGAATTTCAACTGCGTCACAAGTTTGCGAAATGAGTATTCTGTCGAACGGTCAACGAACGATATTTTAGAAATCTGGAGACATGGCACATCGAAAAGATTTAAGAAGCAATGATTTTGTCGAAAATTCTGAAAAAAATATAGGAAGATTTGATCGCGAACACATTTTCACTTGGGGTCAACTAGCCCTGCGTACGATGCTGTGTGTTCCGCTACAGCTAATCGCCCTGCTCACCACAGCCCTGCAAAGACCCGTACATAGGGTCGGTGACTTCAAATCCATTTTGGGACTTGACGTAAAAAGCCAAATTACTGCCGAAATTCAGCGTTCTTGGGCCCAAGTCGTATCCCAGCCTACCTCAGCTACTCAATCGCTTCCAAAAATGACAGTCTTTTATTCACTTCTCGTAAATAACCGTCGATGTCGGCAACTCTCTCGCTAGCCCTGCGTACGATGCTGTGTGTTAGCTGTAGCACATAGCATCGTACGCAGGGCTAGGGGTCAACATGGGGTCGCAGCCATGTTGCCTCAAAACTTATTTCTGTCTGCACTCAAAACTAAAACATGTCGGATATGAACCTGAAAAATCGATGCAATTTTGTCAAACTTCGGCGAAATTTCAGCCTATTGACAAAATTTCATCTAGGTAAGGTAAATTTACTGAAATTTGATCGACAAATAATCCTGAGCTTGAACGTGACAGTTCGCCTTCTCCGGGAAGTCAAGTATCCAGCTGCCCATACACAGTTGCCCATATGGCCAGGTTTATGAGATCGTTTTCAAGCGACGGCGGCAGACCGTACGGGGCTCTGGATATGAACCTACCGCCGGTGTAGCTGTAATAACTGTTGCGTTGTTTTTAGTGCCCACGGACGAAGTCCTAGGTGAGTTATAGGTTTGGTCATGTCAGTCCGTCCGTCCGTCCGTTCACGCAGATATCTCAGACATGCCCTGGTCAATTTCTTTCAAACTTGGCACAAGAATAGTACCCAACCCCATACAGATGCACGTCGATTTGTTTCACAATGCGATCGAATTTGGCCGTGTTAGAGGACTTTTTAGTTTACACCTCCATAGACTCCCATGTATAAGGCAGTTCTCCATAGACTCCCATGTATAAGGGCAAGAAAAATAAAAATTTAGTTTCTCATCGTATTCATATTGCCTAAAGGATGCAGTGACACAGTTTTTTGTCCCCAAGGATAAAGTCAAGGGGGCTTATAGATTGGGTCATATCCGTACGTGAGTCCATCAGTTAGTCCATAGGTTCACGCAGATATCTCAGACATTTTGACAAAATATCATGTGACCTTGGTGACCTTTGACCTCAAATATACATTATTGTCCATAACTCAGTAACCACAAGTGCTAAACCTTTCATATTTGGTATGATAGGACACCTTATGACGCCACATATTGTACCCCATTAATTATGCGCATATATAATTTTGAGCGAGCCAATAGAGCTACAGGTCTGATTTTTGGTATATAGGGATAAGTTAACAATATAATTTGTTTGACAAAACGTCACGTGACCTCAATGACCTTTGACCTCAAATATACATATTTGTCCACAACTCATTAACCACAAGTGCTACACCCTTCATCTTTGGTATGATAGGACATCTTATGACACCATATATTGTACCTCATTAATTATGCGCATATTTTATTTTGAGCTAGCCAATAGAGCTAGAGGTCTGATTTTTGGTATATAGGAATAACTTAGCAATACAATTATTGTGACAAAATGTGACGTGACCTCAATGACCTTTTACCTCAAATATATATATTTGTCCACAACTCAGTAACCACAAGTGCTACACCCTTCATATTTTGTATGATGGGACACCTTATGACACCACATATTGTACCTCATTAATTATGCGCATATCTAATTCTGAGCAAGTCAATAGAGCTGGATGTCCTATTTTTGGTATATAGGGATAACTATAGGGTAGAAATCTAAATATGCCCATTTAAATATTAGACATCTAATATCGAGAACAAAAGAAGTTTGCTGTAATTTGAATATTTAAGGAGTTTAAGCAATTTCCACTATAAATAAAGAACCCCTGCCTCAAACTTCACAAATGTTACTAGACATATTTTGCCGTTGTCGTGCCATTGCTTCGTTTAATAACCAGTTAATCAAATGCCTAATTGACAGGAGGAAATTCAAGACCATATTTGAATTGTAGTATATATTGTCCTCAAAATTACTCTATCACGGCCCAAGTACTCATTGCCTTCAGCAATACTGCCTTGTTATTATAATTATTATTATTATTATTATTATTATTATTATTATTATTATTATTATTATTATTATTATAATAATAATAATAATAATAATAATAATAATAATAATAATAATTATTATTATTATTATTATTATTATTATTATTATTATTATTATTATTACCAAAGACGTGGAGTAAGACTTTGGTATGTCTTTCAGTTCAACCATAAGGCATCGGACTCTTTACTCTGCCTAATTTCCGACAAATTCCACCTCGTCTGTACGTTGGACAAGTTGCAGGCTGACTACGAGTAACTGACTTTCCTTGGCCATACACCGCCTATAGCGATGGTTTTCCTGGCCTCTGTTGAGCCCGGCTTTTCTGTCACATCCGACCGCTCAATCCGACCCATTGTACCCATCCAGCCCCGCAAGAATTTCATAAGCTTTATTCAGATGACTGTGAATTAACAGGACACAACAGCCAGACGCTGTCAAGAAGCAAACATAACGACGGTCATAGTATACCACATTGACTCTAGACTCGGTCGACCTGCCTGTTTTGGTGGCAGGCCCAGAAACCTCATCAAACCTGATGTCAACAGTTCCTATCGCGTACATAGTATCACGCGACACCAACGTCCAGCAAGAATCGACAGAGGATCAGCTGACTGACCGACGATTCAGAATAGTAAGTAGACATGTGTAGTAGACCTTCCCGTCATAGGACAGCTGCACAGGGGAAAACAACGGAGTTTGACCCTGTGACGTCACTTCCTGCTATACGTCAAATCGCAAAACAAACTCAGTCTAAGGAACAAAGATGGTGGCCGCCATGGTGTCAAGTTGCCACAGCGTCACTCAACTTTATGTCGAGCAAGAATTACAGGCGACCAAAGTAAGATCTGCATGATTTCAAGCATACTAATGAGTCCTTCCAACCAGCAGTTCACAACGATCTACACACTGCTTCACTACCTGTTTGACTTGAAAGCGAAACAAGGTGCAGTTCCGATTCAGACTGCATTGTGAACAGTTCGATTCGTATCAACATGACATCGCAGACATAATTGGATGCATGTTACTCCTGTTTACGCGGTCAATCAACAATGACTAGCAATTTCTCCGAGCATGTAAATATGCGGTAGCTCAAGGCTACCTCTACATGATGCACTTTTCAGACTGCTAAGCGAAGAGTTAGATGCGTATCAACATGACACTCCTGCATTCGCGAACAATCAAGTCAGACTAGCAAATAATTTCATATGCGGAAGCTGAAGTCTAACTCGCTGTAAAAATCCTATCTGTGGCCTACTGAACAGTTGTCTCACCAATTGGACGTAACCTACTCCCAGCTACCTATTGGATGCTACAGACCAGTTTTCACCTGTCAGTTAATGTATCACCAAGCGCAGCTGCTGGATGTCACCCGATGATCTCCCCTTACTTCTACCTTGGATTACGCTGCGGTGCTACAAGAAAGAACCAACAAACTACGGCTAGAGATCAAGAACGATCTGTCATTCTATATCGCCTTTCAGACTGATGTTTGCCATCTCGTTGGCATGTTCTGTCTGCTGGGGTTGACTTGGCAATTAATCTTGCCTTCTTTCTTTTTCCGATGCTACTATAAGGCCATGACTCACCTTTTGCGTTGAAATTACTACATATTAGGAGTTCAGTTTTGCTAGCATTCGCCTACTTGTCGCTTGTTTACCTGTTTACTGCTCATTTTACCTGACTCTCTTCGGTTTGCATACATGATTGTGCCTCCTTTTCAGTATGTTTATTTGGCCATCACGCATAAGCGTTTTCTCAGCTTTGCATTTATTCCGCAGTCTAGCCTTACATGCAGCCCCACGCAATTTACTCTTCATACAGCTAGTGATTTCTTTCACATTTATTTTTCCTTTCATTTTAGATGCACTGTTTCAAACTACTGTGCCACTCCCTGGAAGCCGAACCCTGCAGCTGCACTCGTCGACAATATCACAAACATCACAGCGAAAAACTTACGAAAACAAAAACATTTGCTAGCATCTCAAACCCACTTGGCATGCTAATACCAGCGCCCCTGCAATAAGCCAGTGCCTGAACTTTATTATAGAGTCTGATTAGCCCGATGTCTGCGTACTAGCGAACTCACTGTCCATAAAAAATTTCGGTCAGCAAACCCATGGATACCTGAAGACGAACCGCATTATGGCATTACACCAGCACGTTGACTTTGTGGATTGTACAGTCCACATCAGTGTGACTGGAGGAACATGTGTTCTTTCAGAATACTTTCACTTTCAAAGCAAAGGACGACAGACTTCTTCCTTTGCCATATAGCAGTATCATAGTTTTCTAGAAATGTCTCATAACTGCCACTTTTATCCCAACATCAGTTTCCTCATATCATGCCTTTTATTGCTGCTTCCGAAGAACTGACATTTAATTTTTTTCTCCTTTACTTCAGCCTGTATGAAAGGGACAAAGTCACGTTTTCCTGATACTGTAGAGTTGGATGGACATGAAGATTGTGACGAGCAAGCTCAGGCCGATATTTTCAATACCTTCTTTGAATCTGGTTTTACAAATGATGACATCAATACCATTCCTGAATTAGACACTCAATTACATGATCCTTTGCTAAGTTCACTATATCTGTGTCAGAGGTGAAGTTAGAACTTTTAGCCCTAAATGAACATAAGGCAATGGGTGATGATAATTTGCCAGCGATAGTTTTAAAAAATGTGCTGATGCACTTTCCATTCCACTAACTTTCATATATAATCGGTCTATCCATGAGGGTTGTCCCGACAAAGTGGAAGAAAGCTTTGGGTGTACCTATACACAAGAAGGGTATTAAAACTAACGTTAGAAACTATCGCCCAGTGTCCCTCTTGTCAATTGTTTCGAAAATGTGTTAGAAAATGATGTCAAGGCATGTATATAACCATGTTAAGTGTGTTTTGTCTGAACAACAGCATGGTTTTTTTGCCTGGGCTATCATGTGAATCTCATCTATCTGTCTTGCTTAATGAAGCTCGTATTGCTGTTAATGAGGCAAGACAGTTGGATGTTATATATACAGATATTTCAAAAGCATTTGACAAAGTAAATCATAAATATTTAGTTTACAAACTTAGTTAGTGAGTATAGAATACAAGACGACCTCCTTGACTGGTTTAGTAGCTACCTAACTAATATATCCCAGGTAGTTAATGTTAAAGGGTGTAGATCAGACCCTGTCTTAGTTATGTCCGGGGTTTTGGTCTTGTTTTTCTTCACAAATCAATTAATGCCCTTCTTGATTGCCTACCAATTTTTAATTTCACATTCCTGGGCGATCAACTAGACAGAAACGGACATTTCATGAACCTGGTGGTAGAGGTAAATTTACTAGCAATTCACTTTTTAATCGCATTCCAAAGCTATATAATAGTTTTTATCAATGTCTACCAATTTTTAACATTTCTTTTTCGACTTTTAAAAGAAAAGCTAAAAGCGTTTGTTTTTGAATTTTTACTTTGTCCTTGTTGTGCATGTCATTTGTTTTAACTTGCTTTCTTGTCCACTATGGGCAAAAAGGGCCCTAAATTGTTCAGTACAGTGGGGTACAGCGCCCCCGCCGGACAACGCTTTGGGCTGGTTACTAGTGACGACAGCGAACATTGTATCAATTTCATTTCAATAAAATATCGATCGAAATCTGCTCGCCTGTCGCTCGCATTTTCAGGTTACGCCATGAATTTTTCCATGACAGCCCGTATATATTGACTTTATGTACCATAAAATCAACGTATCGGTTGTTTTCTTCCAGTCAAATTGAATCGAAGACAATTTGTTAAGTTTTGGTGATACTTTTATGTCTCAGCATATTTTGGCGCTCTTTGGACAAGTTTGGCGCCATGCGACCCGCGGGTATGCAACACGACATTGTATCAATTCGCAAGAAAAGAATATCGATCGATAACGTTCACTACACGTTCACAGTGGAGACTCTACACCAGTTCGCTTCCGTTTCGTGTTATTTTTACCAATTTACTGCGATGTTCATGGTTCATATTCACCCAAATTTTGTATAAAAGACAACAACCTGACAGGTATTTGATCTGTACAATTTAGGAGACACTTGCTGATTATTTTGCGTCAATTTCAGACCCTTGTTCTGCATATGTAAACGCCGTCAGATCGCCATATTGTTGACGGCAACAGTATATTTCAGTGATCAGAATAAATAGAATGGCAATAAAACAAATTTTACGAAGAAATTCAAAAATCTAAAACAATACGATTTTTGCTTATTAGTCAAAGGATCACCGTGCCAATTTTCATTATCATTGGTTCAGAATTGAAAAATTTGAACCGGCGAGAAGTTTGCAATGTGTTCGGTCGATCGGACGCGCATAAACGCCATTGTTTTCTATGGGAATCGAGATTATTCGGCACATCGTAAAATGAAAAATACATCTGAAAAAACCCGCCGGTTTAAATTTTCCATTTCGCTGTTATTTCTCACAATATTTGAGATTAAGCATCTCATGAAGGTTAACTCAAACTCTATGGTTTTATTTTTTAAAATTTCCCTCTTATTTTTATGGAATGACGAGTTTACGATCGTTTGTGCTGTTGGACGTGTTTTCGCCTATTTTTGCATAGAGTATTTTCGCTTCGGTATTTTAAGAATAAATTCATGAAATTATTGCCGAAATATCATAATGGACAGAGGAACATATGAAGAAATGGAATCTGAATCTCTTTCCTGAATATTTAGCTGTGCGGCTAGGAAATTTGGCGAAGTTTTCAACATTACGCGGAAGCTTGATTTGGCTCTCTTTACGCTTATTCAGCGTATGTGCGGCAAAAAATTGTCACACTTTGAGTGAACAATATAGAGGCCATTTTGCCCACAGTGGTCCTGTAAAATCATGTTATTTGTATTTTTTACTAAAATCCTCCTGTAAGTGTGGATGTATATGGTTTTTAACTGTATCATATCAGTGTTGGAGTTTGAAATAAATAAATAAATAAATAAATAAATAAATAAATAAATAAATAAATAAATAAATGCTGTCATGGACTTCACACTTCGTTCGACCAGCAACATGCTGTTGTAGAGGCTTTGCTTGGCATGCTCGGACATTTTTCAAGTTAACAGCGACGTTCCGCTTTGCCTTATCCGTTCACTGCTCCACATGGAAATCCAAGACCACCTTAACTTTACATGTACATAAGAACATCAGACATTTCCCTGTGTCATGCTTTTCAACGGCTAGCCTCCTTACTGTGTGAACACTCAAACACTTATCTACTGCAGTCTATGTCGTCACTTCAAGTCGGCCTTATTTCACTGCGTTAACAGACTCACACGTTACACATCTTGTTGTGTTTCATGTCTATGTTTCGTCATTTTTGCTTTTTCATCTTTTACCGTTCCTACACGTAACTTCTGTTCGAGTCCCGGTTGATACCATCGTATTTCTCTTTCCCGGGTCGATAGCTCTGCTGGTGGACAGAATTGTCCCCGAGGCTATCTTCTGCCCGGTGTAAAGCGTTGTATTCATTGCTTCGCTTCGATATAGTTTGTGTGAGATGTATGATAGCGTGTGTACTAGCGTGAGTGCTTCACAAACTCTACGGCGAGTGGAGAGGGCGCAGTCAAAATTGTAACATCCTCAGCTCGGTTATTGAACCAATCTTTTTAGGATTGGGGATTTAGTCGAGCGGTTTGTCTGTTGCCCTCTGTGCTAGGTGATTGGGTGCCGTGCGTTGTGGGTTCGAGTCCCGGTTGATACCATCGTATTTCTCTTTCCCGGGTCGATAGCTCTGCTGGTGGACAGAATTGTCCCCGAGGCTATCTTCCGCCCGGTGTAAAGCGTTGTATTCATTGCTTCGCTTCGATATAGTTTGTGTGAGATGTATGATAGCATGTGTACTAGCGTGAGTGCTTCACGAACTCTACGGCTAGTGGAGAGGGTGCAGTCAAAATTGTAACATCCTCAGCTCGGTTATTGAACCAATCTTTTTAGGATTGGGGATTTAGTCGAGCGGTTTGTCTGTTGCCCTCTGCGCTAGGTGATTGGGTGCCGTGCGTTGTGGGTTCGAGTCCCGGTTGATACCATCGTATTTCTCTTTCCCGGGTCGATAGCTCTGCTGGTGGACAGAATTGTCCCCGAGGCTATCTTCCGCCCGGTGTAAAGCGTTGTATTCATTGCTTCGCTTCGATATAGTTTGTGTGAGATGTATGATAGCGTGTGTACTAGCGTGAGTGCTTCACGAACTCTACAGCGAGTGGAGAGGGCGCAGTCAAAATTGTAACATCCTCAGCTCGGTTATTGAACTTATCTTTTTAGGATTTGGGATTTAGTCGAGCGGTTTGTCTGTTGCCCTCTGCGCTAGGTGATTGGGTGCGTTGTGGGTTCGAGTCCCGGTTGATACCATCGTATTTCTGCTTCCACCTCGGCTTGCACAGTTTAGCTGTCCCCGAGGACCCCCTCCCCCAAGCCGTATCACCATCATGGTGATCCCTTGGGCGCGAGACACCCTGTCTTCGTTCCATCCACGTTTCCACCTGGGCTCGCACAGTTTACCTTTCCCCAAGGACCCCCTCCCTCAAGCTGTATCACCACCGCGGTGATCGCTTGGGCGCGAGACCCCACTGCAAGTCAGCCTCATTTTATTGCATTATGACTAGCACGTTACATGTCTTGTTATGTTTCATGTCTGCATTTTGTCACCTACTGTTTCTACATTTACTTTTTTTCCACCTGGACTCGCACAGTTTACCTGTCCCCGAGAACCCCCTCCCCCAAGCTGTATCACCACCACGTTGAACCGTTGGGCGCATGAACCTTGTCTTGTTCCATCCATGTTTCCACCTGGGCTCGTACAGTTTACCTGTCCCCTGGGACCCCCTCCCCAAAAGCCGTATCATCACCGCGGTGATCCCCTGGGTGCGAGAACCTTGTCTTCATTTCATCATGTTTCCACCTGGGCTTGTACAGTTTACCTGTCCCCCAGGCCGTATCACCACCGCGGTGATCCCTAGGGATGCGGGAACCCCCTTAACTAACATCATTCTCAATTCCTTCCCTCCTTTTGGGGGTCACTTCAGTAATACTTCCTTCGTTTGGGCCTTGGATTCCATCCTGACCCCCATTTCTCGGGAATTCCACTCCTTTCCCACATTTCGGCCTCTCAGGATGGAGTCATCATCAAGGTCATTGAGACCTTGACCCCTAGGTCACCAATGACCTTTGCTCGGCTGCTTGACTGAAGGGGCCATCTCCCATATGTTTTGCTCATATTTTATGGTAGGTTATTTTGCTACTTCTATTTTGACAGCTTTTATTGTAAGTTTTGATAGTACTTAGTTTGAGATCTGCGAGGGCACTAGTTCTTAGCCCTTTACTGCTTTAGATTTGCTGTTTCATTTTGTGCTTTATTCTATACTTTGTCGTTGTTTCCGTTCTTCTTTTTGCAATAACCCTCGTCGTTCCCTCAACCTAGCGGTTGTGTATTCACAAATGGTAATTGGCTTCATTCGCCTTGCTCTATACAGCTTACATCAGTATTTTCGGGGAAAATTTAGATTTTTAAGTGTCAAACACTGAAGGAGTCAATATGAGATATTTTTATCTCAACTGTAGCCTTTCGGAAGCTTGATTCTTGCAAAGGATCGTACATCTTTTCAAAGTAACGGTTTTAATTTGAAGACTTTGATTTGGTATTCTGAAAATCATATACACTAATTTAAAGTGTTATATACAGTAAAATTGTCAAACGTAGGGTAATACCATTCAAGCTACAGAAAGACTCAAAATAAAATACCATTTTACGTGACGAACTGTTGACGGCTACTCAAAGTCTATTGTTTTAAACTATATAAATATCAATTTCGCATATATTGGCCCGTAGCGCCACCTATGTGACGTAGACCAGACCTAATAGGAAATCCATATTATACCATCATCAATGTTATGTATGTATGTATGTATGTATGTATGTATGTATGTATGTATGTATGTATGTATGTATGTATGTATGTATGTATGTATGTATGTATGTATGTATGTATGTATTTATTTATTTATTTATTTATTTATTTATTTATTTACACTTTTACTGAGCGACCGAGTTACTCAAGGAGTAATTTTCGTCGGGGCTAAAATAAAGAGCAAAAATCTCAAAAAGAACAAAAGTAATTACTAATTACTAATTACAGAGGAACATTTTCTTTTATAAATTGTTTCACTTTCACCTTAAACGTTGTTATATTTGGAGCATGTCTTAATGCACTGGGTAAAGAATTCCAGACTTGCGATGATCGATATTTAAAACTGTATGCATGCATGCATGCATGAATGCATGTATCTATCTATCTATCTATCTATCTATCTATCTATCTATCTATCTATCGATCTATCTATCTATCTATCTATCTATCTATCTATTTATCTATCTATCTATCTATCTATCTATCTATCTATCTATCTATCTATGTACAGTATGCGTATCCCATAACCAATTGCAGCACATCGCATCGTCTACATATCGCATTGCCACAAGGTGGCATCACCATCACATCACACATGGAATGTATCAATCGCATACTCGTAACTCGTGTCAGCGTTAATCGCATACGCATCATATCGCATACATTTTGTATCACATCACGATCGTATCCGCATCGTATCACAATCACATCACGATAGAATCACCTACATGTCACATCGCCGATTGTTTGCATCGGCATCGCAGTTTTAACTAATGCTAGTGATATTCATAGCAGGGTAACTGATAGAATCGTCTGTACGTTATGTCATTTCCATGTATGTGTTTCTTATTAAATGACTGAATCGTACTTGAGAACGAAATATTCTGAAAACCCAACTTTTTTGGATAGTGACAATCGAATCGTACTTGGACGACAGGGTCTAATAGCCGATTTTTGTTTTAAAAATAATAAAATGTGAAAATAAATAAATGTTAATTCCATGTTTGTGTTTGATATGAAATAATTATATTAAATGAAAGGGTTCTGAAGCCCGACATTTCATTTTTACTTGATGTTAGTGATGTTCAAATGATTGAACGATCTAATCGTACATGTACTTTAGCGAGGGGTTCTGAGCCCGACTTTTTCAGTTTTGGCCTATAAATTTAAATTTATATTCAACACAAAGCGATTGGAAAAGTACTAGAAGAGAACTTTCAGTAGCTAGTCATTTATTTTTGGCAGTCTTAAAATCAGAAAAGTGTAGTCATCTGGTGGAGTCATCAAACTGTGTTTGAATGAGTCTTTGAAACCGGATTGTAACTGTTTTGACGTTACATGGTAGTTGTGTTTGATATCGTATCAGTGAGGAACGAATGTAGATGTTGTTCTCATATACCATAACTGCTAATAAGTCAATAGGTAAAAACCAATGAATGTAATAAAAGATTTGCTGTGTCAATTTTCATTTAGACATCAGCATAAATTCACAATTGCGTAGTGTCGCATTCCTTTAAAGAGAGGTGACAAATGACTGGGAAGAGTGTCTTATTGACAATTATGACAACTTTGAATACGAAACGTTCTAGTAGGACATACATTTGATTTCGAGCAGTCGTCCACTCGAAATGACGGGGTTGAGTAGCTCATTTTCTTCAAAAAATAGAAAGGGACGACATTAGCAGAAATGTGCGTAAAAAGAATAGTTGAATGTCATACTTATGTCGTTACGGAAACAATATTTTATTCATCAAATCAGAGTAATTCTTGAGCAGTAAATTTTACTACTTATTTGCCAAATTAAAAAAAAATTGTAATTGCACAAATTCAACATTGCGTTTGAACCGTCAAGTGGTGACCGATTGAATACATCATACCTTCAGTGAGACATATGTACTTTTGTCGAGCGGCCATCACTGTGATCCGATGCAATGCATCCTTTGGTTGCGACAATGATGCGATCTACGTTTTCCCCTGTAGATGCGATGCGGATGCGATGCGATGCTGATGCGCTGCGTAAGCGAATGCTATGCAAGGTCAGGCAACTGCTCAAAGTTAGATCCATCCTGCGAGGCCAAATGGGAAATAGCAGAATTCCCGAGGAATGGAAAGCAGACTGCACACATCGAACAAAGGAAACTGAATGAGTGAAACATGGCAAGAACAAAGGCTGAATGAGGCTGTGTGCCCTGTGCAGAAAAGGATCTGATATGCAGACGGAAAAAGATCGTCCTGAGGGACATGCTACTTCTGATAGTGTTTAGACTTTGGAAGGAGCAGTGTTTCGAGCCAACAAAAAAGATCTGTGTAAAGACACGGACTAAAATTAAAATGATACTCCCTTTGCAGAACAAAAATCTGTGATTTTGTCATGCGGGATTTTCTGAAGATTAATTCAGTAGATCTTTCTGAGTTGGAGCAGGAAGCAAGATTACATTTACATGAACACCATGTTGGCCAAGGTATCGACTCCATCTGTGTCATCACGGATATCATGGAGGAAGGTGCGAGTATTATTGATGAATTTGAAGGACAGTGGTCAGGACTAGCATTTATGTCACAATTGATATTACAACATTTTACTTGAAAGCGTCGTCTTGAGCAGGTAATTCGCCACCAAAATAACACTAAGATTACACTCCAGGCTAGTTTAAGAATGATAAAGCTGTAACTTATCAAGCATTCATATCTGATCCATTCAACGCCTACATCAAGGGTTGCAACACGCAAATCTCGAATGTGACTCTTGGCCCTTTTTCTAATTTTTCCATAGCTTCCGCTAAGATTTCCAAACATGTTTTAGGCTGTACGTAAATGGTTTTTTATTTGTGGAAGATGTGTCACAAATGCGTACAACTACATGTAAGTATAAAATACCTGTACACGCGATATCGAAAACTAGTCCAAAAGTCAATGAATAAAGTGTTCAATAAACATCAGCAGTGACAATGTTTTTTCTTTGTCGAGTTTTACAAATCTTAACATTTCTGTTTTATTCTCTGACGATGGTATGCATTTCTTACTAATTATTTAGACTAGTACTACCGACGATGTCTTTACTGCCTGAACTCTGTCATAGCTACTCTTAAGTCAAATTCTCAAAGTTTTGGGCCTTCCATGGCTATCACCATAGTATCGTTTATGACATCTCATTTCAGTAAACTACGTTTCAGTGTTTGAACCATGTTTTGGTACTAAACCTATATTCACATGGTACAGATGAAACTGGAATCACGATTGCAATTATAACAAACTTTGCAACATTGTAAAAAGAGTTCACGATAATCGTTGTAAAAGCGTGCAGACAGGCCATTAAACTATTATTTCTAATTCTGCTTAGCATTTATAGCGTAAAGTGCTGATATTTAACACATAGATCTTCAGGGTTTACAAGTAAGCATTAGGCGCAACGGGGAAAAACATTTTTATTTTGAAATAACGATGAACTATTGAACATGTTACATGTCTACCGGTAAAGCCTTAAAGGAAACAATTGACGCGACATAATTTACAAGATGTAAGACAAAATATTGTATAATAATTGACATTTTTTATTTGCAAACATTGATTAGTTCTGGATAGACTACGCAATGAACGGAAACAACATGAGCTCCTGTCTTTGTTACGGAGACCGCATTGTTTTCAATGCGTATCGGATTACGCAGAGGTCCATTTACTTTGCATACTTCAGAGTAAATATGCATAAAATATCCAGAATTATGCGTTAATTGAAGCTCTGGTATTCCTTACCTGAGAGTAAATTGCTTTTACCACAAGCTAACACACAAAGTAGACTCTTCCTTAATTTTATCCAGTATCTGCTGCTGGAATGTAATCAATTGTAGCGTGGTCCGTGTCAGCTAAAATATCTGACTCTTGTAAAATCTAATTCATTTAATATTCCTTTCTTTCTTCTCTCAGTATAAGAGAAATAGCCACGATAAGTTACACATACTATGGTGATGAGTAAATCCTATTCAACACATGGCTGTATCAAAAGATGTGTTTATGCCCAAAGTGTATATGCCAGTACTATAAATGCAGATATTGCATGCTCATGTATTGATCAACTAAGAGAAGTTAGTTTGAGTGCTTATATGGCTTTGGGCACTGATGAAGGTTCGGCAAAAGGTCCATACACAATGCACAGTACCTGGCTGATGTTGACCCAATAATTATCTGCACTAGGTACTTTTTAAGTACTAACATAATCATTATAACCAAATTTCATATCAAGAGTCATTTTTAATTGTTGTAGTCCACATTGTCGTATATGGTGATTACCGTTCTGTTTGACTACAAGTGCATTTGGAGGTTGATGGCCATATCTAGTTCCATCCTCATTTCGGTTCTGTACCTTTGTATTCTTTATAATCTTTTTTCTTCGGGTGTGGCCATAATTGTATCTTCGGGGAGACTAAGAAACTATTTTCATTGAAGCACTGTTCCATTACTTTAATAAACAACGATACTTCTGTTCTCACCTTGGCACCATGAACAAAGTCAGCATAAACATGAGCATTTTGGTAGCCTGAGTAGACTTACCAAAAGTTTTGCCGTGTCATAATTTTTCATCAGATATTATAATTTATATTCCCGCCTATTCCTCTTACAAGTCCCACTTTTGTAAATCTTATCTTTGTCAGTGAATAAAAAGTCACAACCATTGCATTTCTTGTGTTTGTCACTAAAATCAGATGTTGATAACTAGTACCCTTACAGGGCCTCTCCTAGCACCTGAAATCTTCAAGTTGAAGTTTCAGAATCTTTAATTAAATAATTAAGCTTCTCAACACTATACGGATTTTCAAGGGCATTAAACATCATACTGCTACTGTGTAACTTTCGTCTGTTGTATGATACGTTTGACTGGCTAGTAGACATGATTCAAAGAGTATGATCCTATTTTTGGGCCAACTTAATCACTTCTCAAGTAATAGTTAATCACAAAATCAACAATCTGTTGTACTTCAGAAAAAAAAACACTTTCCCCGATCCCTAAATATGGAAGTGCTCAGGAATAATAATTTTGGGTCAAAGGTATTGAAGTGTTCGATCAGGTTCGTGCACAGAGTCCAAGGCCGTAACCTATACTTCATTTACTAATGCGGTATTTTCATTTTGCTTCGCCAAGAAATGTGCTCTCCGTTGTCCATAAAATTAGTTTTTTTCTCCTGTGTAGGCATTTTTTTAGTTCTAATTGTGTCAGATTAAAAGGCGAGGTTGTTTGTGAAACGAATTCTGGGATAGGCTTTGGTATGCGTACGATCGACAGTGCATGTAGCGTACCACGCTTGTGTAACTGCCGAGCTCAACCTGCATTCTCGGTCGTTAATCATGTACAATCATAACGGGTCAATTCCGATGAATATATATTCATGTCTTAGTTTTGCAGTCATTTTTCCGTATGATAATCCCAACAATTCGTGTTATGCTCAGACGTCGTGGCCACTTTATAATAAGTTTTTAATACTGCAAACCTTCACAGCGTCACTATCGCATGATCGAGATACAGCGTTTTGAGCGGGATATAGAAACTCTAGCTGCAGAGGGAGAAATGATCGTTGACATGAGCAGTCAATGTACTTTAGCACGTAGTCCGCAGATTGCGGATTGAGAAAATGTATCCAAGTAAATAAGGGAATATTTATGTACATTAACTCGATATTAATAAATTTATAGCTCTCCGCGGACATTTAGGCACTAGGCCGTGGTGCATACATATTCAGCCAAATTTATCGTTTTGAAACAAACAGTTCTATCACAGAAACACCATCAATTCTCTCTGGCGAAGTTGCGTTAAATGTTCAGTAAAATGTCACATAACGTGAAAAGTGTGACGGGGTCGAAGTGACTTTGGTACCGGGGTCGAGGTGACCACAACCAGTGTGAATTACTGGGGTCGAAGTGGACAGGGGTCGAGATGACCAGCCTTCTTTCCAAGCGAGCTACCTTCAGAATTCAATGCCAGTGCAACGCTATTTGGGCAAAATTTGCGGCGATATGCTACCATGTGAGGGAAACCTCCTTTATTCTAACATGGAAAAAGTTGACTTTGGACTTCGATTTCGTATGTGATGTCCATGCAGCAAATTGTGGTTGGCGCGCTTATAATACAACCTTCGCACGCCTACGGTCCGCTATCCCGTATAAGGCATACGACCACTAGAAAGATTGCTAGAAACCTGTATTTCAGCTCTGTTGTCGTTTTTAAGTTGACATCATTGCTTGTCGCAGAGGTTTTTCCAGGATTTTATAGCCATGGCAATGCAAATCTATATCTTTATCTGTACTGCGCCCTTTCAGGTCGCCTTTAACTCCTGAAAACAACGGTAGAAATCTAAACAATGTAGTCTATTTGCAAGCCAAGGGTTCAAAAGTCATTTTCCGCGTGCGGGAAAATTTA
Source organism: Ptychodera flava (assembly GCA_001465055.1). NCBI lineage: Eukaryota > Metazoa > Hemichordata > Enteropneusta > Ptychoderidae > Ptychodera > Ptychodera flava. Next base: position 19,884 of record LD346801.1, on the reverse strand, counting down.
GCAATCAATGAAATTTTTCGTCTCAAAGCATTAAAGTTGAGTATGCGAAATTTTTGTTGCAGGAAGCCTTTTCGTTTGCCCAGGTTTTAAAAGCTACCACCTGATCGGTCCAAACGATGACGTAATGAGAAGGCACTGTCCTAATTGAATATTCATGACCACTTCCATATTTAGGATTTGGGTAGAATGAACATGCAGCTGTGGCAAATTATGTATACAATGATTGATATTTTTTAGAATCTCAGCCACGATTAAAATTCATTCGAGATGGATACAAAAGTGACTGAGCACGAAATCAGTTTATTTCTGAGTCCCACCACAAACTAAAGACTGTGGGCCCCGACATGACACGATGTGTCATGCCTTTCTTCCTCTCATTTCAAGGGTCATATCAATCGTAACATCGTAAACGTTAGCGTCAGGTGTAAAGGGATCGTAACACATTTAGCAATAATAATCAACATACTTCCGTACAAGTTAGAACGTTTGTAATCCATTTCAAAGGCACCTTTTCTTCATTGTCAACATATCTTGGGTCCCGAAATATTACCAGCAATGATTATATTAAGTCTTTCTTAACATATCACAAGTAGCCTCTTGGAGTTAAAATACTGTAAAGAACAGCATTACTCCAGCATCACTGAGTGATTAATAACTTATGCTTGTCTGGTCCAGGCCTTAATGGTTTCTTCAAAGAAAATAATAGCAAAGCTGTCCATTTCTTCTAACTCCGCTGGAGTCTGGCTAGAAGTATAGTTGTCGATCATCTAATTATGACTTCGCAGGAGCTTCTCTTAAATCAGGGTTAGCCTTCTATATGGCTGTCTGCTAAGGCTTTGGAAACGCCAATTGTTATGCAAATTGCATAATCTGTCATCATTTTCACTGATATTATGGTGTGATATATCTGTCTGGAAAAAGCTGACACGATTTCCAACTTAACAAAAATACCAGCTGAACGATGGGCTTCTTAGGAATGGATGGTTTATGCCTCAAGACAGTGGATCAGTACATGTGTCTCATTCATTTGTTTCCTTCTCTGAAATATATATCTATCATTATTTTTATTTTCTAGTATATGCAGGACTAAAATATACCAGCTCGACGTTATGGGCCATATAAGGTGTTGTCTCCCGATGATATAGTACCCAAGGGCATCCTTTCTAACTGTTTATTTCTCTACCCCACAAAAATATCTATGTAAAATACTCACATTATTTTATTGCCACCGCAGGGTTAAAAATCAATACCGCCCCGACATTTTCCCTTTCTCGAAAGTTCTGAATTATCATGCACCTATGATATAGTTGACAGAGCCCCATATATCTCTATCCTTTCCTTATTAAGTTATTAGTTATTACATAGTATACATATTAGTTATGTGTAGCAAGGCTTTTGAAAACATGTTTTCCTAAGAGCTAAAACGCTGTGCTGGGATCCCTGAAGAGGAAGACAAACGACAAAACAATTTTAGAAGACCACTTGACGAGGTTTTTGCTGTTACACTGCATGTTATACTTACTGTATCAGCAGTGATTATTGTCTGTATTTCAGCTGAACAGGGCCCATACAGATGAATACAGTCAAGAATCTATTGCGTGTATTCAGCAAGCCTGTATTCATGTGAATTCATGTGAATTCACCTGTATTATTCTATAATACGGGGAACTTATTAATGTAAATTTATCTGCGTTTTGATGAAGTACAAGATCACTCATTGACTGATGTTTGAAGTCAGCTTTTATTCCGGAAGTCATGCTTTAATTGCCCTCTAAGTGAACAGTAAAACCACCTTCAATACATCTCTTGTTGTGAAACCTTGTGGAAGCATCATTTCTTGGATGTTCCAATATCACGTCATAGCTCGACGGCATATCAATTCTCTTTAAGACAATAAATGTAGGTGACTGTACCTCCTTGACAGCTTTGTTACAGTCAGCTTTTTCCTTCAACTGGTCACTCAGGAGATATTCCACTATTTTGATATGTTTTCCTTCCACGGCAACATTCAACACAGTTCCATTATTCTACAAGTTCAATGACAAAACCAACATGTATTAGTTACATTGTAGTTGCAAAAATACAAAAAACATATCATACGTGTTACCATTAGAAAACAATTATAAATTATTTTTCAATTTCTACCCAACTTCCCTTTATTTGATGATGAGCCTGGTGGGCTCAGTAACACTCTCTATGAAGGTCGTTCTGGGCATGGGGCTCTGAGAGTCTTACATCAAATTATGCTAGCTTGCATCCTTCAAACTTCAACATTATGTATTTTACTTACAATGGACAATTGGAAAGTGTTACTTTCTTATGTGATCGCTGTTTGGGAATAACTTTGTATATTGACCAAAACGATGAAAAGGGGAAGCTAATCTCCGATGCACTTTACATTTTACGCGATTACTTGTCACAGGAGCTCACCTCAGGATGGTTTACATCAGTTTCCTTTTTTGATTTTGTTTCGAGAATCTTTTTCACTTCGTCGAATTTTCCATCTTCCACGGCCTGAATTAGCTCTCCCTGATGGGTAGGCTTAATTGGAATAGAAAACAAATGACATTCAACAAAACATGTAGCAAACAATAAAACCATAAACACATGATGGCGCAACTTACTCCTTGAGCTTATGAGTCAACAAGGAATTCCTCGTCGACTTGACAAAATGCGATATTCGTCAGTGTTCAATCTCTTATGGAATTACTCGGTCAAAAACGTCTGAAAAAAGAAGAAAGCCAGTTAAATCAGAAATTAACTGATTTAGAGCATCTCCTTTCTGAAAACTTTGATGAGAACACAAGTCAAATGTATGACACAACACGTAAAGAGTTAGAAATGATAAAATAGTAATTATACAAAAGGCGCCATGATTCGTTCACGTGCTCGCTGGGTAGAAGAGGGCGAACGCTGCACTAAATACTTTCTTTCACTCGAAAAGCGAAACGCTTCTTTAAAAATATCAGAACATTAATTTAGGATAATGGGGATATCCTAACTGATCCAAATGACATTCTGGAGGAAGAGTTCAACTTTTATCATAACCTTTACTTTGAGAAAGAAATTCATACAAGTGACTACGAAAACACTACTGAAGCCGAAAGTAACTTTCTCAATAATAAAAATATTCCGAGATTAAATGAGGTTAACAAATCTCTTTGCGAAAAAGAAATATCTCTAGAAGAATGTTCAGAGGCCCTGAGAAATTTACCGACTAGGAAATAAACAGGCACCGATGGCCTTACCACAGAATTTTATAATTATTTTTGGGACGATATTATAAATCTAGTGTATGATAGTTTTCGCTACTCATTTAATAACAAACAACTCTCAATAGAACAAAGAAGAATATAATCACCTTGATCCCAAAAAAGGATAAAGACATTCGCGTATTAAAATGTTGGCGCCCCATTACGTTACTAAACACCGACTACAAAATTCTTGCCAAACCCCTTGCAAAACGGCTTCAACGTGTTGTCTCTCAAATCACTGATACTGACCAATGTGGTTATATTAAAGGTAGATACATTGGACAGAATATACGTTTAATTTGTGACGTGCTCCATTCATGCAAGAATATAAAATAAAAATATCAACGGTATTCTCCTATTTGTCGATTTCTTGAAAGCGTTTGACTCTATTAGATGGGCCTTTTAATACCGCTCTTTAAAAGCTTTCAATTTTGGCAAAACCTTTTGTTCTTGGATCAAACTTTTATATAATAACATTAGTAGCTGTGTCACAAATAACGGTCACACTACAGCTTTCTTTTCTATACGTAGAGGCATTAGACAAGGGTGCCCTGTTAGTGCACTCTTATTCGTTATAGCAGTTGAAACCTTAGCAATTAAAATCCGTAGTACTAAAAACATAAAAGGTTTACTTGTCAATAGTTCAGAAGTCAAAATATCGCAACTTGCAGATGACACGACTTTGTTTTTGAAAGATGTATAAGCATTCAAAATGCGCTTAATATATTGACTGCTTTCTATTGGGGAGCTGGCCTCAAATTGGACCCAGGTAAAACAGAGGCACTGTGGCTTGGTAAGCCACCTAAATATCTACTTAAGAAACCATTTAGGTTGAAATGGGCAAATGGTCCAGTACATGCTTTGGGCGTGTAGTTTCACCAGAACGATCGCCTTATGGAAAAGTATAACTTTGAACCCAGAGTGGCAAATTTAAAAACGATTTTGAACATTTGGTCTCAGAGAAAGGTCTCTCTAATTGGCAAAGTAACTATCATCAAAACACTTGCCATACCACAACTAACCTACATTGCTTCAGTTCTACCTGTTCCTGACAATATAATCAGAGAGGTAACCTCATTTTTAATTTTCTGTGGTCAGGGAAAAAAGATAAAATTAAAAGAGGAATAGTTACAAGCCCGAAAGAGTCGGGTGGTTTAAATATGATCGATTTTGAATGTTATGTAAAAGCTTTGAAAGTTACTTGGATACAACGTTTCTTGGAGTATCCGAGCGGAAGGTGGAAATGTTACTTGCAAAGCTTTTTTCCGTATATTTCTTTTGAAGACTTTGTACATTCAAACCTTGATAAGACTATCATTAGGAAAGATTTGCCTTTATTTTATAAAGAAATGTTATTATATCACAGTCAGATCCACTCATCAACGCCAAATACCAAAATAACATCCTTAATGAACCATTGTGGTTCAATAAACATATCGTCACTGCAGACAAAAAGCCTTTGTTTTTCAGAGCTTGGTATGATGCAGGTATTAAGAAAGGTTTAGATGTTGTAGACAATACTGATAGCTTTATTGATTTGAAAACTTTTCAACAGAAACATAAATTGAACCCAACAAATTTCATTCATTACTTTTCGTTAAAATCTGCTATTCCAAAAACCTGGAAAACCATTTTATCTCGCGATAGAGACACAAATGAAAGCAATGTCAGAGACGCTTCAACAATGCAAACTGGTCAGCTATACAGTCGTTTAACGTCTAAGCGTCCAGTGTTTAAGAATTCTAGTAAACAGAGATGGCATGAAATTTTTTCGGACATTCAAGAAGAAGACTGGGCAAAAATTTATGCACTTGTTTTCCGTTCAGTCAAAGAAACTAAAATACAAGATTTACAATACAAAATATTACATAGAGTTTTTCCTTGCAATGCACTATTTTTTAAGTGAAGCTTACTAATTTAGAAAACTGTAATTATTGCCAGGAAAAGGACACCGTAGTTCACTACTTCGGTGAATGTAATTCCACAAAGAACTGTTGGACTTCGTTTACAAATGGATTTCTCAAGTAAAGAATATTAGTATTAGTATTTCCACCAAACATGTATTGCTGGGTATAACCTCCGCAAACAAAATGAGTCATATTTTAAACTATTGTATTTTTCATGTAACATGGTTTATTTATACACAGAAGACAAATAATGAAGATCTTTTCCTGTTTCTTTTCCTTGCAGAACTTAAGAGAAAATTGTGTATTGAGAAATTCATATATAAGACAAAATGACTGGATAGAAAATTTAATGATCTTTGGGGAGAATTCTTTAATGCACTGTGATATGTAGATTGACTTTTCCTTTTCTTTCTGAATTATAATACTTGTACACCCTGCTCCATTTCCTTTTTTTGTTAAAATGAATAATAAAAAAAAAGAAAAAAAAGAATTCCTCTTGGTGATAAAAAAATCATGTGAACAAAAGTTAGTACTAATAGGAGGCAACGTAATGGCAGGCAGCTATTGACAGTGACGAAAAGAAGGCACAGGAGGCGAGGAGCCTTGATGCATGACCAAACGATTTGGAAGTAAGGGAATTCAGGCACTGATCTTTTGGAAACCCTAACTGTTTGTTTTGGACCCCAAAGCAAAGTCAACATTTGCAGTTTAACCATAGATTGCCATAGATTTGAAAGGATTTCGAGGCATAAGTTTAAGAGAAGGCATTGAGGATCCGCAAGCACTGGTAATTATGAACGCTAACTTTGTTTATATCTGCTGTTTGGCAACCATGAGGAGCCATGAAAAGTTGTCAGCCATGAACAATAATACTTCAGTGAGGAGCTTTAGGGACAGGTCAGTTTCTTCGCCCTGGGGGCGGTGGATTATTTTGCCGATGTCAATAAGTGACTGACCTCCCTATTTCAACTTTCGAAAACAAGGTGACCCTCCTATTCCAACTTTTCAAAACAGGGTGATAACCCTCCCCGCGCGAAACAAAGGTAAATGAAAATGTGGAATATAAATTCAAAATTATATATATATATATATATATATATATATATATATATATATATATATATATATATATATATATATATATATATATATATGGGTATATTTTAAACATTCAGTCACTTTGTGTTTTACTGAAATCGTTTTCATGTCAGTTATATGTTAGAAGCGTCAATGCTAAGTTTGAATTCAGTATTTTAAATGAGCTGCGAATGCATTTCACACATTTTGTTCTATGAATAACTAGATTTCCAGAACTATTGTTAAAAACATAATATTATTGTGCAATATTAGTGTTTGTTGCTTTATGATAAAGACTTCCCATAGAGAAAACAGTAAAGTATCAGGAGCTTGAAATGTTTTAAATATAAACTGCAAATTTTATAATGTAGAGTACGTCTTGCGAAACAGACTTTAAATTTACAGACTTCAAGATATCTCACACATATATCTCTGATAAAGATTAGTATATCACCCGAAGTAAGCGGTAATATATATATATATATATATATATATATATATATATATATATATATATATATATATATATATATATATATATATATATATATATATATTAAACATCCAGATATCCAGATATAATAATGGAAAGTCTTGCGGCTGAAGGGCAAGCTGAAAAATGTTTGATATTTTTTTAACTAATGCGAGGGCTCGCCGAAAAATTTACATTCAGATATCACTTATATACATGTCTTGTACATTGAAATTTTGCGCGTGGAGGAGAGAACAATGGAAATATGTCTTATTATTATTATTATTAAATTTACATGCTTGAAGGGCGCGCCGAAAAAACATCTGAATGATGAAATTTGTAATTGCTTTGATGCACTTTAGGCAAGTACGGGCCTGTGTCGAAATTCGCAAACGCACCAAACCCAATGACCCCGTCATTGGGCATTTGAAAAACAGTGTGAACCCCAGAAGTGTGCGCCTATATATATATATATATATATATATATATATATATATATATATATATATATATATATATATATATATATATATATATATATATATATATATATATATATATAATTGAAAGTCTTCCAGCTGAAGGGCATGCTGGAAAATGTTTGATATTTTTTTAACTAATGCGTTCGAAGGGCTCGCCGAAAAAAATAATATTCAGATATCACTTATATACATGTCTGATATATTAAAATTTTTTGCGAGGAGGAGGGAACTACGGAAATATGTCTTATTATTATTAAAATTACCTGCCTGAAAAGGCGCGCCTAAAAAATCATCTGAATGATGAAATTTGTGATTACCTTGATACATTTTAGGCAAGTATGGGCCTGTGTCGAAATTCGAAAATGCACCGAACCCAGTGACTCCCCGTCATTGGGCATTTGAAAAACATAGTGAACCCCTATCGCGAAAGTAAAAAAAGATTGACCCCAATGAGTCCACCTTCAGGTTGAAGAAACTGACCAGTCCCTTAGGCATTGATGTTTTGGACTCCCGTTCTGTTAGTTGTGTATTCACTTGCCAAGTGGTTTGACTATTGAGTTTTCTCTATCTAGCTAGATCATTGACTATTATGTGATTAGAAATTTAATTTGTGACATTGATTAAGTAAAGGCGCATATAATTCGGACATATAACTCGGTCTAAATCAGCAGTATGGCAGTCCTGAAGAACCCTGAGGAGCAGTGAAGAGCATTTGGGGATGAAAAATTTAACCGTAAGGAGCCACGGGCACCAATATTTTGGACCCCCTGCCAGTTTGTCATTGGCAACCTAGCTAAGGAGGAGCATTAAGACGTGACTTCCGAGGAAATGACATATTGTACAGATTGAAGTGTGAGGCCGGAGCCGCAGCCGCCGATATTCTTGACTTACTGACTTTAGATCCATCTATCGAGGTACAATGTAAGACTTTATTCCTTGCTTGGCAACAGTAAAGGTCAGTGAAAGGTCAATTGGTAGTGACGTAGCTATCAGCCCGTTTGTATAGAGAAATCGTACATATGACAGGGATATTGAAGTACGTATAGATTTTGCTGCAGCTGGTGTGAACGCTTTATTCCAGGTGGTGTAGATGAGCCTATGACCAGTTCCCTAATAAACAATATTTGTTCGGGGGGGGGGGGGGGTCGATTGTAATTCATCTGAATACTTCTGATCCGAAATCTCATTTTAAATTTTTTTTTAAGAGTTATACTCTACCCATCCCTTTTCCAAATGACTTAGATAGGAAGGTGAATTTATATTTGATAAAGTATATTTAAGTTATAATCATTTTACAATTAATCAGATACTTAGTGAGCACCCTAGGGATGTAACCATCAATACTTGTAACAAAGAGAATGAAAGTATTATACTACAGTGCCACACATAAAGGGCAAAGAGAGAGGTTTGCTCTACATTTCCGAACTACTGCAGAAAAAGTCATGAAAGAGCCATCAAGACAATCGCTGAAAGTTGTGGTAAAAGTATGAAATTTGAAGTAACCAATCTTGTTGCATTATTACAGTTGCTGTGTTGTCGTCCAAAGGATGATCCAGAAATTCACTTTGAAGTCCTATCGGACAATATAACTGAACATTAAACGACACTTTGCAGTGAAATTATTAAATTTGCATAGACAAAAAGTACACCATTCAGAAGCTTACAATATTTTAGCGGTCCATTATATATTAAACATTTCAGCAAGAATAAAACTCTATCAACGTTTGAGTTGTATGACATTGGCCTCTCTTACTAGTTTTAAGTTGTTTGTATCCGTTTAAGGAATCACATTCAGCTGTCTTTCTAAGGAATATATTTGCGGCATTGCATTTGCGTTCACATTTATGTGAGGCAAAGTAGGTGATTATTATCAAGAAGGAAAAGACTTTGCTTAACTGAGCCACAAATCACATGCAATGTATGTTATGTTTGAACGTATGCTATCAAGAATAATTATTTGTTTAAAAGCATCAACATGCCTTGATAATCGGGCATGTAAAAATTAACATCATGAACTTCAAAGTAAATGAAAGGGGTACCGTTTGTTTCGTATAAAGAAAATGAAGGCAACTTCACACATCGGTTGTACCTTTTGTAGTGATAAGGCATAATGAGTCAATCAATGTCGTTTCATGATAACATAAAAGGCTAAACATCTTTGAATCGATAGGTTTTTGACCTTTGTTATGTAATCAGGGTCCCAGAGAATGGGGTTCCTGTTTGTGTGATTCTTCCTAACATTGTTTTGGGATTTGAGAAGCTTTAAGTATGAAAAATTCCATTTATTGACGTGAAAGTGATGAACATTGAAGATGGAGTGCAGCTGGAAAAATGAAAAAAAAAAATACGACGGAGCAGAGTTTGATGACAGATTGCTCGTACAAGTCTACATGTTGGCAGACACGTAGGATTTTTCGGAACAAAACCATCTCAGCAGCATCCTCTTCTAAGTTAAGGCACTCGCAGCTGATGAAAGAGGTGGATGGTGGTTTTTGGGTAGAGCTGCCATTCCACATGATCAAACAAGGGTCAATGTGTTTTGGCTGGACATAATAACTTGTGACTCTGTTGACAGGGCCTTATTATCGGAAGTTTGAGTACATCAATTTCTTCGGCCCCACTTTCCTGAACAACAAAACCTATAAAAGGAAGTTCCTGTTCATAAGCAATGGCATTATCATACTGCAAATTCTCTGTGGTTAGCTATATATGGTCTATAAAACATATGGCGAAACAGCAATGCTGATTGTTTTAGATTACTGCACTGCATCAAAAGACGCGAATGAGTGAAGTAACAGGCTATTCAACTTCAGGTTAAGTGCCAAGTACGACCGACTCAGTATGTGGGTCCTGATACAGCAGTACATCAGCATCAGCAAGGAGTTTTGACAGAAAATCGGGATTCTTGTGCTTTTCTACAATCCAAGCCAGACAGACAATTGGAGCAATATCAAAGAATACGCAATCGGATCTGGACAAAAACAAGTGAAGCGACTGCTTGTCCAGCTGTAGGAGAAGGATAATGGCAAGTCTTCAGGCTGCGACACCCTTACAAGATTGCATGGGCTGAGGACTGGCGTTCGTAAGCAAAACTCCTTGCATTTAAATCTTGTGAAACCACATTTTCTTTTGACTCTCGTGCGTTAAGGCTGTCCGGGTATCCCTTCTACATCTACTGGAAGACCCTTCGCTTCCTAAATCTTGATGGTCTCTGGACCCTGCAGACATTACCATCGTGAATTGTCTCCTTCTGCAGAACATCCTCATAAAATGTGCAAAGGATCTCTTCACCCTGCAGGTGGATGGTTTTGTACGGAGGATTAGGTTTTGTTCCGAGAAGGACCTTAGGGATTGTGAAGATTTCCTCTGTCGAGTTCAGCAGTTCTACCTTTTGGTGAAATCGGCCATGTACTCAATAGGCGCACTTTTCCCCACGTGTGACTTAGACTTTACCATTCTGGCAGCAAAGTCTTGCCCGTAGAGGGCTTGGAAAGCTAAATGGCAGTTTGCGAGTGTCAAGTCCTGTGGCTGGATGAGAATGCTGCCATGCTTGGTGCCGTTGTAATTTGCAACCAGTTTAGGAACGATGTCAAACCCCAATGTGCTTCTTTTTGTTGATGAAGTAATTCCACATACCTCTTCAAGATCCTATGAAAACACTTCACGTTGCCAACCTTCTTGTCGCTGTGTGTGTGAAACCAGCTAATGCTTTCCACCGCCGGCCAATCTTACACCTTTCTATTTCGGAATTCGTGCCTGTCATCTGTCTTTCTGGCCTCTGGCCATTCTGGCTGATGATGCTTTTGAGCATCTCAAGAGTGTCATCACCTGTTTTTGTTTTGAAGGGTGAAGTCCATGCAAACCTGCTGAGCACGTCGATGTCAGTCAGAATTATAGCTATACCCTCTATAGTCCCAGGTGTACCCCTGTATCTCTTCAAGGTCCTCCTACGACTGCTCGCCTCTTTGTGTCACAAAGATGTTGCTGGAGAAATCCTTCACCTGGCTGGTCTTTTTAGGGTGCAGGTCACTTACTTCAGTGTTACCTGATCTTCACCCTGTTAATTTGGTTTGGCTATTGAGTCAAAACAAACTCCTTATAGCAAACTGTTTCAAATGCCTGTGCTCCAAAGGGCTCATCACCACTGCTTCTGCTCCTCACTGCTCCTCAAAGTAACAGTTTAACAGTTGTAATTTATCCTAGTTGACATACAGGTTGCAATAAAAGCTTGAAGCAATAAGAGTTTGCAAATAAAACATAAAAAATGACAAGTAGCCGAAAGGCAGACTTGAAATGACGTTTATTTTTTTAAAAATACGAGATTGAATTTAAAAACAGCAAAGCATTATTTTTTAATCAATTTGAAACCTTTAAAAAGTTGTTGTATGTGCAATGATATATGATTGCGATCAGGTTTTCTGAGATTTGTTCGTCAGTTTAACATCTGCTCCAGATGTGTCACATTAAAAAAAAAACTTAACAACAACTTATTGTCAATTGTGGACATACAGGCACATACCTATCATTGAGATCTCTCGAATATTATCCTGCTAATTAAGCAATAACCCCAGCCACAGGAAGGTATAGACGAAATTTTGGTACATTGCGCAACATATAACACGAGCTGATATAGGCGAGTGCAATACGGAGCGAATGTACCAAAATAGAGTGTATACCAGACTGTTGAGGTTTTTGCTATGATATTATATAAACTTATGTGTCTTTGTCGTCTTGCTCCGGTATTTTCGTCAATTTCAGCCGCAAGTGCAGAAAACAGCCGTCTGAGAGCTCGAACGTCGGACATTCAGCGCCCGAGACCGAGCATTTTTGTTTCGATTACGTAGACAACATATGAAGACAATATCCCACGATAACATACACATTACGTCCATCAATATTTCATTAATTTTTACATGCAACGTGAGCACTACACTAGTAATAAAACTACCTGCTGCAGACACAGAAACGGGCAAAGAGTTAAAAGCAAACGAAAAAGTAACAATTTTTTCGTTAATTTATATAAAAAACAATTGTTCTAGCTTTTTTGGGCGTACTAAAATAGATATTTGTCGCAACATTCAGACAGAGGACGTGGTGAAGTGAGGTTACAAGTTCCCTTACAAAACTGAACTGCCTATTAGCCAGTCCACATAACTGTGAGGAACAGGTGGCATGGCTATTTGAGGAAAAATAGGCAGTCCATAGCAGGCCAAACTGCCACATGCCAGTATTGGAAATATGAAATGTTAAAATTTAAACATTCGTCACAAGCTATGCATGTGAAATCAGGCTCAGCCATTTGAAGTAACCATTTATTAGCAGTCCTATTGAATTCATGATAGAAGGGAAGATTGTCAATGGATTGAATGGTAGCTTACACATGTGGCAGTAAAAATTTAGATATGCATTAATAAACTCCAAGGACTGACTTGTTGTCAATTCTCATGTTTTCATATCCCTATTGTCTATTTAATTTAAATAAATTAGGCGGCACTCATGTGTAGAGTTGTTTTTACTTGGGTTAACTTTTTCAGGTGAAATTACTCATGTTTGCACTATAGAAATGCCTTATGGGTCACTTGCACTGGTTACCAGTTAAATTGTTCTCAGAATTTAATATTTAGTGGATACAGCAGCAACGGTTTGCCATTTTAAAGTTACAGTATAAAGCAGTAAGTTTTTGATTTTGTTAATATTTTTGTTATGTATCAACTGCACTTACTTTATATGTTCACAAATTTAAGTTGAATTAGCTCGTTGATATTATCAATACAACCAACATACACTTTGTGTGCATGTATATTACAAAAGTTCACTGTTATTGTGTTCAATTGAAGTTTAGTCCAGACCAAAATGTGTTTACCAACAATAACAATGCTGACTGTAGATAATACAGTTTGTGAATACTGTACATTTGAACGTGTTTTAGAAAATAGAATAACATTAGTAATACTGGCTAACATGATTTTGAAAAGAGAGAAAAACCTGTAGTAGATGTACGAAGAACGAAATTTCTGCCATGATTATGACGTTACAGACTATCCCTTGAATATAGTTAGAATTAGTTTAATTCATCTCCATGCAAAAAAAAGACCAGGAATTTTCAGTATAAACCAATGAATATGACAAAAGGGTAGTAATGCAGATGGCTGCAAACGTCTGTGAGCAGCCTCTAAATTAAATCATCACAGATCAAAATTTAAACATCGTTTATTTTTATTTTCAAAATGTGCAATAATAAACATGTTAACCGTCAAATATTCCATATGACCGGAACCTGCATTCTATTGAAAGGTACTCACATTTTCAGACGTAATATGATTGGATCTGTCAATAAATTTTTTTCATACGGTCCACGTTTTCGCGTACGTCCGTCAGCAACTGGCTATGCAGTCATGTACGTGTACGTCAGATCATCACACAACGACAAACACACTTGCGACAGTTCTGCATCTGCCATTGTAAAACTTTCGCGATTACAAATTACATAAAACTTAATGGAAACGCAGTACATGTACTGTTCATCCCCAAACCGTTCAAAAATCGAGCCGGATGGACTAACGGTTCTGACGATATATGATGTCGTCGTGATTTTGGAAAGAGTTGTATTTCCACTTGCAAGAGTGGAGGGGACGAAATAGGGTATGAACGTAAGGGTCCCGTAGATGAGTACGCTAGAATTTAACAAGGCTGATTATTATTGCAACGGGGTCCACTTAGTGTGTTGGACTTCCGTATTTTAACTGATCTCTTCATATAAAGTCATTTTTCGCTTATTAGAAAAATTTAAAAGAACAGTTTATGCGTACTTGAAATGTCAAAATTTTACGACGATCACGACCCTTGACCTTTCGAATTTGACCAATGCTTTGTGTTCCCACACGGTCGTTATCGGATTGCATCCCTTAAATGAGTTTACGCAGAGTTTTTTTGAAGTAACGGCTAACGGTTCAGATCTTCAGCTGAATCTTACGAAGTATGGCTGATTTCTCAGTCATTTCTTCCCCCAGTGACCACGGCTATTATAAAGCCCGTATATCGGAATTCTGGTTTGAGTAAAGTAATAACAAACGAGATCTCGCTGAACGCGATAATTACTTCGTGATTTCACACACGCGGCAGTCGAACTTGTTTTGATAGCGATCATACATCATACTAATGAAGCATTTTCCCCAAAATACGAGCATACTTGAAAATTTTAGCCAGTGTGTTGGACAAAGGAGGTATGTTTGCAATTATCTAGGTAGGATTTTTTATTGCAGTACCAATGACGTTTTGCCGACGTCTAACATAGTGCGTATATCGCCGATACCTCTCGATATGTTGACTTTGCTTAGACGTTCGTATTTTTATTATGATTTGTACCTTTCACAGACACAGTTGAAATAAATAATCATGCCGGAAAATGCCGAGAGAGTTTGACCGGTTAAGAAGGGCTTGACTACGCAGTTTCTGCGTAGTGAAGCTTCATTACGTATTCATGGTGACCCCTGG
>LD346799.1:74729-101094 GCA_001465055.1 Ptychodera flava | reverse complement strand
TTGTCATCATGATTTTACTTTCCTGTAGTCGTTCCACCTTCCTTTGACACGTTCTATTTTATCCGCTTTTATCTATTAGTTTTTACCCTGAGGAAGGCAATCTGTGTGTTGCCGAAACGTCGGTTTTATTAATAAAGATCGTTTGAAGATTGAAGAAATTGGTCGAGTACGCCTTTCATTTCTCCACACTGTGTCAAGACTTTGCTGTACTCCCGCTTCTTCCTGATGACTTCAATAGTTGCAGTTGGACTGACTCTATTTCTTGGAATTCTATACATACATACATACATACATACATACATACATACATACATACATACATACATACATACATACATACCATATTACAAGTGAGCTCTAAATAATCTATGTTAATGAGCTAGAGTATGCTTTGACACTTACTACGGGCACAAGGCAATTTCAAAAAGACGAGTCTTCAAAGTATCACGTTATATTGATAATAGAATAAGCAGTTTCGGTCATCCGCAGGCATGGCGCCCCTGGTTGCAACACTGGTATATTTTTTTCAAGATGTACCTGGTCGCCTTGAAATAGTTGATTACAATCTGCATGGACCCTGCACACCCACAATAATTTGTAAATGGCATTAAATGCTGATAAATAGTAGGGACCTAAAATCATCGCAGTCAGGTTTAAAGTAAAGTAAATCAAAATCCATCCTCTCCCAGCAAAGTCGAGATTAATTTTATCTCCATCAATGTCAAACTCAATTAAATGATAGCCGATTTCGGAAAGCAATACTAACTTGTAGAGTCAACAATTTTGCGTGCGATGAATCATATTGTTAGGGATGTATGTTGAATGATTGTCATATGCGAACACTGTTTTTATTTCTGATAAATACCACACAGTTGACTCGCCACGCTTTCTTTAAAGTTTAGCATTTAGAGAGACTTGCTGACCTTGAGGTATTGCAGATCTTTAGATGCTCACATCGAGTCACGCTTTCTGTCGAATTCCGTACGAAAAGTGTGTCTCAGAAATTGATGGCCCCTGGCTAACGCAAATAGCCTCGACGCGGGGAAGAGCAATGCACACAAAGAGATGAACAACGCCCACATCTTTTCACTGTGCGAAAGAAGTTTTGGGTTGATTAAAAAAAGCCTCTGCTTTACAACCGTATGATACTGTCAGTAATGAGCAATGCCAAGCAAACGTTTGTTCCTTGTTCCGCTGTAAACATGGCAGGACCAGGTGCGGGCTGTCTTGATAAGGAGAGGATCATGAAAAAAATGATATAGCTTTTGGGGATGTAGGACTCGACAATGTTTTCCGCTCTGCGCTTTCCCTTGATCGTCAGCGGCTCGGTCAAATACGCTCCTTTTTAAGCACACAGTCCCGTGAAGTTGCCTCTCCGTTTTTCACGCTAGACCTGTCATCAGATTTTTCTATACTATCCCGCAGAACATATGCGGGTATAGCGTTAAAGAGAAGGACAAATATTCGAATTGTTTACAAGACTCATGGTTAAATATTGTTAAATGTAAAATAGGAGACTGAAGCAGGTTCATCGAGCTGGCTTGTGCTCCATATAAATTGGCAATACACAATTTTCTACGAAGCGGTCATCACCGTACACAAAATGCTGTTTGAAATTTTAAGGTTCGAAGGTGTGGGACTTTGTTTCTACAACTTTATAAGGTCATCGACGGACGGGCGCGTCTTTTCGTTCAAAATTGTATTCCATCGTTAATTGATTTAAATTTAAGTTTATAAAAAGTTTCATTTGAAGTTTTATCCTCATGTGAGATTTTGATGTTAGGTTAATTACAAGTGAGCTTCACCGTCATTATTCAAAAACAAAATTTAATGAGTAAGTGAACATCAATTTACGTAGAATCTCTTAAATATACCCGAAAAATATGTTTTTTTCCCAAAAATCCACAAATTAGTATAAATTATAAGCACCGGTTTGAGTTTCTTCGGGACATGCGCAGTATGCTTGGCTAAGGTTGCTCGCAGTGATTTGCTTTCTGTGGCTTAAGCAAAGCGCTGCGAGAAAATTAAAATCCCCGAGTAAAAAAAGAGACTCGCATACAAAACATCAATCTACCTCGTGACGTGCTTTTATATAAAGGTTAACTTAGAACAGATCATCTATCACGGACTGCCTTGTGCATCGACGACCAGGAAAATAACGGTACGTGATGGCTGTTCCTTCTCCTTCGGTTTGACTGTAACTCGGAAAACTGCTGCCCCAGACCTCACGTCGACAGAACTATTTACTTGGGAATTTAAAAGTATACGGTGTTTACACTGCAAGCATGAATGATGCTTGTTTTCAGTTTTGGGTCGATAGGTGTCGAGGGTAGCCATGAAATATTCCGCTCAGCTACAACCGCTGCACTGCTGCGTATTTTTAATATACCCTTGCATTGGGCTGTTGCTGTTAGGGTGTTTGAAAGCGTGATTATAGCTGAAGCTGTACATGCCCCCACCCCTCTCCCCAAAAAACGATACTTTATCCATCCAATGATTTTTTTCCGTCAATATTGCTGAGGGACAGAGCATTGGAACTTCAGAAGGGAGTCCATTTCTGAATTAACAATTTACACATGTCATGCTTGTTTCGTGCTAGCAAGAATTCTGAATCACGGTAATTTTCATTTTCACGCGATCCATTTATTTTGCGGTTAATGTAATTTCATAAAAGGTTTAATTAAGAGAATTAGAAAGATCAAGCAAGCTATTCTTTTATAAGTAGTAAAGTGTTTTGCGTGAAATACGACCGATAAGACATTGCGTACAATCCCTTACGTGAGAGTGAGTTAATTTATCACCTTGGGAATTGCTACTTGTTTATAGTTTTGCGCTTGCGCGTGTTGAACATATATACTTGGATGACTGCGAAGTGGTGATCACATTGTAAATGGTCAGATAGTAACCCCATCGTCGTCAATAACCGATCGTCTCCTTATATGCCAGTCTGTCGCTGCTCAGTGGTCGTCGCTCAGATCAAGCCGGCGGTAGCGTGTTCGGGAGTAAGGTAGGAATGTTTCTCATCCTTCTTTCAAGCAACAGCCTTAAAAACATGAGATATCGTAGCAACGACCTGGTTCATGAACTAATTTCTTCCCGCCAACGGGAATCGGTACTTCCTGATGAGAATGACACACTCGGACCGTCTCCTAGCTATATTATGGGTATTAATCTGGAATCGCGTGGCGTCTAAAACATTAGATGCGGTAGCAATGACCACGTTGAAGTCATTTCTTCCCGCCATCGGTGAACGGTGCTTCCCGATAGAAACGACACACTCGGACCGTCTCCTTGCTCACTATACTGGTATCTAATCTGGAAACGTGCTTGCTTAGCGTAAAGCGGCGAATATACGCCAAAGTTTGTTGAGAAAAGTAAATTTTAATTATCATCGCAATTCTTCGTGTGGCCTGAAAAATGCCTGCATTTTTCTATTCGGTGAAAAAGACTCAAACCACGATTTGTGCACTTGCTATGTTACAGTTTTTACGAGTTGGTGGCAGCCAGATTTCAAAACAAGTGTTTTACGAGGTGCCGTCCACTTGCTTAGATTGAGTTTGCTAATTTAAACTAAAGCGACAAGATAAATCAAACAAACTGAACGATGTCAATACGTGGTTCGCGATGCGAGCATATGGGTACAACCCTCACGGTGAGATCTCAACATGGTTGCATGAAAAAGCTGTGCGAGGCCTGATCAAGTGTGGTAAATTCATAATAAAACGCGGTTTGAACTAATATTACTACCATGGGCCTTCGGTCGCCTTGCGAGTTGTATAGCAGAAATCAGCCAGAGAAGTGGCTTGTGGATGACAAATAAGAATCTTGTTTCTTTGACAACAATGCTTATGTAAGCATTGCCAGCTGATGATAAAACGCCCCTATACTAAAACTTACACCTCAGTTTATTCTCTGTCTGTTATTTATAATTTTGCATTCGATTTCACTAACTGTAATATTTCAAGGTGAAACTTAAACTGTACAAAAAACTTTTAAAATAATTAGCGAGCAATAATTTGCATATCTTAATAAATGATAGCATTTGTTAACTTTAACTGCCGAGCACTCTCGTTAATTAACTAACCACCCTCCAAAAGAACAGATATTATTACAAATGTCTACCTTGAAACTATTAGCGTGTTTATGAAGACGTCCGCTTGATGTATCTGTGGATGTTCCAACAATTAAGCGTATGTTCAGATTGTATGCAGATTAGCTAACAACACTTTGGTGTTAACTTGCCATCAACTTTGTGTTGTTTGTAACTGTTTCTATTTAACTTATAACTTTTTCTTTCGAACTCGGCCTTCGAATAGGGTTTCGATTCATCGGCTGATATTCTGCCCCAGTCGCTAAATATTCTGTGGCTACTCACGATATTATACTTCACCATGTATGCCTACACTTTACCTGGAGTAACCGAAGGTATTCAAATAAGGTGCAATTGTTAATTTTGTCTCGCAATTGTATTTGTGTTGTCTTTCCCAGTTGTACGGCAATTCAGTAAATAGGTATTCCTGCATTGCTGCAAAAAAACCGCGTTTCGGCGATTCTCCTACCTCAAACACATTTCTCTATGATCAATAGATACACGCGTAAGTTGTCCATGGGAACTGCAATATCGTAAAGTATGTCTGTGATAATCAAAAAGGGATAATGTAATTATATTGCTCGCGAGATATGACTTCTTTACGCGTATTGCTACATAAAATATGTCAAACTTGCAGAGGTGGCCTCGTTTGCAGTGTTCCTTATGGTCAAGTGATTGTATCCCTAACGGAGACTGTTCTCAGTATATTAACTTCGGGTGCAGCATCTCCGGAAATTCACATCAAGCATGTTTTATTTCTTTGTAATGTCTTAAGATGTTTCAAACCAGAAACATGACCTAGCAAATGTAAAAGGGAAGACGTTTCTCATTCTGAAACGTTGGACAATCGAATTTATAATAATTTTAAAATCCATAGAAAACGTTTTATCGTAAAAGCTATCCATGTCAGCTTTCAAACTGTAAATTATGCTTTCGAGAGGAATTGCGGAGTTTCATCGACGTTGATGTGTTAGAAAAAGCAGTTGTCTCGCAGGACACTCTCCGTCTTTCAAACCTTAAACCTTGGATAGGGGTGGGGAGGGCAAAAGTTACAAGACAACCTTGGCATTTCTAATGCTGCTCAAGCCATATTGAACCAATCAAGACCTTCAAGTTCTCAAGTAAACACAATGTTGTAGGTGTTGATGCCGCTGACGTGAAATTTTACGCCAGGTCGTGATCTACTTGAATGGCTTCTGGGAATATCGAAGGAAATGGGAGGAGTATAATCATAGGGTGTTTAGATTTTCCCTCTGGGCAAGGAATAAGATAGAAGTAGTTCAAGGAGCTCATAATAGAAAAAAGTATATATTTACAACCGGAGGCCATGAATCTTATTTGGGTCATCCTTCGTTCTGAACTTCCTGCACACAGCATGTAAATCTGGAGAGACTCGGCATGTCCTTTTATGTAACTAATCTATGTTACGTCCTTCATTGGTCTTGTACGATACATGCAAACATAATGTCGACCATCAGTGGTATTTCAAGGGGACCAACTAATTCTACAAAGATCGTCTCGGCTAAATAAACAACAATTAGAACTTTTAATCGACAAGCGGGGGTATTCCGTCGCGGATGTTGAAGGCCCGATAGCTGTATCTTTTAGCATTATTTTTGTGATTTTACATCCAAACTGAAACAATTTCACAGGAATGTACTCATTGAGGGGTGTTTATACAGGTAGAATAAACTGTCCACTGTGATTACATGTGCGATTTTGATTAAGATAAATTTATGTTTGCCCAAACATAAAATGGCGCCCTCATGCAAATTTAAGCAACAAACACAGTACGCAGTGCATACATATATGGATTGGAATCTTCACAGAGACAGCAGTGTAATCCAATATAATGCATAGTGCTGAATGTTTTCTTTGTTTTCTTTGTAATATTAACAAGTTTCAAAAATGGCGGGAAATCAAATAACGGTTAAAATTTAAATTTACTTGTCTAATTTTTCAGTGGTAAAAGACTACATCCTTTAAATCTGTAGAATTTAAAGAAAACCAGAGAAAATAGAAAGCCTTTTTCAGGTCGACAAATTTTAAGAGTTACAGCTACGGGGGCTTTAAGACCTGTCTGGGAAAATTAGCACATTTGGCAGTAAATAATCACCGAGAGAAACGAGTTGATTTTTTCGGTTCATAAGATAATCCTGCCCTAGAGGTCTTACATCCATTACTATAACTATACCCCATCGCGCCTTTACGTCATTGCAGTAGAACAAAACCGTAGACAGTAACAGCTGATTTTTCAAGAGTGAGATATAGGATACACCATGCAAAGTCGTGGGCCTGTGATCTAGAACACGTCACTTAGAGTCTCAAGCACATATTACTTGCTTTGCGTAAGAGAAATAAGGTTACTTCTCTTGAAAGCAACATGCCCTGGTCCATTTAACAGCGACGAACATTTCGATTAACTGTAAATGACTAAATTTTCACACACAAATCATTGATCCTGTGGTCTGACAAACGTAAGAAGATGAAGGTATGGCGTTTTACGAAAATTTTTAAGTCGTCTCTTTGATGTGTAAGTGAAATACAATACATGTTTGCAAGTCTTCAGCGATTTCTAATGTCACTATAACATTGCGGTACTGTAAGCAGAGAACCGAACGCAGATTAATTTAAATTTACCAGGCCGGAAAGAACGCTTGGCGCAAGACATAATCTGATCATTGATTGCAGACGATTCATAGGACTTGATAGTTTTAGTTAAGGTGGTATGTGCCTCGAAAGTGAAAGACTTAAACTTTTGCTCAAACTTTCTTAAAGGAATCTTTCAACCATTCTTTTTCAAAATCAAGCATAAAAATCGGGGGTCACCGTGTAAATGTTGGTAGTAGAATATCAAATAACCCAAGATTTACGGACATTTAAAAATCAAAATGGCCGCCATCCCTATGTTAACTCTATGGAGAAAAATATAAATTTTCGAATTTCGAAAAAGTAAGACTGTGAAAAGTTTTCTTTCACCAGGAGCTTTAAAATGAACCCCCACAAGTGGTGTATCCCAAAAGAATTGTAAAACTTTGAGAGTCGGAAGACTACATTCCCGTGTTAGCTTGCCGTATCATCGTGTCGTTTTCCTTCGCTGTTTAGCGGGGCGACTTCTTGCCGGTTGCGCACGCATTGTTCAACAATATTTTGCTTTTGAAGACTCTACATAGCAGACATACGCCACGTATCCACGCAATGATGCCTCGGGGTGTTTACTCAACGCTTATGTGTGTTTCTCGCAAGTGGTTTCAAGGACCTCGGTAGAAACATAAGTATACCGGGACATTTTTGATGAGAAGGAAATTAATACTGCAGGGATGGGGAGGGGGCAAAGAACCAGAGTCCTCATTAAATTTGTTTTGAGTATCTGCTACTGGTTCACAAATAAATCGACCGTTATGCCACAAGGCCAGTGTTTCAGTATTCTAGATTTGACAGAGTGGCGTTGGAGAGGTATTAGTCCGCTGCAAACTAGATTGAAAATAACGCCGGCTTGATCAAAAGCCCATACAAAACGACTAGTTTGAAAGAACAGTTACCGAAGGCACGCTGTATTCGGTATGTAAGTACTATTCCTAAATGATACATTTTTGAGACAACTATTTAGAAAGACTGTACTGCCGAAAGGGGTCATTCCTGTTGGTTCCGCCGATTAGTTTTTCAATACTTCAAACATTAAATCATTTTAAGTAAAATACTTATTGTTTCCACTTACACGTGTTATAACAATACTATTTGTGAAGTAATGGCGAGAAAGTAGTCCAGAAGGAACGGTCCAAACTTCTGTTAATCACAGAGCATTTGATGTAACTTTGATTGAAGCATTGTGGCTTGCAAGACATGTCGTCCTTTAAGTAAACAACGGTGAACATGATTTCTTCAGGTTTCTACAATCGCCTTTACAGTAGATTGAGTTCGTATCCACATATCCACGCAAGCTGGCTCTATGTCCCCATTTCATTTTTAATAATTTACTGACTATTTCTTTAAACTTGCAATAATGTTTGCAATTCATTGACTGTGCTTAATTGGTACATCGTGCACGATTTGTTTATAAAGAGTGAGAATGGGATATGGAAGATCCCAGAAGGGTTGGAAAGTACACTAATTCGTGCGTCAAAAGCTAGAAGTGGTTTAAACCTCACGATCATTACAATCAGTGTTTATATAATGAATTTGTACTCTGAACCGATACACCATCTTGCAATAGGCAAGAAACTTTAACTGTAGTTTTTATTGTATTGTTCATCAATTTTATTGCACTGTTAATATCAACTTTCTTAGTCGAGTTCGAAAATCGCGTCGCAATGTCAAGTTTCAGTGTTCATCCTGTCACACACAGCCTGCCACACACAGCCTGCCATACACACAGCCTAAAACTGCATGTTAATATAGCTCACAGAGTCAAAAATGAAAAATACATGTTTTCTGTACTTCGAAAACAAGGATAAGTGGTTATGTATTATTTATTTATTTATTTATTTATTTATTTATTTATTTATTTATTTATTTATTTATTTATTTATTTACTATTTGTTTGCTTGTTTGCTTACTTGTTTGTTTGTTTGTTCATTTTTATTTATGTATTGCATGCATGTCTGCATGAAGGCAGGCGATTTGCAATTATGTGGGATCGGCGAGTGCAGTTTGAGCATTTCTGTATTTCCTGAAAATGGCGGTAGACGTAGATCCTGTATATTCTGCATATTTACAGAAAAGACACGAAGTAAACAATAGATCCTGAACAGTTTCTGGATATACAAAGTAAACTGCAGATCCTGCACCTTTGTTGAAACACAGCAGTCGATCCTGTGCATTTCCTGAAACAATACAAAGTAAACTTTGAACAGTATTATATATTATCAAGGAACCTGACCGATAGATGCTGAGAAGCAACGTGGAAACCGTAAGATCGTGAACGATTCCGATATCCTGTTCCAGTTTCCAAGACGTATATGAGACCCTTCGCCGTAAGGTAGTATGCGCCTCGAAAGTGAAAGTCTTAAAATTTTGCTCAAACTTTCCTCAAGGAATCTTTCGACCATTCTCTTTCAAAATCAAGAATGAAAATCGGGGTAACCGTGCAAGTTTTGGTACCAGAGAAGCAAATAACCCAAGATTTACGGATATTTAAAACTCAAAATGGCCGCCATCCCTGTGTTAACTCTATTGAGAAAAATAAAATTTTCCAATTTCAGAAAACTAAGCCGGTGAAAAGTTTACTTTCACCAAGAGCTTTGAAATAACCCCCAAAAAGTGGCATATCAGAAAAGAATTGTAATTTTTTGAGAGTCCGAATATCTGTCCCAGAGGCGCATTATACCTTTAATGTTAGCTAACCTCCCTCGACTCATTTTGGAATATTCCGGCTGTGCCCAGAACACGAATTAATCATATTTACTGATGGGAGGGAAATGCAATCGGAAGCATTTTGGTTCAAAAGGGATGAACACGGCAGCCCATGAATCACGGACCCTGCGCTTTTTTGTACATTGAGCAGTTTTGATTAATAATCTCTGGCAACGTTTTCTTTGAAATGTTTAAAGAAAATTAAATTGTAACAGTTTCCTCTAAATTACCTACAATAATTAGCGGTCAAACGGGTTTATGGATGTGATTTTCGCGCCCGGCCCACATTCAATATAGTAAATTAATCATACAACAACGTTGGTAATCTCGAAACTGCCTGTCACTGTATTGTGTGTAATTATTGTTCACACAACTTTATGGTCATAATAGGTACAGGGTCTGTGGATACTTTCATCAATACCTTTACATTGGCTTATTTAAAGTTGCCTGTACACAAATCATCTTGTTGTTTGGGAGACGGATTAGGATGTGTCTATATGCTTTTATATCAAAGTATGCCTTTGGCTGATCTTTATCGTGAAATTTTCATGGTATGGCATGCAAAGAAATTTTTTAATATCTGTGAATAAATTGCATGCCCGCTGATTTTTTATATTCTGAGATTTTCATAGATTGAACACTTTGCTGACTGGAAGAAAATGCAATTTTAATCATTGAAAATAGTGACAGTAGCGATTCTCAATAGACTTCCATGAATGAATATTACAGAGTACTCGATAAAAAACGGTGAAATCATTCAAAGTCTTACCGGTGTAAGGATGTGTACAGAGTCATTACAACAGTTTAACCTCCAGCCAACTATATCTCTGTGGTGTTTAGCAATGTCGCTTTCACTACCCCGGAAATAGGTATTCCCACAACTTCATGCGAGGCTTGGCATCGTTGTTCATTTCAGCTCGTATGCTAAATGTCCCGGGGTGGAAGGACACTGCCGCCTGCTCTCTTTATCGAAAACAATTACATTTTCATCATGCCACAATGTTTCTTAAGCAAGACACCCGTTTTACCATAGCAACGTTTGCCTGACATATGAAATTTTCCACTGCTTGATAACATACGAAAGGAAGGTCATACGAGGATATGATCATGGTCGCTTGGCTTGGCTATTGCGACTTTCACGAGGGGCACAACTTCCATTGATCGGAGGTAATATGGCGAACACGATTCCTCGTAATTTGCATGCTGACAACACAAGTTTTGACTCGAGCTTGCTCCTGTCCTGACGTGCAGTAAAACAATTGACAGCAATGCTTTACACTTTAAGTTAATATTGTACATGATTAATAACCACCATGGGTTGTCAAGGCAACTCCAAACGCTGACACGTGCATCAGAAACGCCATCACCGTCAATTATTATCATCATCATCGTCGTCGTCATCAACAATATCATCGATTAATCAATCAATCGATTGATTGATTGATTGATCGATCGATCAATCAATCAGCTAATCACAAGAATTCATAATCCTGCACGATGTCCTTTTCAAGGGCGCTGATGATGAAATTGACGACGACCATGACAACGGATTGGTGACTACAGTGGTGTTACTTTTCGTTTTTTCTAAGGGGAGTTTGTTTCGTGAACTCGCCTTGGCTTGCTGAGAGGTACCTGGGGATCTTCAGTGTATTGACTACACGTGACGTTCAGAGTTCGTTGGTACTACATAGACTATTTCTCTGTAGACAAGCTTGACAGTTGCCATCGCCCAAGACACGCTTCTCCCATAGTCTAAATGTCTTGGGTCTGCTGTGTTCCTCTCGCTCAAGCGACTATCTACGAGCAACCATCCTCAAACAACTATATTCGTTGTATTGTTTTAGAACGGGATTTTAAACGTTATCTTTAAGGCATGGCTTAGATCATACGATAGACATAAATTACAGATAAAATGATGCATTCAATCATAAACATCAATCCAGGTTTTGATCCTAAATTGACAGGTTTCCATTAATATGAAAATGTAATGATTCTTAATATAATTCAAATATATTCCAGACTTCCGTAAACATCCTCTTAAAACGTAATTAGCGTTATTGTGCGTTTGACTCAAATATGGTCGGTACGGAAATCGACTTATAATTGAGATCTTGTTGCTTTAATCGATAATTTTACGGGTATCAATGACCGCCAGGTTCATTAACCTTTGTCTGAGATAAAATATCTCCGTAACAGTGGTACTCTTTGACCACCCACCTACCACCATTATAATCATCAGCACCACCCCCACCACCACCACCACCACCACCATCATCATCATCATCATCATCATCATGTACGCATTCATGGCAGACAATTGTTTGCAAAAGCGAGGACATGATATTGAAAGCTGACAAGTTCCTTCCTGTTAGATCTTGCAGTATTGAAGCTACAGAGTCGATCGAGTGGAGCCAACTTATAATTTTTTAGCCAAAATGTATTTGCTAAAAGTGCGAACCGAACAGTAATATAAGGACAGCTACTTATGGCTACACCAACCAACTAAAATGCTTGTTTTTTGATCATATACAAAAATAAATTGTACGTTGAGACAACTACAACGGTTTTTCTTCCCTCAATACCGTCCCTGTCCCTTCACCCTGCTGTGCATTGTATGCTAGATTGAAGCTTTCAAATTTCATACACGAGTGTATTGCACTCTCAACTTGTCAATAGAACACTGGTGATATTTGTAAGTTTACCGTGTTGACTGGGTTGAGTTTGTATCCGTTTATGTCAGACGCCCATCACTGACATGAGTGTTACAGTGACAGTTGCTGTGCATTGGCCATTTCTTGTTGCGCAGAAAACCACATTGCCTCTTTTTCCTTGTCGCGTGTGAAAAGGACTATTGAACGTGGCGAGTAAATATTTGCCCACGTTTTCTCGCACACATTAGTGTTGCCTATTGACCGAGATAATTGCCAATTTCTCTGATTAAAAAATACACGTGTAGTGAACACGTGTATTTCTACGGGTTCACGCGATAGATGAAACCCATCGACTTCAACGACACGGGTCTGGCCTTGAAATGCATGAGTTGGAGAAGAAAACGGATTCCATTATAATTTGGTGGTCGATAACATATGATTGGTGGACATGGGTAGCCTTTCGCCTTAATTATTGGGCAGCTAGGAAGTCGTTAGAGTCAGGCATAGAGCGACATCAGTGCTACAGGACCCTAAGTAACTCTACTTTTAGTCTATATCCAAGGTATATATATCTAGAAATTCTCACTCGAATATTTCTTTCAAATGCGATGTTAAACTGGTTTCAAACGGATTTTGAGGTTCTTGTTACACCATTAAGTTGACACACAATATGACGGCTCCTATGTGATTCAATTTTGCAACAGTATCGAGCTGAACGGTGATTTTTCGATTTAAAACACTGTCCCTTGGTACACTCAGCTCCATCTCAAAAAAACGCTGAATTTTTTTTGCACCATTGGATTTAAAGCGCAGTGGTCGTCGCGCTGTGCTTGCGCGATTTTTTCGTGGATAAACATAAATGTTGTAAAAATGAGTCTTCTCAACTTCAATCGGAGTGAGATGGGAGCGGTTCCTCACTTTGTTAACGCCTTTGTAAGACTCAACATCATGCAATAGTAAAATATTAAGATCGGAAACGAACTTCAGTGGTGTAGTTCTATCTATAAACTCATGTAAGGCTACGAACATTGAGACACTCTGCACATTATGTCGCTGTGTTTACTGCATGCAGTCACAGTGAACAAATGGGTTTGATCGCACGCGGCCACGCATGGTTGTACACAATGCTATGTACAGCACAGTAAAAATACATAACTAAAATTTCTGTAGCTTGCGTTTTTGTCAATTGTACTCCTGTTGGGCCTCTTGAAATGAAAGTTCTCGTCCTTGCTAGCGATGTCATAGACCAGAACCCGGTCATTGATAGTCTGTTGGCATATACACGCGTATGGGTAAGTGTTCAGCTCCATGGCTCGAGCGAGCCCCATTCAACTGATTCAAGAAAATCATGATCAAATGTGATCTCAATCCAGCGTGTAATTACTGTTCAATATTCAGAAGATATTTAACTTAGATTAATTGACCTTTTATTGCGGACATGTTAGATTTGGTAAGTTGGTATGCTTGTGACAAAGCAGCCGCCATATTATCGACAATATCGCAAACATAATAATCAACCCGTAACCTCATGCGGCATTCTCGGATATGTTGTCAACAAGGGGGACCCCTCAGGAGCATGCGCAGCGCGACGACCACTGCGCTTTAAAGCTTATGCTAGTCAGTGGATTATTCGATAACGCCACGCCGCCCTGGAAGATATCCCAGAATCCACCACTTCGCCTTCGCTTCAAAAATGACGGCCATCTAGCGATACCGCGGTAAAGACGTTAAATTTTCAAACTAATTTTAAGAGCCACTGTGTATTTTCTAATAAACTCATTTTCACGCCTACGACATTTTAATGCCTGATGTACAAGGCAGTGGTATTTTTTTTACGAATTTTCATTAGTTCTACGCGTGAATTTTTTGATCGAAAAATTGATGCTTTGTAAAGTTTGGTCAAACATCAAATGTATTCACTTTTCCCCGGACGTTTTTTGATGAAAGTCATATGGTCAACCCGGTCAATGTAGTATCATTCGAATCTTAATGGTACGAAATGTGTCAAACTGTCATCCGACCCCTATCGACCCCTAGCGTTTTCACGTAATGGGGGCTTTCTTTCTGCCTACTTTTAGCGATTTTCTTAAATGTGGACGCCTTATGTAAACATAGCCAGGCCGTCAGGCCTACAGTTGAGGACCGGGGCAGCAGGTCACCTCGACCCCTGTCCGTTTCGACCCAAGTAATTCACACCCTCTTGTCGTTGTTTGTGGTCAAATCAATCCCGGTGCCTTAGTCACTTCGACCTCAGTCAGTTTTCATGTTACATGTACCTGACAACGTTTTACTGAGTACATTATGCAACTTGTTTCTGTGAGAAAATCTGCTGGCTTCGCTACAACAATCCACGGGGCTGTGAACACTCTGATACTTGTGGGAGGCCTGGGGTACCCCGGCCCCATTGTCATTTACTGACTAGGGAATGTGTCTCACTGAAGTGGGGATGGATAAAGCATGTCATTTACTGATTTTTGGAAATAAGGTATTAGTCATTATCGCAATTGCTTGCCATATGCGTCAAGATTGGATGAGCGAAGCCGATCCGCTCGCCTTGGTGTCTTGACGCCAAATGAGCCTATTTCCGGTTTAGGCGTTGGGCTTACAGCAATGCATTATAGGATATCTTCCAGGGCGGCGTGCGATAACGCCAACACCTGGATGCAATCTCGGGACAGAATACGCCCAGGGGCGAGATGCGCAAATTTTCACAATCGTATCCTTCACTGATAAAAAGTGTTTTTTGAATTACTTTGAACTCATGGTCAAATTAAGAACTGTTTTCCCAGAAAAAGATCAGAGTGCAGGCGATCAGAGTGCATTCATAATTGAAAATATCGGTAAATGTTGAGACATGATTGCTTCGTAAATCAAGTACATGTGTGTACACAATGACATCTGTGTTGTGCTCTTGGCAATGAATGGTGACAGCGTGAAATTTCCTGCATTGAAATACGAGATCATTAAATTTCAAACATTTCATTTTCGATTTGTATGTAAACTTAGCTATGTATTCTAGACTATTTAGACAAAGCGAACATACTCATAAAACCGCATTATTTTCTACCCACCACCCCTAACTTAGGAATAGGGTAACCCTTCCACTGAAGGAAGAACGAACTGGGAAATATGTCAGTCGTGACTATCGATAGGCCTAAGCAGGAGAGGCAGCCGCAACAGAGCGAAAGACGTAATTTTCACACAGTAAATATAACGCTTTAAAATTGAGCCCATGTCCCGTGAGAGTACATTTCAATCTATGCAACGGGAGCCCGTTTCTGACACTGGGATAGCCTCAAACGTGCAGTAGCACATGATTTTCAGTGTATGATTACGGACTGGGTAGTGCCGCACGGCTGCAGCATTCAAGACACGTGTTGTAGTTTCACTCCCGCGTGTTGAGTATCAAAGGTCACAGTTCGCTTCACTCGAACTCAAGGTTTCTTGTTGAGTTGAGCATGTAAGTCTTCAGTGAAATGCTACAGAGAACCCTTTTAAGGGTACTTTTTCAAACACGTTGATGTAAACAGAAGAGTCTTGACTTCCACGTGACGTGAAGTCGAAGAGATGAATTGATACGAATATCTTTCCACGTAAGAAATCACTCCATTAGTGACGTTTTGCGGCCCGATTCTGATAAATTAAAACGTGGTTAATTGCAGATTTTCTGTTCGTTGTGAGCGGTACATGTCTGTCTGCGAGCGCAAGTATCAACTGTTTCAATATCACACGGTACCTAAACACAGACATTCAATGCCCGGGGCACTACTTAGTCTATAACGCATTCAATCCAGTGTTTGCCTGTTAGAATTGCAAGCAGGATAATTTGTTTGAATGCTTTCGACGAGCAATTAAGTCCTCCTTTGGCACTGAAATGCCACATGACCAAAGTTTCAGAGAATTCTGCCGTGCTAAGTTAGTATGCGCTTCGAAAGTGACAGACTTAAGCTTACACTAACAGACCTAAACTTTTGCTCAAACTTTCTTATATGAAACTTTCAACCATTCTCTTACCAAAGCGGAATAAAAATCAGGGTTCACCATTCAAACTTTGGTACTCTAAAGAAACGAGTTACCTAACAGTTACGCATACTTGAAATTCAAAGCGCCCTCCATCGCTGGGTTAATGTATGAGAAAACAAAATTTTCGATTTCCCAAAAATTAAGGATGGTGAAAATTTGTCTTACTATGACAGCTTTAATTAATCTCCCACAGGTGTAAGATCAGGAAATAATCGTAGATATTTGAGAATCCGGTATTATATTTACCCAAGGTGCATTCTACCTTTTAAAAAGACATATGGACTTCCTAAACATGATTTACCATGTGTGGCCAAGGTGCAACATAATTACATACAATAGACTTAGCAATTTAGTTCCGTGTCTCTACAATGAGTGATTAAAGTTGATATTCAGAAAATATTGGAATTGCTCAATTCTACTCATGACAACGGCGTGTTATTGGTAAAAACACAGCTTTCTCGTAATTCCCTCCATCAGGTATAACGCAGTGCAGATGTTTATGAGAAACAGTTGATTGCTTTTTAAATTCCCGTTAGACGTTCTCCCTTTTCAGACAGAGGTGCGTGTGTCTTGTATACAAATTATCAACTTAACAGACGATCACCTCAGAATTCCGATGAAGCCTAAAACACTTAAAACAGTGTGTCAGCTTACATGCCTGTCTGTTTACTGTGCAACCAGTTTCCACTCCAACATCGCCTAAGGCTGAGAACCGAGTTCCGAGCAGGGCTACTTGACACTGCACTGAGCTCCAAATCACAGCAGGAGAGGGCCACTAAGCACGGCTTATTCGGTAAATTAAACTTGTCAGCAATACAACCCTGGACGTTTTACTTCCACGCCTAGAAAAACCGAGAACATTAGCTACAGTATCTGATGAGCGGACCTAACAACTCTTACATTGCGTGTGTAAACATGTTGTTTCAATGCCACATATATTGACTTAGTAATTCTACCCGAATCTCGTGAAATCGACGAATAGCTGATGGTGTTTTTGGAGAAGATCCACTTTCGATGACCCGCTAATTTACAGAGAATTTCAAAATAGTTTGGACGTTGAATTTTATTGATCAAAAACAACAACAACAACAACATATCACGACTAATAAACATAAACAACAATACAAACAACGACAACAAAAACAACCAGATTTCTTGGTTCCCTATAATTTACCGTCGATGAAACTGCACAGAACGATAACGAGCGGGTATTTCGGTACAGTGTGTGCGGTTCAGTACAACGATTGGCATTTCCTACACTGAACGCGTCCTGCAGGTGAGAACTGTGGACCTCGTATTGGATTCAATTGTTGCGAAATCTATCAAAGGAGAACGTTTGTAATGAATGCAGTTGACGATATTTTCTATCGCCAGAAACGTTTTTTTTTCTAATCACCAAGCACGTTATAATTCCAACCTATTTTGAAATTCACTGTAAGTTTCGAAGATCCAACGTTCGTCACCGACCCTCTAGCTTTTAATTTAGCAAAGTAGTAAGGGCACGTTTTGAGTGCGATCAGCATAGGGAATGGCATCTCGCCTTTCTTCCCGTGGAACCCCTAGACCCCCCGATCACTACAACGATTCTCCTTCAGAATGTGTCCGCTCAAATCGGAAAAAACGGTTCTGAGAAGTCGGATTCAGAGAATCGAATATTGCAAACTATAATTTTCCCGTTAATTCCGCATCATCTGCCTCAATATTTCAGGCTCATATGGAATTTTGCTATAAAATAAGGTGTTTAAAAAACTTTTAAAATATTTTTCTATATCACTAAATAAGAGACTGGTTTTTTCATATCTTATTAATCGTCAAAGTATAAAATACATTGATTTATAAGACCTAAAACCAGCCTCACATGAGGCGACCAATATTAGAATTCATATTGCTTTCGATCACTGCGACCTTTCGCCTTCTTCATTAAGTGTGTTTTTTTTCCTTTCAAGCTGTTTTCACAGAGGACGAGAAGTAGTATTTCCATCTAGCCTCGGTCTGTGTAATGATTTCCACCATGCTTTGTTGAAATACTGGGGATAAAAGGAATGCAACCGTTTTCCTAGCTGCTATATGGAGTGGGTGATTGTTGTAATTTCTTAAAAGCTTTCAAGAGCTTGGAGTCAAGCTGTTCTAAGGAAACTTGTAGAAACTTGTTCTATAGTTCCCTACTTGTCATCTGCTAATTAGACGTAATTGGTGCGTGTGTAATCACCTCACGTTGGCTCTTGGCTTTTCTGTGTGAAACGTTTTGATTCAATCTTAATTCGTCCTTTATGACAAGAAGTATCCACACTTGTGGAGTGTTTCGAGTTTCAAAAATAAACACTTTAATTAACCGTAAAGCAAATCCATTCCAAGAAGTCTACCGTCAATACGACACTCTCCGAGCGCAACTGATTGTGTGCGTGAAATTTTAAAGAGGGCGAATGCTTACGAAAGAATTAAGTCATGAAGAGGCGACGAGAGCATTTGAGTGGCCGCTGCCTAGAGTTACCAACACCAACATGATGACGTCATCTAACATCATCTAACATCCAATGTTGGTTTCGTTTTAGCAGTCATTACGCTCACTCATATTTGCATACAAGTCTCTCATATAAACATGAACTAATTAAAGACTTCATTTGTATTTTTCTCTATCTTGACAGAAGCAACGAACAGGCCCGGTGTATAAGCCTTTAGGATGAAGAAGAGCCTCCGTTTTTTGCTTATCTTATCTCTCGTTTCAAGTTCTGTTTCCAAGCGTGGACGATTGGGACATTCAAGTAAGTGTGTCGCCTTCATATTTATACCTTATTCGGTGTTTCTGGAGGCTGTCTAAATAAGCGCATGTTGCTTGTTGCATCGTGATGACAGCAATCTGCTCCAAACGAAACATCACTTTAAATTGACATAAATTTTCATGCTCATTCAATATGCATGCGTGTCGATACGAAAAAGATGAAAATTATTTTGCTAATTTTTGGTGGATCGTGCCGCGGTGTGCGTATTTCAAGTACTCAGAAGATCGCGAAAGACTCGTCGCCCCTTGGCAGTTACGCTGTCTATCTCACTGAACAATGAATATATAATTTAAAGTGAGGCGTGTCATGACCATATGAGGAAAGATAACCAAATGATACAATAGTGTAACAATTGTTGGTGAATTGCGCTCATTCAGACCAAATTCGGATGTGGACAAGTGTTGCGCCTGTAACATTACTCGTTTCCACGGCCCCCATTACTGCTGTAACGTTTTCGGTGGAAAGAGTTGCTGCAGTAGCAAATACCAACCGCCGTCTGCTCGCAAAGCGGCGAGTTTGTCTAGGTTCTTAGAAGCAGGTAAAGACGCTTACATTGAATAAAGCATGTGAGGCATACAAGACTAACGCCTACGACTACTTTTAATTAGGCTGCTATAGTAAGGTTTTCCCCCCGTTACTGGACAAAGCTTACAAAGTGGATGGCTCATTCTTAAAAATACCTTCTTTAAGACGCGTAAAATCAAAAGCTGTAAATATAGTCTGAAGCTTTGATTGTATTTTACTACAGTAAATCTTCAGGGTTGAATAATTAATACCAGAGGTTCGCGACATTCTGTGTATATTTTCTCACTTTAAAAATAAAACACTTCGTATATTCTAAATATCATAGACAATGGCATGGGTTAAATATTCTAGACAATGACATGCGTAATAATAATTTTTTTGAACACATATCTATGGCGGTCTAAGCCGTGTTGAACAACCCTATGACGTTTCATTTTCCAGATCAATATGTTTCATTCCAAGGAAGGGAAACAGGGAAAAGTGCAAGGCACAGAATCCTGAAAATGAAGAAAATTTTCGTTACTGCTGATGTTGATAATTTTTTTTCTCGTTAATGATAACGTCTAGAAGCACAACCATTTCACTTCAAGTGTAACTTGACTTTGTCACTAAATGTTATGAAATATGTTGGAAACTTTGTGACAGAACGACAGATGCAGATATGCTCAGAAGCCGATTGTTCAACAGCGTATGCGTGCGAAATAACGTCAGAGATACTGTTGAGATCAATAAATGTAATGTACCCCGGCCCCCGGCTCTAGGCTGCTCATTTAAGTGTTTTTCTGTGTATGACGTCACCCATTATGTGACGTAAATTTTGACATTTTTTATGTCTTTTGTTGAGATGAACTAAAACATGAAACATATGCGCTGCACTGTGTATTTCCGGGTATTTGGCGCGTTTTTAAGTAACCGCGCTCAACGTGGACATACAGTGTAATACCTTTTGGCAATTCCAAATTATAGCCAATTTTTGTACTTCTTAAAGGGGAAGTTCTCAATCCCTGATTTTCGGATTAGTTATTGTTGACATTGGGTACTTACATGGTATTAGCCTTTTGTGTTCCATTGTAATTTTTATCAAGTCGGTCAATTTTCTTTAAAGCTCTATAAGCTGTGTCTTTTTGGCTATTTTTTTCAGAACCTTTTGTTTTGTGGTGTCCCTACACTTTCTGCATTGAATCCCTAAACTGTAATTTAATGCCAAGTATTTAGCATATCAACACAACCTATATGAGTATAATCTCCATTGTTATGGTTGAAAATTGTATTCAAGTCCGGACTAGAATTCATTTGTAAACAATAAACAATGATCACTACACACATACAAGCTGTGTTGACAAAAAGAATACTCGAAATTACAGCATGACAAACGGATTAGGGTGAGACATGGCAGTTGATATACAAAAGCAGAATACTGAAAAACTTGCCACAAGTTACAGCTTATGTCCCTTTAGGATAAAACTGATAAATGACCCGCCCCTTTAAAATGCTACTGATATGGGTGATTGTTTTATATTCCTTTGGTCTATTCACCTCCGAATCTCAAATTCGAAGACATTTCTGACAGCAACTTCTTTCCCATTAATAAATAGCTGTTAAAGTGAAAAATGTTCATGCCTCGAATCGTGACGTCACGTGTGGTTCCTATTTGCTCAGGGCGAATGCGAATGTCATACGTATAGGTCAACAGGACAGCAGGAGAACTGCAAAGTACTATCAAAAATATAACATTTTTATCGAACCACCTAATCCGTATTTTAAGAAAACGTTAATATCTCAACAAATAAACGTTTTATATTATTTAACTATGCAATGAAAAGGCGCGATTGTGTTTGGGTACACAAATAAAGAACTCCGACGCCAAGTCAGGCAAATTTTGTTCCCTAAATGGATGCTAAGATTGAAACTTCGCAGATAACTTTAAAGTGGCCGATTTTTTGGCATTTCCAACGGAGGAGGATATTTTAGAGTGTAATGCATCAGACTGTTTACTGTACATCCGAGTAGGGGATCCTGCGTTCAACGTTTTGAAACCTAACGGCTGCCATGTTGCTGCCGGTTGATTTTTTTCATCGTTGCTGTGTATTCTAGACTCATATAAGTTTGTTGGCTGATAAATATCATATTATAGTAAATTGATGTAGTTAACTTCAGTAGACTGTCGCGTAGATGGTGGGATGATCGGGAAAGCCTTAGGAAGGGAGTATAATTATTATAGAAGTCGATAACCGAAATACGTTACGGCTTTTAATAATGAATATTATATTTAGAAAATTATGTTAAATTCAGATTCGCGGAAAGTAGATGAAACGTGGACTTTCAACGTTACAATCCTAAAAATGAGTATGACTATTGTAAACGTCAACTTGGTACTTACCAGATAACGTAAATACCACTTATGCAAGTACTTGCCAAATGTGACCTAAAGTGTTCATAAAGTAACATCTGTGAATTCTGCCGCAGTACACACGCAAGTACTTGCACCAGTATTTGCAAAGTTTTCATGGCATTTTCTTCAGGATTCCATTAATTACAGGAGTCAGAATAACTTCCACTCAACCTAGTAACATCACCTAGTAACATCACCTAGTAACATCACCTAGTAACATCACCTAGTAACATCACCCCCTAGCCTTGTCTTCAGTATTCTTTCGACTGTATGCTCCGAATAAGCAGCACTTTTCAAATTTCGTGATCAATATTCATTGAACGTGCCTGTAAATATTTCAGTTCGACTAATTGGCTAATCGCAATGACAACAGTCGGAGAGAAAATTTTGTATAAAGTTCATACCATTATTTATTTATGTATCTATCTATTCATTTTTTTGTATTTCTTTATGTATTTGGGTGTACAATGTCACTGTAAGTGAAGCTACCCACAATTCTCCATGATCTGTACACACGGAGATCACTCACTGAACTGAACTGAAGCAAATTTCTTCTGTACACAGAACAACCTGGTCCATATTTCAAAATTCTGGCAACATAGTTCTGATAATCATAATTTTCTGATTTCTCACTGTGAATAATGAGAAGATCAACCCCTTTTCCACGGAGGAGATAGCAATTTTGTATTTTTGTCGACATAGATTTTTGACGGCCATACACAATATTTTCAAGGAAACTAAGGGAATAAGTTGCATCTGTGTTGGCAAAAGAAAGGGTATTGATTTTTTTTAATGTTCGTAACAAAGGAAATTTGCATGTCTGACAGGTGGTATGATGAGACCATCTTAGTTGCTGATAACGTTATCTTGAAAAGTGTGCAATTTTTAGCATCTCCAAACATCGAGTTCTCATTCAATTTACTCTTGAATTTTAAACATAATCAATAATTTTGGAACATAGTTTTAACAAATAATCCTGAACTTAAATTTTAATTTAAAAATTGTTGAGAAACTGATAAAATTGAAAAAGCCTTTAGCAAAAAATATCTGAGTGAACAAATCAAGAGGAATTGTGGGTAGCCTCACTTACTGTGAATGAGTATATAAGAGAAGACTGAAGTTGATATTGCAAACACTGACGACACGGTCATGTTTAACCAACGAAGAGACATTTCTACTATTTCGAGGAAATGGTCATAAAGTCAAAATGATACTGCGAAACATGGCGAATAAAGAGACGGCAAAATAAGCAATTGGATTCGGAATTGATAGTGAATGATATTTTTAGTCTCGTCACAAAAAGGCGTGGACAACAGATGATGTCACTAAGTCATTTATTACGCTTTCGGAAACAAACAGCGCGATTTGCCGTTCAATGAATACGATACAAATTGTTTGCACAAATAAATATTTGAATGACAGTCATTACAATGTTCTTCAGCCAGTCAATTGGTGTTCATTTCAAGCATGAAATTTACATACATGTACGATACGTTCCACCTTTGATGGTGGAGGCGTCATATCACACGATTCATCTTGTGTTAATCGCAAACCACGACTATGGTCAGAATCACTAAACGACCGAAAAATAATGTGCTTTTCTAGACGCGGTAATTTAGTGTAAATACTCTAACGAACAGTTTCTATACTGTCGCTGTACGACAAATTGGCCATAATTTGTCCACTTGAATTTTGCCGGTGGTTCTACAATAGAGAAGATAATATTTGTTATTGAATCTATCAAACGACCGGTTAACATTCGCCAAATCAAACGTTTAATTTTTTAAAACTGAATGAGCAGCGCTGATTGATCTATCAATCTGAGTATGTGAAAAATCCCTGTGTGATCAAATTAATAATTTAATGTATTGTCACTGCCGCCGCAGACATTCCCAAGATAAAGTTATCCCATAATATCTAGTTTATATAGAATTGACGTAAACCACCTAGAATAAGGAGGAATATATCATTTTTTTTTCGTTTTCCAGTCGCCAATTTAATATTTTAAGATTTATGTATGATTTGATTTTTTTATCGTCGGCTGAACTTGTTTTTTTGTTCAAGGAAACACATGGCTTTACATGGTCTTTTAGACTACGTGTAACTAATGAATGTTTCACGGCTACTTTGAACATACCCTTGTACTTCCTGCCTAAAGTGCGGGCACAGTGCCTCCAAAGCTGTGATGCAAGAAACATATATTTTAAGGTAGAGGGCCAGCCATGCCTTGTGCTGTGTTAGCAAATCACATTTACCTGCATGTACACGTGCAAGGACTCATACCTGTAGGATTGCCATTTTCTGGAAACTTCCAGAAAAGACTAAGTATTAGAAACTCTAAAATAAAGGTTTCACCGTCACAGTGATAGACACCGAGCTACAAGGGCAAAATTATGTCTTTTCTTTACGAAAGTATCTGTGGACAAAATGGTGACATTTCCCCTGTGCTTTTGATAGTAGTAGTGTAGCACTGCGGGCCTTTATTGCTCTGCATAAAAAGCACCCTATCCTTGTATATCTGTAAGTCATTTGTTGTGTATCCCTTAGAAATCCACGCTGTTGCATTGACCACAGCAAAATGTAGTATTCATTAACGTTTCCCGTGTCCAACAGCTGCTCATGATACTCATGATATGACATTGATACGGAAAGTACTTTGCGTAATAGAAGCTCAATCATTCTGTGCACGACTAGCAACTACTTATTCTCGCCCTAATGGACTGCAAATTGAAAATCTAAAAAAGGATTTTGAAAGTTGTTTTTTTAAACGAAGATCAGGATGCTGTATTGTGATAATGTCCACATGATATTACGCAAAAACAGACTGTGCGTAATAAACAAGGTTTTGATAAAAGGAAATTACATGGTTTTAATTTCAGGATTTCTAACAATTGTATGTACACAGTATTCCTAAAGGAAATTTTAAAGGCATTTAGAAGCTGGAAAAATAGCTCCGTCTTTCAATGTAAACGGCAATTAATCCAGCGTCAGAGTTGTACGCATTTAGTGCAGGTGTAACCTCGCTGAAAGACAATGGAAGTCGATTGATCTACGCAGTATAATCATGAACTCATATATAACTGCAATTTTTACGCAAACCCATTAAAGTATCGAAATGTCAAAAATCGCCGCGAAGTAATGTTGTCATAAATCTTTTCATTTGGGAAATTAATATGCCACATTCACGCCTACAGCTGATTCATAATGCGAGTATGAGCAAGTGGCAAACCTGGCGGTGCACTTTGATCAGAATTATGAACAATGAGGGCGCTCATACCATTTGCGTTTGAAAGTGCGCAAACGACAGCGTAGTGATATTTGGTCTCTTTAGAAGACTGTCAGACAGTTACAAAACATACGTTGCCATGACAGTGACGCATGATGTGGATGTGCATACGCTTATTTTACGTTATATTACAGCTTTGTCAATATACCAGTGAATTTTGTAACGTCGTCCCCTAGTTTATTACTGATTATGTATCTGATTATCCAGTTTTGTGACCCAGGATGTTTCCCAGGTCTACAAATTCTCAGGCATTGCCAAAGCTATAAAAATTCATATAATTTCTAGGGGTGCGACTACCGCTGATTAATGCGACTGCCTGACAAAAGACAGGCCGGACTGTACAAACCGTTGGATCATCGTCGTTTTGGGTCGTGAATACTCGTTCTTATTGGAAAGTGAGCATCAAATGTCATTATGTGAATTCGACACTTGGCATTTATGTATAGTGTATAGGCGGGGCTATCAGTGGAAAGTTTGGAATTAGATATTCAGTCTGGCCAGACATTTCAGCAGAGCCTACAGACGGGTACATCGAAGTTATATCATCAAAAACCAAAAATGTTTTTGTTTTGTTTATTTTTTTTGCATATTGAGAGAATGAACAAAAGTGGAGAAGTCCGACACCACCCCATGGTCCTGTGTCATGGGTGATAATATGTGTACTGTATACTTTCTTTCACTTGTCTATAATAAAGCCGCCACCTCCGGCTGGTCCATCATTAATGAGTAAATGGAGTGGAACTTAATTCATTTATTAGGAGGAGAGTACAGAGAAGACCAGATGACAACATTACGGTAACGTCGGTATATGCGCTCGTTCTCGGATACTGGTTCTAACTTACAGAAATAGCGCCCTCTTTCAGTAGACAACGCAAATTTACTCACGATGCTGAAGTTAGACTCGGTTTCGGATTCGGTTTCGGATTCAGTTTCGGATTCGGTTTCGGATTCGAGTGACTGAAAGAAATTTTGTATTTTCAGCCGATTTAATTCTACTGTGGAATCCTTTATTTTCACTTGGAATTTATTTTCGTTACTTTCGCTAGACTCTTTTCAGCTATACTAAAATCCAATCAGACTAGAAGAAAGGAAAATAAGACACAAAAAATCTGTTTTCAGTTAAAATAAATTCCAGTGAAAATAAAATAGTCAGCAGTACTTTCGTTTGCAAAGATAAAATTGTCGAGAACAAGTTTTTACTGGATTACCTGCTGGCAAATGTAGTATATATTTTAAAGCATAAATTCTGTGCATGTTCACAATTAA
>LD346799.1:63740-74601 GCA_001465055.1 Ptychodera flava | reverse complement strand
CAGTTAATATGTTGTATAAGAAAGATTGCATTGAATAGTCTAAACTGCATAATGCCCATAATTGCTCATAAGTTGTAACTTTTGACTAATTTTTCAGCAGTTTTGTCTGGTGTATTCATGCACTATAGTTTCCTGCTCTTCTGCCAAAATTATTTTGTTTTTTAAACTGTATAAATTAAGATTATGTGTGCAACATTTATGTCATGAAATATATGCTACATGTGCAGTAAGGTGATCTAGTTAAAATATCTCCTTGTGCATCAGTAGTTAACATATCCTTCGAAAAAATAATAACTTAAGCTGGAAATATAAAACTATTCTCAGTTTTTCGAATCCGAAACCGAATCCGAAACCGAATCCGAAACTGAATCCGAAACTGAGTCCAACTTCAGCATCGTAATTTACTCATGGCTCTCCCTGTCTTATTTGTACTCGCCAATTGCCCTCTTGTGTCACACAAGTACACACGAGGAAATACTATGAAAATCAATCGACCTACCGAATAGCGATATACAAAGCTGTGTATCATAAGCATCCGGCACTGTGGCTAAAAATGTTCATGTCGTTTTCAAGAAGCTCAAATATAATAACAAAAGCCGCCACAAACCAACCAGTGGCGGCGCTGTTCACAAGACGAACACCAGGTGTGTAAGCCATTCAAGGGTATCACCACTGCTGAAGCTTTTAATTCATCCATCTCTCTTAACTACGTTGAAAACGAGTTGGTGCTCTGCGATATGAACAATATGCCAGTTTAAACAGATAAAGTAAATTCACAGAATAATTTTATCATAGTTTGGTATTTAAGCTTATTCCGTGACAAATATCGTCAGTTTAATATCTATCGAAGATCAGTTAATCTCCACAATGTTTGTCAGTAAAATGTATTCATAATGAAAGCAAGAATCTTAGAGTGTCGATACAGATGGTAGAAAAAGCGACTTGCGAAGGTTAAAATACTGCAAATAGTCCCCAAAAATGAATTGGAAAATTTCCGTATTGAATATAATTTCCAACGTCCCTGAAGGATTGCAAAGTGCCAAATGTATCTTAATATCCGACGAAGCTAATTTCTGTGACTCGCTTGACAACTTTTGTACGTAACGGCAACAGACTTCCCTATGCACAATCTCGCACCTGAACATTCCGTTTTATGGAACCGTCATAGAAAACATGTTGCAAATTATGGACAGGAAGAAATCACATCTACGCTCTAAAAGATTCGGAATTTTCACAGCGACAAATACATGGTTGTAAACCTATATCAGTGGCAGAGTATACACTTGTCGCTGTATGCTTTAGCACGGTTACCAAAATTTACCAACTGAAATCACGAAGAGAGTTCACGAGCGAAGTTAGATCCTTACACAATCGTATTTACGGTCCATAACAAGTCAGTTTTGGGGTTTTAAATCATAACGGGAAGTGTAGGGGAGGTACTCGGTCCGCTCCATTGCTGTTTTAGTTGCCGTTGCTAAGGGCGTTCTTGGTGGCGCTTTCGCTGAAATGGTAATTTCAGGCTACTCGCTTTTTTTCAGATCAGTAACAAAGCCATTCCATGGGACTGATATTTAAATATTACAACGATCTGGATGAGATAATTAGCACAAAATGCAAAAACTTATCAATAAACGGAATATGAAAAGTCCCTAGCTTCTAGATTTGCTTCTATAGGTATTGAATTCTGACATGTCGAATTTCTAACCTGGTGCTAATCACTCTATCACAATCCTTACCGATTCTCTCCCATTTTCGTTACATTTTCAGCTCGTCGTCGTCTGCCTCGCAGTTTATTTTGCCTTGATAACAGTTTCAAGTGCCTTAACTCCACTGACTGTATCTTTCGAGAATACCTATGTGACGGGATAGAGGACTGTGACAATGGTTCCGATGAATGGGACGAAGAATGTAGTAAGTGTTACACCTACAAAGGGGGAGCATAATTTAGGTTACAGCATGTTCATACATACATACATACATACATACATACATACATACATACATACATACATACATACATACATACATACATACATACATACATACATACATACATACATACATATACGTTCGTACATACTACATGCGTACGTATGTACAGACAG
Source organism: Ptychodera flava (assembly GCA_001465055.1). Taxonomy (NCBI): domain Eukaryota; kingdom Metazoa; phylum Hemichordata; class Enteropneusta; family Ptychoderidae; genus Ptychodera; species Ptychodera flava. The sequence goes on along the minus strand of LD346799.1, from coordinate 72,496 downwards.
ACAGACAGAGGGAGATAATAGCATTCCACGCCCGAATGAACTAAGATGGAACGTGTCACAAATCGGGGAACCGACTATAATAGAAGGAGAGAACGCGCGATTCTGAATGAAACTGAAACACACGGTGTTGTTGATAGGTTAAATTGTATATCAAAATACTGAGAAATTTTGATGTTGAAATAAAACGTGTTGTTATTCTGTTCGAATGGCAACAAAAGTGCTTAATATACCGAAATACAGAGAACGGCGAGACGAAAAGTCGACTTTGTAACACAGATACAGACTGACAGCCAGGAGACAGACTCAGCCAGAAAGACATGTACATGCATACAGGAAGATATACAAATATTCAGCATACACAACAATGGTTTCCAATGTATTCCTTTTCTTCTAGCTGATTATAACGATGGGGAGAATTGGGATATAAAGATCGGAGAAAAAGACGACGAGTCTTCTGAAGAAGAGGGCGAAGATGATCTCGGAGGAAGCAGAATTCCATGCGGTGAGCCACATTGCATTTTATGGCTTGATGAGATTTACCTATTAATATAGACGTCCCTCAGCAGAAAACATAAACGTTAATTTTAGGATTTAATAGCCCAATGCAAAAAACACCATGTCTTGAAAGATTTTGCCTTTCGTCGTATCATTTTAGTATAATTGAACAGCACGTGTTCCAAGTTAGGCGGACACGTGCGAGCGACTTACAGAAGACCCATTACGACGAGGAATGACTGCTTATTACATCTGTAGCTTTGATGACGTCTACAAAAGGGCGATACACCCCCACGATTGCCCTTTCCATCACTATTAAGTTTAGTCAGTATACATGTACACATTGGGATTTTCCATCGGTGTCTTTCGTCTTCTCCGCTTGGAGCATAGCTGCTCTCTACTCTGTCTTTTACTGCTAAAACAGCGCCGACAATATGAGCCAAAATCTAATCCAACAGCGGAGATTTCTTATGTTTAAGTCCAACTTAAGTACAACATCCCAGGAAGCGCTCAAGCTTCACTTTATTGGAAATGTAGGCGCAGAAACTTTACAGGCACGTGCGTGTGCCATTGTTAATACAAAGCATGATTGAGAAGATCAATCAAAGACAGGGACCCCTGTCTTTCTGGATACCGAAAGAATTAGCCTTAAGGTAGTATGCGTCTCGAAAAGTAAAGACTTCAACTTTTGCTTAAACTTTCCTCAATGAAACGTTCAATCATTCTATTGCCAAATCAATAATAAAAACCAAGGGTCACCGCGCATAATTTGGTACTAGAGAAACAAACTACCCAAGATTTACCGATATTTGAAAATCAAAATGGCCGCCCTCCCTGTAAAATTTTCTATATTCGGAAAACTCAGAAGGAAAAAATATTGCTTACGCCAAAGTTTCAAAAGTAGATCCAACAAGCGGTAGATCAGGGAAGTATTGAAAATATCTGAGAGTCTGAATATCTGTCCCCGAAGCACTTTCTACCTTAACAAATTAAACATAATCAGCAGCACTGATACGGTACTCCAAATCATTTCTTGCGGACATACAGGCAGTTATCGCTGCAACTGTGAAACTACCTTAATACCATCAATGACGTTTTAATCAATTACCACTTTGCCTTCTGCTATTAATACTCATTCATAACCTTGCATGAAAATTGAAAAACCACATTAGATATTTTCCACATTCAATCAGTAAAGGAAATAAATGCATTTTGGTAATATACTCCAGGTAACACCGTTCGAGAAGAATGCTCGACATGTTTCTCTACTTGAAGATTTCAACGGAATCCACAACAGAAAAGCCGACATTTTCAAGTCGGTGGTATAAGAAATTGAGTGTTAGTAGTCCAGCCCATTGACAAGCACGCCGCTAAATTCATTTTGATTTAATTAAAAGGATGCTATTTAAAGTGCTAGTCTAAATCATTGCATGTTTATCGGGTTTTACAACTGTTTGATTTCATGCGATCTTTCGAACACAGGCAGATCTCATTAAGGTAGTATGCGCCTCGAAATCAAAAATAAATTTAAAAAATCCTCAATGAACCATTCTTTTACCAAACCAAGAATAAAAATTAAAGGGCTCAACGCAAAGTTTGGTCCTAGAGGAACACGTTACCCAACATACTTCACCGATATTTGAAACTCCGCCATCTTTGTGTTAACTGTATGGAGAAAAATAGAATTTTCGATATCCGAAAAACTGAGACGGCGACAATTCTTTCTCTAAGAGTTTTAAAATGAGTCCCCCAAAAGTCGTAAATCAGAAAAGAATTGTAAAAGCTTGAAAGTCCAAATATCTGTCCCATAGGCGGATTTTTCCTTAGGGTAATATGCGCCTCGAAAGTGACAGACTTAAACTTTTGCTCAAACTTTCCTTGAGAAAGATTTATACCATTCTCTTTCAAAATCAAGGCTAAAAATTGGGGGTTACCGTGCAAATTTTGGAACTAGAGTAAAAAATAACTCAAGATTTATCGATATTTGAAATTCAAAATGGCCGCCATCCCTGTGTTAACTCTATGGAGAAAAATAACAATTTTCGAATTTCGAAAAACTAAGCCAATGAAAAGTTTTCTTGCACCATGAGCTTTAAAATTAACCCCCACATGTGGTATATCAGAAAAGAATTGTAAATGTTTGAGAGTCCGAATGTCTGTCCCCGAGGCGCGTTCTACCTTAATAGCCCTTACTCTGGCGAAGGCTTGCATTGAAATTCAACTGGATACCACTATGATGTATGAAACTTAGTTGCACATCAGATCATAGCTGCGCAAGTTGCAGTCATGTCCGTCGAGTAACTTTGCAAAACTGATGTACCGAAGTCCTTGAACTTCCGGTTCACTTTTATTAGAAGTACATTACCTCAGTCTGAATGTTAGCCTCTGTGTCAGTAGTACGCGCTATCGATGTGACATTGAACTTGATTAAAACCTACAAAACTTATTTCTCATTACAACGCAATGTTTTGTTATAGATGGCAGTGTTTTTTATCACTTTTTTCAATTTGTATTTATGTAAACAAAAGTGTTATTTTTATATCTGGTAAATATTGAACAAGGGGGAAATTGCGATATCCCTTAAAATGGAGTGGTAAATTTTCGTTTTTTGTTTGTTTGTTTGCTTTACACAGCAAAGGACACCTATCCCAACGTATGTAACTGCACATACGTCGAATTTCAGAACGGCCACAACGCCACCAACCGATCCGATGAACATGCAAATGACAACTCTCCGTACGCGATTCACATCGACTGTTCGGACCGCAATCTGACCGCCGTGCCTCAAAACATACCCGACAATACGACAGAAATGTAAGTGTTCAGGAAAACTTGTAAAGGTCCAAAGTGAAAACTGCTACAATGTGATATGAACGACAAAGTAGAGACGATGGCGAAACTAAAACGCTGCCAGGAGCCGATAGCTAGCTTGCAGTGCACACTGAGGCAATGTAATTTGGAGAATAGCTGCTTTGAAATATCAGATTTTCCCGCCTTCAACAGAAAATTTAACAACACAGTGCGAACAACCCGCCGATTGCGATCTCGCATTATATATATATATATATATATATATATATATATATATATATATATATATATATATATATATATATATATATATATATATATATATATATATATATATATATATTTATATATATATATATATATTTCCTCCAATCCTGTCCGTGATATGACTCATTAATGTTCATAATCTTACCCATCAGAATGCTTAGACCTGCTCGTTGTATTCTTATGGAAATAATTTTCATACGTACTTACTTAAAATTGACTATTCCTTCTTTAACTATCAGTGACCTGAGTCAGAATTCTATCGAAACAATAAGAAAAGCTGACTTTGCTGGGTTATTTATGTTGAAAAACCTGTAAGTATCTCTTTATGTAAGTAAGTTACTATGTTTATGCACGCATTATGGTATGTAAGTGTATGCGAGTGGCAGGCACGGGAGATCCTGATCTTCAGGTAGGAAACTGCGGCCGCCTTTCCTTGTGTCCTTCCGTGTTTTTTTTTCTTTCGTCACTCCAAACCGTCGAACGGTTTGTGTCATTTTTAAAAAATATCTCCTGCGCCATTTACACTAATTTTGGTATAAAAATGGAAAGGATTTTTCCCCAGAAGACCATTTACTTTTTGATAAGGGCATTTGCTTGCAGAAAATGATATGGTTCAATGTCGTTTTATATGTAATCGCGCCATTTAGAATTAATGGCTCGTCCTCCCCTCTACTCCCTGTAGACTTTTGTCGAAGAACAGCATCAGAGAGATTGAAGAAGGTTCATTTGGTGACTTGCGTGATCTGTTGATCTTGTAAGTATCAACTAGAAATTTCACATTGCGGGTCACTTGCATTCGTATCGTGAAATGCTACAAATTACTCTACCCCCTCCCCCCACTATTTTCTTCGGGTATTCTCGTTATTCAAATTGATGAGATTATCTTCTGAAAACTGGGTTATTTGACATCTTCAGAGAAATGCCACATGCACTTTCAATGTGGCGGCACGCTGCAACAGCATGTACACGTAGATCTCTGGATTCGGGATAACGAAAACAAAATTAGAAGCCCAAGTCCTTATGGGCCTGGCCCATGTTGAATTTACTGGAGTTCCTCTTCTTACTTCTTCTTCTTCTGCACATAAAATTACGAATGGTCATGTAACTTTGGCAGCCATATTGGATATCAATTTAATCTACAAAAATCTTCTCAAGAACTGGCGGGCACTTTCAACTGACATTTTGCGCATATCATCATAAGCCTAAGTACTTACAAGATTTCTAAAGGCGTTTCAATCAGTTGTGCAGTTTTTGAAGCCATATTAGCATTTGCAAAAAAATACCCACGATAGTCATGAAATGATATTAAAAAATCTTTTCTCTCGAATTGAAATTTTAGGATGACCTTTTAGCGACCTTCGACATCCTTTTGCAGATCATTATGCCACCAATAGTCATGCTGCGACGTCTTTGTGTCGCTGCTTTATGCTTCGGCTGTCAATTGCTTGGGCCCTCTCTGAGATGCTTGCAGCTTTAATCTCTGTTTTGGGGGATTTTTTGTTTGTTTTATGACCAACCGCCTCACAAATAATTATATATACCGATAATACGAATGCTTTGCCTTTGGCATACCAAATATCCGGCCATCAATGAAATTGCACATACGCATGTTGTTACATTGGTTGAAAAAGGATCACTGCCCGGACAGGATGCCGTTTGTTTTTCCATGAATCACTTAGCTCTATTAGTTGGCGTTTTTTTCTCTCTTTACGTGTTGACAAAATATGCTTTTACGATCGATACTTTCACGGCCGGTGAACTCTATTTCAGGAACCTCGGTAAAACATGAGTGTGTAGTCAATGATCGGCATAACTATCACCATGGTTTTTACCTGTCCAACGGGCAAAACGGGAAGAGGATTTCATAATTTTTTGTCTGTCTGTCGCGAAATCGCTCCCCATACTCTCCTGAAACATCCCGTCGAGAATTCATAATGAATGAAACGACTCGTAATGGATTTCTCAAACGTGGTTGTGGGATGCGCAATGGACAGCACAAACGAAACGCAACAGACACCGTGAACGAAAATTTCACACCGTGTACAATGCAATTATTCGGATATGGAACAAAAATGACCAAGTGTTTTGGTGTCCGTGTATCATATGACACATCCCCTAAGTTGACTGTTATTGTCGTAAAAAAATGCAAAGTGGCAGAGCAACTAGCAACACGTGAACGAGCGAGGAATTTCATTCTAATATTTCTCAAGTTCTTTTAACTCATAGTGTCTACAGTTTTGATGGAAACACGGTCTTACGATTAACATAACCTCCAAATGGCCTCTTGATCATAAGGACCAAAATATTGATCTTTGATACTTTGTTTTAGGTCTTTGGACAGAAACAAGTTGAAGTCACTTCCAGCCAGTGTATTCGAGACAATAACGAACTTGAGAGAATTGTAAGCATGTATTTTCGCTTGTCTGTTTATTCAAAATGTTCATAATCTCTGCATAATGGTTTGTTCTCGCAGCATGCAGAACAATATTTCTATTGGTCTTTATGTTTAGATTTGCCTTAATTTGATTTGTCTTTTGTCAATTTCCCCCTGTTCCCCTAAACATAGATATCTACAAAAGGAACTGCAGCCAATGCAGGCTTTTAACTTATAACTGTCTGTGTTGTCAAACAATGTCGAAGTAGGAAAAAATGCTCAAATAGTCATATTCAAATACGTGAAATATGAGGTTGCAAGTCATTATAGTCATGTAAATTACTCACTGCAAAACATAGTATTGCACATAGATTTGTGTGAATCGGTAAATTTCAGTTTTCAAAACACAGAATGAACTATTTCCTGTTATTTTGTCAAACATCAAATACGTTTGCATGGAAATTCATCTGACTAAGGTTGCAGTGCTGCAACCTAAAATTTCGGTGACTAAAATATAATGTGTTGAGATCAAAAGTCCAATGGGCAGTAAACATCAAATATATTTGTCTTTCGCAGGAGTTTGGAGTTGAACGACATCTCGAACATTCCGGACACTGTCTTTCAGAATCTCGGCCATCTCGAGGAACTGTGAGTACCAGTCTAATCTCTGCTGACGATGTCTCTGAAGAAGTTGTTCAACTTGTTGATCTGTGAAATCGACAAATACCGCGATTTTAGTATTGTGTCACTTTCCGTTTTATTTTTTGTCTTTCATCCTTCAATTCGAAAAGAACCGGTATGATCGTGACCAAGCTTTATCATCATTAGACGCTGACGGGAAAACTTGATTCAAAACTTCAGAAATAATCTTCGGTATTTAAGATATATGATATCGTGAGTACATACATACATACATACATACATACATACATACATACATACATACATACATACATACATACATACATACATACATACATACATACATACATACATACATATTTTTTCATTCAACGTACAACACATTTATGTATCTATACCATACGAATAGACTATTTCATTTTTCGAGAGAGGATAACTTTTTCCACCACAATACTTCAGCCATAAAGACGACAGGTTCACTATTTATGTTCTTTTACCACAGAGATCTATCAGGCAACGAAATTCGTCTCCTTGGTAAGAATCTTCTTCGAAACCAAGTCACGCTGAAAAAACTGTAAGTGAATCCAACATATTGATTTCAGGTTATTTTAAGTACCCACTTCATCCTTTAGTTTCCATTGCATAAGAATTCTGAAACTGTAAATCCCCGCCAGACAGACTAGGGTCTTTAGAATCAATCTGGCTGCCAGTCCTTTCCACAACAAAGGTCACTGCGTGCTTGCGTGCTTGAGTACTTGCCTTGGGACTTACAAGTCCAGATGTTATTCTAAAAGTTGGCCAATTAGAATGCGCAAAGAAATACAATCAGGTGATATGCTGTGTATACCACTGGAGACTTCGAAAGCTGCATGATTCGGTAATTACGTATTCCTGCCTGTAACCGCTGTCACGTTTTNNNNCCCCCCTCCAACCGCCACCCCCGGATTCTTTGAATGGCTTCGATTGTAATCAAAATCCAACCATCATTGTGTATTGACGTCTTCCTTTTCAAAAATGTGTTCTCTTTTCTAGTCAAATTAACTGGAACAGACCAATGGAGATCGAGTTTGGCGCATTCGACCATATTGTAAACCTGAACACTTTGTGAGTAGCTATCTGCTACATTTCTCATTACATTTGTCTGCATGACGTCATCAAGTTATCTATTCCGACACAGAACGGAATGTTTCTTGTATATAATGCACAATCGGGGCAGATGAGTTTTCTACATTGATAAAGAATAATTACCATAAAATTTCAATACTGACACAATGCTCATTAATATAATTTGCATAAATTAATACTAATCTGCCCCATATCTTGCAGTAATAGGTTTTTTGTCAACCCCAAGAATCTTGTTATTCTCATCGCAGTAACATTTGCGTGAGAGCGAAAAGGGATGCTCAAACCGCTAAACAACATTGTTGGCGTATTTTTGTAGTTTTATCTTCCTGTCTGCTGACAACGTATGCTGAAATTCAATTTCTCCGTTTGGAACGATGACGCGATAGAGACTTTAAGCACAAGGGACAGGGTACATATAAATGCGAGATGAAGGTTATTTGATATTCATTTTCAACTTCTGATATCCTGATGAAATAGGACTCTTAGTAGAGACTCTTGGATTATATAAATATTCCACGAGATACTTATACAAGAGTATACATTAGTATATTACACTACATTAGTATATTTTCACTACATTAGTATATTTCACTACATTAGTATATTTTCACTACATTAGTATATTTTCACTACATTAGTATATTTTCACTACATTAGTATGTAATGGACCATGGTAATAATTTCACTGTATTTTCAGAATATAACCAATTTATAACGAAGAATAGATAGGTTACGTCAATCTCTTAGTTCATTTGTTTATTTCCTTGCGCTTTCTGTCAAAACTTTGACAATCGAGAGTGAACAAGTTATCCACATTGCATAACCACATTGCGTAATCTTTCCCTTATAATGTAAATGACGACATTATTCTAGCTTGTCTCGGCAACTACAGATTCTGAATGAAATATACAATTGAGATGCTACAAGTTGTTTGTATAAAGTATACATACATACATACATACATACATACATACATACATACATACATACATACATACATACATACATACATACATACATACATACATACATACATACATAC
>LD346799.1:0-45070 GCA_001465055.1 Ptychodera flava | reverse complement strand
TAACTTAATGACAGAGTATCAAATATATTTATATATTAATATATATTATAATATATAAATGTGTCACACTCTCTCTCTCTCTCTCTCTCTCTCTCTCTCTCTCTCTCTCTCTCTCTCTCTATGATGCAAAGGAAATCCGTTAATCCCGTAAATCGAGCACATCCGGGCTAAATCTCGGATTCCTGGAAAAGCTCTATCATTTTCAATTAAGCATGTACTTTTAGTTCGCTTTTAATATTCGTACTGGGATAAGTCAGATACCGATTTCCGTACTGTTCTAATTTGTGTTCAAGAACCAAAAGCAGTACGCAAGAATGTCTCCTTGGTCTGTCTTAGCGTCAGTCATGTGTTCTCTAATGATCAGCTAGCACTTCCAAGTCTTTCCGGTTACTGAGACTCCACAACTTCCGACTCCGTCTCTTTCCGTGTTTTCAAAGTTCCAATTTCATAATGGGTCTTTTAAATGGCTAGTTTGTCTTCTGGGTGTATTTTAAGAGCCAGGTAAACTCGGAGAAGGAACACTCAGGGATAATAGCCCATGAAGACTACCTACGGGATAACGACTAAAATTAACTGAATGATGACCTGCGATAAAAAGTCCGACCAATAGTTTAAACGCCCACTGGTAGTGGCATTTTCTTACAACTTCCTGTGTAGTTCCTTTATTTAAACTGTGGAGTCTAAGTTAGCGCAATATGTTTTTCCGCTCGAGGGGTGTTTTATCTTTCAACGCATTGCAGTGATGAAGTCTGTGAATAGTATGAGATTTTAGAAGCATTTGTTCTTCTGTATTTTGCGCAAAGACGATGCTAAGTTTCGTTTAAATGAACTGGAAACGGCACAAACTGTATGTCCTTCTTGGCAAACTGTTCATCAAAAATCACAATGTGTCAGTTTCAATGTTCAACCTTTTTGTGGTCTGGAACCGTGGTCGATGATGCAAAAAAAATGCAAGGGAGAAAACATTCTTGGCAGGCTCTGATCAAGTTCCGAATTTTGAAGATTTGATGCGCTTACTATATTGTTGTCCTGCGAAGTTTGTGCACTGCCTACCTAGAGGCTTGAGAAGAATGGATGACGAACAAATCAATAATGGCCAATTGTCAAACCGTAAACGTGTATTAACCTTAGTTGCTGCAGCGATACGTTATTTTAATACTCACAACAATAGTGGCTAATCTTTGTTAAGTTCTGGTTAATATCATGACAGATAATTTATTAACTTGAATAGAGCTTGTGACAACTGGGGCATTCACAGCGTGATTAAAATCAAATAAAATTAGTAAAAAGTATATTTGAACAAAACGAGAGCCACTAAACGCTTTCCGTGTTTTTTTTGTATTCAATTCACACAGTACAAGACAACCAATTCGACCGTGATGTCTCTTTCGATAACCAGGGCGCAGACATGTCGGGCGAGCCCATCGCACTGTCCGTCCAAGCAACACACTTATGTGGAACTGAGTAAAATCATCGAACGGCCTCGACGATGCGATTTCGCCTAAGGTAAGTAGGAAAGGAAGGATGAATCAGTCGTTCTCCCGGCAATCTGTTGTACACGATACGCCGACGGAAAGTACACGATATCGTGATCCCAGCACCGCATACGTCCTGAGGGAATTCAAATCCACTCATACCTATTGCGGTGATCTTATGGCTACCGAATTCTTGCATCTAGCTGTTTTATCGGCAGTACACGATCTTCTTCTCTGTTTTGTTTTCCTGCTTGACGTAAACTGAACTTTTTGTAAGTCCCAAACAAAAGATTCAAAATAATCGATGTGATTATTGTAAGAAACCAAGCTGAGTCCGTTTCTTAGCCGCAATAACTTTAATAGCGGATAATTTGGAGTCCCTATTCAGGATGTGTGTAGTCAAGAGGATAGAGCTTTCAAATATTTTCATAGTAAGTTGAAACCCCCCGTGTCATTAATTTTAATAGTAATTGCGAAGTGGCCACTGCTGAGTTACATATAACTCTTCTTCTCTTTTCCAGTTTTGCCTTACCTCAGTAGACCATTAGTGGACCAATGCACGCTCATTTGGCTCATCTTCTGATCCCTGTACTTCTGAATACAGCGCTCACCGTCGTGGGCAAGACATGAATGACGAGAACACAGGTTGTTGTGCGTTGTCCGTTCATGCTTTCAAGAACATGAGATTTGCACTATTCCATGGACGGTACTGATGATGGATAATCTGCATCGGAACTTAACCCTCTAAAAATTATCAGAGATAAGTGGAGGAAAACAAATTTGCATCCGACGACAGAACAGTCATGAACAAACTTACTGCTGACAAAAGAACTTAATATTGTGAACTTTGCAAAATATATTTGAATGTTTAGAACGAGGCAGCTTTAGCATTTTCATATTGGAGTTTATTATTAACATAGCCCATATTCAGATCTATGTACATGAAGATGATTCAGTACTTAACGAAGTTCAACATATCAGAAACCTGTGTGACCTCTCACCCGTCATAGGCAGATGTCATTGGAAAGCAAGGCCAAAGAGGAAGATTTGGCTCTAGTCATCATCAAAATCGCGTTATGTTGGTTATCCCTTCAAAGGTGTTGTACCTAAAATCATCACCATAGTGACACATAATCAAAATGAGTCATCGTGCGATATAACAGCAATTGATTGACTCGATGTGTCGGAGGGTATTTCCTTCAAACCTGAATGCTAACAGAGAAAACGAAGTATCGTTCGATTCAGTAAGACAATGACTGTGGTGGTAACAGGAGGAAACAATAACGATCAATTTTGCCAAAGCATCAAAGATCATACGCAAATCTGTTTTCATTGGGTTTAATGTTTCGTATATCTATCACGTAATTATCATTCTTTGTCTTCGGGGTCTTGTAACATTTTGATTATTGACGTGTAGTCAAGTTTTCAATTTTCAAATATCTGTCCGACGGCCGCTGGTTGACAGGCCGTACCTTCTAATGAAGGTAATTCTCTTTTCGTCAATATAGTTTATTAGGTGTAACTTTTTGCGCAAAATAATATTTCTCCTGAAAAACTTCTTAAGAGACTTCTGGCATAGTGAAGATGCCGAAGATTCCTTCAAGTGCGACTAGCTTTCGTTCTTCACGTTCAGCTGCACCCTTTCTTAGTTAGGGTGATCCGCCTGCCAAGGCACAGCTCGTTCTTTATTATCGTAGATATCTTCGTACCTGCAATCAATTTGCTAACTCACAACATCTTTGAACGACAATTCTGTTTGGCAAATGTTTTTTGTAAAGCTCTCTTCTGTCACTGAATTCCTTTGCATGCCTCTTAAGCAACTTATTTTCGTGTTCACTAAAGCTGATTAACAAAGTAGAATGTGCCTGGGGGACATTTATTCGGATTCTCAAATATTTACAATTAGTTTCTGATCTACCACTTGTGGGGCTCATTTTAAAGCTCTTTGAGTAAGAATAATTTTTACCGTCTCAGTCTTTCGAAAATCGAAAATCTTACTTTTACCATATACAGGAGTGACGGTCATTTTAAATTTCAAATGTCGGCTAGTCCGGCAGCCGTTTTGGTAGAACTGGATTTGTCTTTTTAAGTTTTTTCTCGGTGGATATTATTTGTTAAACCTACCAAAATAAATAATATTGTTACTGGCATTCTGTAAGCATTGGGCACTTTGAGTTAATTAGCATAGTCAAGATGGCCGCCCGACCGGCATCACATTTTGCCTTGGAGAGAGGATTCAACTAGTCTACATTTTTTGTAATCTTGTTTCTATTTTTCACCATTATTTCGCAAAAGACTACGGAAAATATGTTACCATTTAAAAGTTTATATGATATGCTAATTTGCATAATTTTTCAAGAAGCATGGCCAGCTGCATACCCTTATTTATACTGAATAACTCAACATTAACTTTAGTTTGTGTTTTCACCAAGATTTTGCTAAAGACTATTTCGAAAAGTACACCTTACCATTTAATTGTTTGTATAACATACCTATTTGCATCATTACATGATGGCAGCCAGCTGTATACCCTTCTTTATGATGATAAATTCAACATTAAAAACAATCTCATTTCTTATATTTTTGTGTCGCTATTTTAAACCAGCATATTTCACATTCTTTTCCAAATGATGCAGTTGCAAGTACATCACAAGTTTTCCTTATTAAAAGACGCACAAAATGTGTTTGTAAGCATACATGAATGCTGCCAATACATTATAGTCATTGCCGTTTCCTTCATTCAATTATCGGTGTGGTCTGATGAATCAATTCACAAGAAAGCAAAGAGAGCAAGATTCGGTTCCTTCAACTCCATTATTTCTCATAAAATATGCCAAACATATAGCTTATCAGTCGGGAAGTATGCCAACCTAGGTACGAAAAACATAATCTCGGACAATAATCTCGGACTCATAGTATATTCAGATCACGTTTTTTCACGGGATCCAGATTACGATTTTGCGATCGGAATTGACCCAAGATCATACTCTTTGAAATCTAGGACTGGTTCTTTTGGCCTTGACCGTTTGAGCTGCCTCGGACTGGTCCAAGAACAAGTGAACGTGAACAGCTCTAAAAGCACATGCACATAAGGATAGCAAAACGATCTTTGATCATTCTAAGAGCATACAGAATAAAACTATTCTTAAATATTTGTGTGCAGGATCTAGGTGTAGCATATAATTTTTTAATGGCAATACTTTGCGGTGAAAACCGGGTTGATCAAGCAGCCCAGCTTGTCATTATCAATTCAACTTTAAGCAAAAAAGATCGTCAGAACTTGTCTCTTCTCTGCTGAAGTTTTTTCGGCACCAATCATAATATATTCTTGCTTTTACTTCCCAGAAAATATCATTCTAATTACTATTTGGACTGATACAGGAAGTGTCCTGATTTATCTACTGTGAAACCATTATACCGTCAATGATACATATTCCACCACAGGTTGTATGAGTGACACATAGTATGTCAATAAGTGCCTGGTGTTAAATCACTATGAGAAAAAAGGCAATTTCATATCAAAAATGTCTACTTTCCTTAACTTTATCCCTGCTGCCCTTCTTTCGAAATATTGCCTCCAACAGTGAGTCACAACAGATATGAAACTGTCTATTTTATGCTGTGAGTGAGTAGCGAGTACCCATCTATTGTAAATTAACGGGTTACTTCCCTTTAAATAGTTTTTAAAAATTGAAAATTTAACAATATTTCACACTCTGGGACCACACTGGCCAAACAGAAAACATTTTCTTTAGGGGACATACAGCTTCATTAGAAAATCAGCCTTAGATACATTACACAATAAGCAACAAAGAGTCCAAAAAGAACCCTTTCAAACTAAAATCACCTCGGACATCAGCTGCAGGATCAATGAATACAAACAAGTAGAACCTTACTGCTACAAAACCAAAAATCACAAATTTGCCTTTTTACAACAGAAGCAAAATATGGCACTGGCTCAAAATACAGCAGTCAAACCATTATCCCGAAACAAACAAATTATTACAAAATGATTTGAAAAGGGAACGGTCCGAGATAAATGATCTCATAATACACAATATACACGTATGATAGACTATATGAGGATATACGGCAATCAAAAATTGTAAACGTAATGGACAGCTGATCATACTTATAACACCGCTAACTAACGAACGAACATAAATAACGAAAGATAATACATTTATGATATGGTACATCATTCCAACACGCAAAAAGCATGGCTATCACACAACCATCTTCTACCACAGTTCCTCGAGTTGCAGGACTGCAATCCTGGCACTAAGTATTCTGATTTAGTTTAGATGACTTCGAGTTGTCTGAGGTTTTGGCGCCATACTTCTGCCAAAATGCTTACAAAATATACAAACAGATAATATTACCCCATGACTTCAGTGTTGTATATGGCACAATTGGAACCAGTTTGGGATTGTTGGATTTGCACAATTTTTAAAAAAATGTTCAAATGTGTTTAATATTAACTACTAGTTTGCTCTCTATCTTATAAATTCCATTCAAACTTTGCGATGTTGCAAGTGTTTTGAGTGAAAATAAATGCATGACAGTATCTGATTCAATATCGTTCAAAACACGACAAGAATTGATATTTTCATTAAAATATATGAACTTGCCTATAGTTTCTTTGTCACTGAAATACTTGGACTAATCTCAATTTGTCGTTTTGCCTCATCAAAATGACGTTTCTCGATAAATTTGCAGTGTAGTCAGTCAGGGTCACTTCAAATATGCCTGTACTACATTTGGCGGTAATTGAGCCTCAAAGTGACGAAAAGGTCAAGGATAACGAATTTAGTCGCTTCATCATGCATTGCATTTGTGTACATCTAGGGTATCAATTACACTGTTTGGGACTTGGGCATATCCACCGGTATTTTCTATCGTGATTGGTTTTTGATTAATGTCCAACAAATTGAACGATGACTTCAGATATGTGTACCATACTTAGCAGTGACTTATTGGCTATCGTACGCATGCGTCGCGGGACAGACAACAGAATCTTGGACCGGTTTTAGATTTAAGAAAAAAACATATACTCTGAGATAATTACTCCCATCTACTTATCTCTATTTAGTTTAAACTATGTCCATAACATATATCCTGTTTATGATTTAACTATTTTTAAATTAAAGTCGTTTTAATGCTTTACGAATTTAGTCGCTTCATCATGCATCGCATTTGTGTAAATCTAGAGTATCAATTGCACAGTTTTGCACTTGGGTTTATTAACCCATATTTTCTGTCGTGATTGATTTTTGATTAATGGCCAACGAAGTGAACGATCACTTCAGATAGGTATGCCATACTTAAGCAGTCACTAGTTGCCTATCCTATGCACGCGTCGTGGGGCAGATAACATAAAGTGGACAAACGGCATCTTTTACAGGTTCCGGATTTAAGAAAAAAACACACACTCAGAGAGATAGGTCCAAGAAAATGAAATCAGCCCTGGGTTGTCGTGACTTTAAGTACCTATACATATTTGAAAGTAATGTAAATACGGAGACAGGCAATTAACAATTAAGAAGATGAATCAAAAGTAAATACTAGGGGCGGAAGAAACATGGTGAATCCTTGCGAACTCTTTATTCTATTGCTGCAAGTTGCCAAGAGTTGATAAGTACGGCTGTAATGGTTAATGTAGTATGCACAGCTGCAACAGATTGCAAAGTACATTTTTGTTCCTATATTAAATAGTGTTCCCTTTAATCAGACATGAAGAGTGAGATGAACTGCATTTGTGATGGATGACGTTATCACATAGGGCAAATATAATTAAAGGCATGGAAAATGTTCGAAAATATAACCTTAAAGAATCATTACTTCGGTAGGTATAATGTCTCAAATCAGATGTTCTGACTCTAAAGTTATAAAATACGTTTCTGATGTATTGCTTATATATATATATATATATATATATATATATATATATATATATATATATATATATATATATATATATAATGAACTAGAAATTTTCATATATGTTTGAATTTGAATTTTCATAAATCATGGGTATGCGTTTCTTTAAGGAAGCCAAAATTTGCACACTGAAAAAGGTTACATTTAAATTTGTCAGTTTTGAGATGCATGTCATCTTCAATTAAGCCCTCTAAAATGCATGTTTTCGTAAGAAAAATAAATAATTAACAAGATACATTTTAAAATTATAAAAATCGAGTATAGAAGTACAAAAAACATACATATTGACATTTTTGATCATATAAATCAGAACCAAAGTTGTTTACTGCTTTCAGTTACATTTAAATTCCTGCACGGCGGCAATATTGAGAAATGACTGCTGAATGGTGGCCATCTTTGAATTCCAGGCTTCTACTTTTCTCCAAGAAATATGATATAAATACTCATGCTAAGTCACATACTCGTATCATAAATAATATATTTGGCCAAGAAATTACTCTTATCTGCTCCAGCTCCACTCTGAAGCATTTGCGCGTTTCAAACCATTATTTCAAAAATACTTTGCATATCAATTAAGCAATATTTAAGATAATTAGTATTCAAATGTGGTAATATACCATTACTAACTTGTTTCTAGTGAAACACTAAGAGAAATATGTAATAACAACAGCGTTCGACCACATGAAGTCTTCTTGTAAGTCTTCCTTTGGAAATCTGTGATATTTTGGCGGCCATTTTGTTTATGCTAATTATCTAAAATTGATCAAAGTTGACAGAGTGCCAGTAACTTTTTTTTTCAATTCGATGATCTTGACAAGCAAACTTCGTTTTCAAAAAAACTTAAAAGTTAAAACAAGATTGATGAACTAGGCTACAGTGTAAGGTAATGTGTTTCTCTTGTACCAAGCGTTGCACGGTGACTCCTAAATTTTTATTTTTTGATATGGTGAGGGAATGGTTGAATGTTTCATTGGTGAAAGTTTGAGCAAAAGTTAAAGTCTTTTAATTTCGAGGCGCATACTACCTTAAAAGCGAACAATGCTCTGCCACTGCTACGACATATAAGGCGGGCCCTTAATGTCGGTGTCAGCACAGAAAAGTGTGATTCGGTCGGTCGATTGAAATAAGAGAGCCCATGCGATAACGAAAACGTATGGTACGAGTATTTGGTGAAACAATTTCTTTTGTGTATTTGATCAGAGAGAATTTAACAATCTGTAAACAGAATCGCGTCGCCAATCTTCTTGTTTTGAAATTGATAATTTTGCATAATGAAATGCTCATGCGTATTGCAAGGTGATTAATATTATATTTGACATCGGGGCTCATATGCAGAACAAAAATCACAATGCTGTTTAATAGAAATGTTGTTCTTATAAATATTTTCAAAAGCTTTTTAAACACGAATGGTAGGAACCTGCTTAATTTCAAATTGCAATGAATTCCATACTTTCGTCGCATGATATTGGAAACCTCGCCGACCAACCTTCAGATTAAATACCATGCATAAGATAACTGCGCTTGTATCCAAAATCCAGGAATAGTGTAAATGTGATTGGTTAAGAATATATCATGTTTTCCAAGAATTTGTGGAAAGAAGATACTAATGACACTGCATATTAATAGTTATTAGATGATATGAATTGCAATGTTTGGGTAGCTTTCACGTATGTCAGACTTAAAATGAATAGTAAACAAAAGGTGGGGTTACAGAAAGCCTAAAAAGTAGCAGACACGCTACACAATTTAATTTTGCTATCACTGAACGAACGTACCCTTCACTTCTGAGGAAACTGTGAGTAGATAATTCACCTTTGTTATGCTATATCACCTGTAGCGTACCAACTGTTTGAAGCGAGGTCGCGAGTGTGACATCAAACCTGACTTGGTTTACAGCAGTGCAATGCATGGCCCCATGTAGCACACTTCAAAGAGCTCGACGGCTGGCCAGTACGACCATTGTAGTTATTCGGTGTCACTTCCAGTCGGTTTCTGTCTCGCCGCATTAACTTTATAGCGCACCTGTACCGATGACCCGCCACTGACGTCACTGATACGGACGTAAACGTCACTTTGATGAATCAGCTATGGCTAGAAATACCCGAAATAATTCCCAAAGTTCAGTCTAAAATTGTCAACCTGTGCTTCAGTCTCATATCAATTTATGCCGCCTGCCAATTCCTTGTGCAAGTGACCTAAAAATTTGATTAAATAACGTTTTTTACATTTATCTAGGGGACTTTATTTTCTGAAAGGAAAACTTACATCACCAAAGAGCTCATCATATGCTTATAATTTTACACGCAATGAGAATTAGCATACATTATAGTTATTTGTGTGCGACAAAAAAAAATTCTCTAACCAATGTCAGGTACAACTGTCATCTGTTAGCGTCTATTTTATCAGTTGTCACCCAATACCCTTACATCATTCAACGTGATTCCAAGCCAAGTTATCGAGAATTTTACATATCATTCACACGGCCTGTTTGCTGTCTCAACTTTCAAGGCATACACGGAGTACTCCTCTGCTTGAGATGTAAAAAATCACCTTTTGTGAAGTCCCCCACGTAGACGTCAAAATAGCAACGTTTGTCCGTTTTTTTTGTTTTTTTTTGTCGCAATAACTTTAATATAATGAACATCAGTAAATAGTTAGTAGACCAACGACACTTAATTGTTTACTTATCCTTGAACAGTGCATAAATGTCTGATTTTGGACTGTCAAATTGGCAATATGGTGTACTATCCAACGGCGAGAACAGAAATAGCTATTCAGATAGTATTTTATAGGACATGACATTCACACTATTGAATTGACTGTCACCACGACGCCCTTTTGGGATTTTACCCCCTAGTAGAATATCGACAAGAAAATAATCAGCGGTAGTCTTTTGTTTGTGTTTGAAGAACATTACGTTTACCACATTCGATGTACTGTCACGACGATACTTTCATCGACATTCCTTCCAGTAAAGGAATATCCAGAAGCAAATGAAGAAAACAAATTAGCATCCGGCGATAATAAATTCGTGAAACAATGTTACGTTTTGGCGTAAAATTTCTTCATGTTTAAACTTTAACAAAGAGGGAATATGAGAATTCAGCTTATTCAAATGATTGTATGTTTTGCATTAATGGGTTGTGTTTCACTTTTGAATATAAAGATAATGCGGCACTTAAAAATTCACATTTCATTTCCTTCTAGCTCATATTTCATTTCTCTCTACCTGCATGACTTCTCACTCATCGTAGAACAGGCTGACGTCATCGACAGGCCTGGCCACAAAGCTGGGCTTGTTTCTAGTCTGCCCTAAAAGTTATTTGACTCCTGTGCACCATGTCTAATATTCCTTCAAAGGTGTGTTCCGTGCTTTGCCACCTTGTTACACAGAACCAAAATGGCCAGTCTTACAGTATGATACCAATTTAATCAAAAGCATCACATATGAATCTGCCATTCGAATGGAAGATTATCATTGCGATAAAAAAAAACTAAATCTATCTTCGGCGGTACTTGCCACAGTGCCAAAATTCAACTGAATATTCTCACCAAACTCGCAAAGTAATCAAGAGTTATAAACAACTTTATGTTTTCTTCTCTGTAACGTTTAATATTTAAATGACTTTATCTTCCGAGTCTTGTAACGTCTGGATTATTGATGTGCCTTTCCAATTTTCATTTTTAAGAAATCATTTGTACGATGGATACTAGTATGTGTTCCTTACCCTTTTACAAACTCGTAGTTTTCTGTCAACAAATAATTTTCTTGATGTACGTTTTAGCACAAAAGAAAGTGTCTCCTAACAGCTAATTATTTTTACCAGAATTTAATCAACATAAAAGATCCCCTGGAACGAGCAGAGTTATGCGAACAGAGAAAAGAAGACAATTTGCTTCATTTACGACAGACTTCTTTCCCTCATGTTAGCCTGTGTATTTTCTGTATAGGATAACGCACGAATGAAGTGTAATCGCTCAGATATTGAACCGGGGATAGGGGACGAAGACCCGAGTGCCGTTCAATTTCTTAACGATTGCACGGGTTATCCGGGTAAACAACAATCAAATTTAGCCAAGCTAGCTATGGAGGAGTAAGCTTAGCTGATCACCACATTGAACGTGCCCACCTGTGTATAATACGTCTTTATTGGCGAGGGTTGAACACTTGGAAACTCGTGCATACACGTGGCGTTCCTATGATGTGTGCACGACTTCTCATTCGTGATATCGATACGGTATTGGAAGAGTGAACGCCAAACTGAGTGGCAGCGACTATAAATTGTTCATTATACAAAGTGCTTTCAGAAACTCAAGTGAAAGTGAGATTAATGGCGAAGACCAATAGTTGTACAAAATGAAGAAGACACGACGCGAGTTGGAAGTAACACTTTGAACCTGGTATGGCCAAGCTGGTCAGAATTGAGATTGAAAAATTGGCAATTGAAAACACCTTGAATAAAACGGTTTGACCGTAAACACGTTTAGTTCTTGGTAACAGGAGAGAAATAATTTGGCCCCAGACCCTTGGTTCAATATCAGCGTAATACATACGAAATTTTAGAAATGACGAAAAGAAATAAAGGGAAAAGGTGGAAATGACTATCAAGGACAAACCTTCTATGAATAAATGATGACTTTACAAAACCATTTGTCTGTAGTTGTAAGAGCTATTAGTTTCAGAACGACCCTACCTTTAAACAGCCACAAGATACTTTGGATTGTGTCATGAAAAAGAGGAAGGTAAAGGGAACTGGTATTGAGAAGAGACAGCCATGGTGTTAAGTTTAACTGGTGGAAATAAATTTGGGGGCCAGAAATTAATTGGCGATTATACCACACAGATCCTGTTGGACGCACCAGTCGTCCTGTCCGTCATACATTTCGCTTTGAAATATTGCAAGTCTGTTAGCAAATGTTATCAAGGGTATACCTATAAGATGTGTCAATCACAAACAGTTGAGACTTGGCATCCAGTAATATGTAAAGTTACTACTGTGTTCGAAAATACGCTGCAAGGAGAGGTGTATCGTGCGTTTGTATGATACATACAGCAGACTTTGTTAAGTATTCAGCTTTAGCTTGAGCTGTGATTAGTGTACCGTCTCCAGTGCTTACATGAATACGTATTCAGTTTGTATATTGCGCCAATAATATCGATGCAATGTCTCTTGTACCACTTCAGTACATTTTTGTGAGAGAAATAACACTTGGCAGGCGTATTTATCTAGCCCTCCATGTCGCCCTCGAGAGGTTTACAATCTACAGTCTGCCAAAAATAAATTGAGCAGACCTTTGGTATTCGACAATGCCCGTTGGAAGAAACACGCTAATGAAAACTGTGTGCAGACTTTGTGAAAGTGTGGGAATAACAGGGTACTACACGAACTGCAGCTTGAGGGTTCTGCAGAAACTCGCTTTTTTGCCGATGGGGAGGACGAAAAACTAAAAATAACAGGACATCCAAGTTCTGCTGTCAGGTCATACGAGGTTATGTTATTGAAATATTGAGTAAAGTGAATTTTCATTTGACAAGTCCATCCACTATCTGTTCTAATCAAGGTTGATCATCAGAACATTTACTAAATTTTACTACCATGCGGAAAATATAATAGTGCAATGGCATTGCAACGTTGATAGTACTGCCGAATGAATGGTCTAGGTCAATAATAACGCTTTGATTTGCAACTACATTGTCTTGACTTTTCAGTCGCCACGCTGACTTCATTTTATATTGAGTCTCCCTTGTAAAATGAGACAGATTTTAAGTTTTAAGTTTCCATGACGTGCACGACACGATAGACATGAGTGTTGTTAATGGGTATATAATCAAATATCTGGAAGAATGTTCCAATGCCCAAATTGCTAACAAAGAATCCCACAGCAGTCTCCGTTACGTTCATCTGCAGGCTGATCTTTCGAAGGCAGCAAACTTATCTTTGACATTTGATAAAAAAGTTGTAATGTAAATTGAATAAGGTGAATATTGGTATATTAAAGTATCTTCTGATGTATTTTCTGATGTTATTTGTTGTTCATTGTTGCATAACACTAACATTTTACTCACGGCGCGAAAGAACCACATGTTCTCAATGTTGGACTCGTGTGGTGTGGTTATGCAAAATCAGATATTGCACCAGATATTTAGATATTGCACCGTTGTAATGCAATATCTAAATATTCACGTCACTGATGGAATATAGACACCTGACGATACAATATTTGGAACAACCAGATGGTATTGCACAGAAAATAGCACAACTTACAGAACAAAGAGACAATGGGTAGTGTTGTAAATTTGGTTAATGCTGGCTTTTCTACATACAACTCTACCTCGCCGTGTAAATTTTTCCGAATCTCTAAACGATCTTTACAATATAACATTGAACTAGGACACTTTTTATGCAAATTTTTCTTCGAAGCTGTTTTCCGTCGTTGGAATCCATTTCATTCCTTTTAGCAACTGAAGCTTTCTTGCACACCGCGAAGGTTGTTAATAATACTCCGACCCTGATACGATTTATACGATCGACCTTAAATGTCGCTGTAAAAAAAAAAACAAGAGAAACCGTGTAGTACCAACAACTTCGTTAATTTTATAATTTTATAATGAGGTTTTGGGAATGTTACTATTCGGCTTTTAGCATCCTGTAAAGATGGTAGTAAGGCCAATCCTCTTGTTTTGATATTAATCTTGTTAACTTGAACAGCGAAGAGGGAACAAAGGCAGGGTCAAATGCTGTCGAAAAACGGACGAAACACCGTGGTTTAATACTTGTATCACCAAACCGATGTGATCTTACCCTTAAGCACTGCACTTCCAGTCAATAATTACGTCGCCTTTGTTATGCCACGTCGCCTTTGGCAATGTTGTAAGACATTTGACAATGTGACAACTGCCTTGAGTAAGGTTACTTTATTATGACTTAACATAAAACTCTGTTTACAACGTTACAACGTTTGTAATATGCTCAAGATAACTCTTCTGGCTTTCCTCGTCTATAGCCGCAATTTGCAGTTTATTGTAATTTCTTGCCGGTTTCTGTTACATTTATTGACCATCATGACGCACCTATGCCGCTGACCCATGGCTGACATCAGGTATGCTGAAGTAAACGTCCTTTTTTTTATTAAAGTCGCAGCAAAAAACCGTGGCAATTTCTCAGCTGCTGTTTACAGTCTAGCGTCATCTAAACCTACACTGCCTGATCAATGATAATTCTTCTGGCCAGAGGTCCATAAATCTTTCTTTCATGGATATGACTTTGTTTGTGTACCGTCTATTTACTGTCTGTTTTGTGCTGTTTTGTTGTCTATGTTTACAACTATTGTCTTACGAATTCTGACCTAATGTCTTCGGAGTATGGATTGGTATGATTGCGATTATTTTTCGAGCGTAGGTGACCCAAACATACTATGTTTCATAAAGACCAGTTACTTTGGGAGCTATATTTTCGTAAGAAAGGCTTAAGTCATACTCTAATATTCATAGAGTTTTTCGGACAATGAGAATTAATAAATATCTTCGTTTACGGCACGAAAATTATCTTTGATCAATATCAAGTTATAACGAACACCTTAAGTGTTTATTTTATCACTTGTTCCTTATCGGGGATGGTTTCATGCCTAAATATTCAGCTTTAGAACATGTATTCACATAGGCAGTCTGTTGACTGAACTCAAACAGCGTACACAGATAACTCCTTCTCTATTTTATTTTCCTGTTTGTTAAAAACAACCCTGAACTTCCGTAAATGGCACACTAAATTACAAAATAACGGATGTGATTAGTGTACAAAAGTAGGACGCTACGTCCATTCTCAGTCTCATTAACTTTAACAGTGAATGAATCAAGTCCTTATTTAGCGACTGTTTAGCCTAGAGGGTGGTACGACTAGGAAATTTCAAATCTTTTCCTCGTAATTTGGGAAAATCCTAATTTCAGTAATTTTAACAGGCGAAGAATCGAGAAAATCTTATTTTATTTTCAAGATGGTTTACCTCAGTAAATAACGAGTGGACCAACGATACTTATATGACTTATCTTGTGGGTAGCATATGAATGTATTTTCTTTTTGGACTATCACGCTAATCATCGTATGCACAATCCAACTTCGAGAGGGGAGATGTTTTTCTGCTGATGTCCGATACTCTGCACATTATTCCATGTTTTTAGGTATCAAAGAATGAGCGTTGGTTCCTATTGGTTTTGCTAGAGATTTTTAGGGCTTCATGTCAACTGGGCGTGAGCCCCTATTGGTTTCTTCCTTTAAAATCTGCGTTGGTTCCCGTATTTTAGATAAACACAATTACTTTACGCTCAATTCAAACATAAGGGTTTAAGAATATTTTGTGTGTTAATGACATCATTACCTTTATATACATTGATGGAAAATTTACAAATGATTCAATATTGTTGTGATTACACACCTCTATCCTGTGTGCTTCACATTTGAACAAACTCTGCTTTTTGCTCCACCTAATGAGAGGAGCAAAGTCAGTACTCGAGAAAACTCATAGCTCTCACCATCGAATTTTCAGACGGGTCACCTCATCACAGGCGGTTGGACGGCATTTTTGTGTAGGATGTAGGGTGTTATTGTTTTCTTGCCCTTTAACTTTTGCAAAATATTTTTTGTCCTGTTTCAGTTTCATACACCTAACATCCTACCTTTTGTAACTGACTGACATTGGTTCGTAATTATCCTCAAGTTTCTGTGGTATTTCTAGATGTCTTCTCCGTTCATCGATTTTACATATGAGTCTGCGCTTTTTGAACTCAACAGTCATTCTGTTCTTATTATTTTCAGTATTTAGTCGGATCTCATTTTAATTAGTCATCTTTCAGAATTGATTTGCTATCGACTTCTCTGTACAAGAGCTTAAAACATTGTTCGGGTTTAGAGAGGACTATTCTGTGGTAAAACTTGAACTTGAATTGATCACATACCCTGGCGGCCATGTTGGATTTTATGAAATTCCACAAAATAGCATCTTCTAAAAAACCCAAGCTTTATCCACTTCGAATTTCTTGTGTACAATGCTTCCACCTCATCTACTAACATTTGCAAATAAACTCGCGAGCGGTCACGTGATTTCGACCGCTAAATTGATGTTTTTTTTAAATCAATCAAATAGATAAAGGTCTTCTTCTCCGCTACAGATGGGTCATTTTAATTTAAATTTACTCATATCATCATCAGTTGGAGTGTTTTTATTGAAAATTTGCGGAAGGCATTCAAATCGGTTGAATAGTTTGGCAACCATATTGTCATTTACGAAAAACCTACAATGACCACTTAATAAAATAAAAAAAGTTCTTCACAAGAGCAAACAGACCATTTCAGCTCAAATGGACAGATGAAACACCATTTGTCCAAATTGTTTTGACGTATCTCAGCAACTGTAAGTGCTGTAAATTTGGGGGTTTTTATATTGATAATTGTGGGACAACACTTTTTACAAAAGTAGATTTACATAACCTTTGATGACCTTGGACTTACTTTTATGTGTATATCATACATATATTATACAAAGGTAAGATTTTTGAATTTTGCAAGATATTGACCGATATTATACCAATTTCTCAGCAAGTTTTTCGGAGACCTCGGTTGACCTTTAACCTGAGTTCATGTGTATCGGTAATGACTATCCTACAGGTTTAGGATGTTTGGATTTTAACCAGCATTGTCAAAAAAGAATTGGACTTGGCCTTGGACGACCTCGACCTACTTTTGGATAATTTATGATCTGAAAGAGGTAAAGCTAGGGAAGAAAGTGGTATCGGAGACTGTGAGAGCTTTGTCTATGAAATGTGTAATTAACATCATTAACCATGTGCATAGCTTAATCATAGTAGAAATCTACCTTTTCTTGGATATGGATCAGTATTAGACAAACGTTTTGAAAACATTAGAAGATTTAGTGTTGACTAGTATGACCTTTGACCTACTTTCACACACCGTGTAAACATAAACAAATGAAGTTCTGGTATGGAATGTCATGAGTCAGCTCCTGGATGGCTTCCTCTTTAATAGCCAATTAATGATATTGAATATGTAAATAAATTCTCTGCTGAATATTTGCCCCTTAAAATTGGTTATCGTTGCCTGTTAGTTGTGCAGCTTAATGCCACCTGCAGTTTGAATTTCCCTTCGTATTTTAAAGATCACAAAATTTACAACCGGAGTAATGATGCCTCCTTTGGGATATTACTGGGAAGTTAATGAATGTAAATGGCTTTTCATGGAGTTTTGAAGTTCGAAAATACCTCCTTTGGGACTCCGTCTAGAAGCGAAATATTGGGAAATTAATGTAGAAAACATATTTGCATTCGACGACAGAATAGTAGTGAAAAATCTTAAATATGACAGCAACTAGTGTAATGAAGCTTATAAAATATTTCAATCCTGGACGAACAAGAGAACGTTAGTATTTTGCTAATATTCACAAATGTATAGTTCACATTTACGTCTCTCTGAATGAAGATGATGTGGCACTCAAACCGATTTCAATTTGTATTTTCTTCTGGTTGCTTGACTTCCGACATGAAATAGATTGACGTCAACGACAAACCTGGCCAAAATTAAACTTGTTTCCGGTCATTATCAAAACGTCTTTGACACCTGAGCATCATGTCTATTATTCCTTCAAAGGTGTGCTTTCCCGCACTTCCTTATAGTGACACACAACCCAAATGATTCATCATTTGATATCAATAGATCCGATACATTAAGCTGTCATGGCTTATATCCCTAAATGAGCGAACAGAAGAGAAAGTAACTGTCCCTTTAGAAAGGAAATAACTGTGGCGGTAATAGTCTAAGTACCAGAGTTCATTATTGTCTTTGTTGCGAAATACCAAGTACCATGGACAATTCTTTGTTTCCTTTGCTTTAACTTTTTGTATCAATACACTTATCTTACCTTATCTTCGGGGTCTTGTAACATCTTGATTATGTAGAAATTCCCAATTTTAAAGAATATATTTGGCTCCATACCTTATTTTTAAGTAACTTTAACTTTTCCATCACCTAAGTAGATGAAAAGCAACATTACGCTCAACGCTAATCTAATAAATCCCAAGGGCATGAAATGTCGCTATTGGCACTGATACAGTACTTCGTCATAGTTGGTCTATACAAATATTAGACCCCAAACATTTACAAAAACGACTTCTTATGAGAACACTTCGCTAAAGTCATTATTTTCTGAATTTTAAATAATATTCCACTCTCACCAGCTTATGGGGTATACATTTCCCAGCTTATTCGATATGCAAGGGCATGCAGTTCATATGGTGACTTTGTAGAGAGACATGGCCATCTCTCTTACAAACTCTTAAATCAAGGTTACACCAGAGCAAGACTTGTCTCTACATTCAAACGCTTTTTTGGCAGGTATCGTAAGCTGGTAGATAAATACGATATCTCTCTTCGACAAATGATCGCTGATGGTATCGGTGACATTGGACCTTAGTTAGTTACCACTACCTATCTGATTTACAGATTGATATATGGCGGGTGCCACATGTGGGGCAGGATGCGCTTACTATTTTCGAATTACCTGACATCACTTCTTGGTCTTTTGGCCAGAGGTCCATATATCTTTCTTTCATGAATTTGACTTTGTTTGTGTACTGTCTATTTACTGTCTGTTCTGTGCTGTTTTGTGTCTATGTTTGCAACTATTGTCTTACGAATTCTGACCTAGTGTTATTGGATTATGGACTGGTATGATTGCGATTATTTTTATATTAAGGATGCGAAGATCCGGAGGTGCTTCTACTCCGCAATTTGAAAACTTTTAAAGAGAGTTACCGGGTCAATCTTCTCGTTGCAATCATCAATTATGACGTATTCCAGATTTTTTGTGATAATTAGTAAACATAACTGAGAAGTTATGACATATGATGCACAGGACGATAACGTTTGTATCAAAACATTAAGCAATGGACAAAAAAAAAGTCATTCACGGTGAATATTATGTTTAGGAAAAATGTGAGATTTTAACGATATTGATATTTCCGATAAATCGAATAAGGTTTGTTCCCATGTGTATGAGTAACTTTCACTTATGTCCGATCTAAATGAAGAGTGAACAAAAGGTGAGGTAACAAAATACCCACAAACATACAAAACGCCGTAATTTGATGCAAGCGTGCTGACCTGATCCAAGTGCCTATTGCTGAATTTCCTTTCAATAATTGACTCATGTCCAATCAATGACGTCAGTGATGCTGACGCAAACGGCACTTTGATGACTACGGCTACGGCAAAAATACCCGAGGCAATTTCTCAGCTTCGGTCTAAAGTCGTCGACTCGTGCTTCAGTATCCAGTCTATCGTCACATCAACGGATTCATCAGTCTCCTGTTCTTTGTCCTTGTGACTAAACTGGAGATCAAATATTACACTGTTTACAATTCAGAGACGGATTAATCAAGGTCCTTAATTTCCTCCAGAGCCTACGTCAGGATAGTTTTAAATGATGAGAATCACTATTCCTGTGATGTAATAAAACGGTCTTTGACCGATGTCAATTGCCGTAAGCCTATTTTTATCACTTATCTCGCAATATCCCCTACTGTAATCCATTCAGGTTTTTGTAAGTTTTCAACGTATAAAGATTTCTAAGACATTTTCACATGGGTTATCTGTTGATAGCATAATTATAAATGAGTATTTATTTATTTATTTATTTATTTATTTATTTATTTATTTATTTATTTATTTTATTTATTTATTTATTTATTTATTTATTTATTTATTTTTTATTTATTTATTTATTTATTTATTTATTTATTTATTTATTTATTTATTTATTTATTTATTTATTTATTTATCTACTTAGTTAGTTATTTATTACTTAGTTTAGTTAGTCATTTGTAGAAATAGTGAACTTCTCAGATGGTTGGTGACTGAGTTAGTTAACATAAGTTTATTTCTTTGTTTGGAGTCTTGCTTTGTTTTTGTTTATTCACATAATTTTCCAATCAATCCATTTATATAAAATTCACTGAATGACAAATAAATGACTACACCAGTCAGTATTTGACCCGTTGCTATTCAGGTGGCCATCATATCTTATGGCGAAGTAAGGAGACGCTTGATGGTCATACTGTCCATATGATCAGACCGCCAACTCAAAATATCTCATAGTTTTCTAAAGTAGTCCACACTACAATCGTGATTCCAACCGCACAAGAATTCATCTTTTGTGACTAATTCACTTTTGCATTCATAAAATGGGAGTAGTAAGATTCGTATATACATTTATCAACACTAGAGATATGCTTCGCAAGAGTAATTTTGAGATGTGGAATTCTGAAAATTTGTAAACGAGTTAAAATTCAAAACGAACACTTGAGAAATTTTCGTTTATTGAATGATTATTTTTCTTATAGCAATGCCCCGAACCGATCGTAGTCGAGAGGTGACTAGTGCAACATACACCCGTAGTTCAAGCTGATAAAAGGGTTTGCGATAGAGAAGAAACCATTGTGCTCAAACGAAACAGTGCCTATGAAAAGATTGGACTAAAAATGCCTTTATGGAACTATAGATTTGAGTGTCTATATAAGCTGGCATCAAAGCTCTCCTCTGAAAGGGAAAGCTTTTGTAGTAGATCAGCTGCATTTTCAGGAAGGCATATGCATACATGCAGCGAGAACAAATCGACCAAAGTATTTATTAAGCACACCAAAGTCCTAATCCGATTGAAAAGCAGCAACAAACATCCCGCGGTTAATACAGATGTCCAAAGAAACCTCAGTTGTGCACTAATTTGCCTAATTTGCCGAATGATATCTCCAAAACCCAAGATACCAGAAGCCTGAATATTACTCATTAGCGGAACACGTGCAGATAATTACACTACCACGAGATGTTATCGAGTATTTAGATCGACCAAAAATTGCACTTGTGGAATAAGTAACCAATCGCCCCTGGTCACATTGCGGACAAGCACTGCGTTCGCAGGTGTACATGCACGTGTTATCCACTAAAAAAACAGAACAATTACTGGACGGTTTATTTTCGTGCATAATGCTAGAGATAGATCTGGAGTTGTGATAAGCATAACCATACTACAAAACATAGGGCAAATGTTGGCGCCGATTTTGATTCCCTTGAAATACGTCGACAACTTTTACATATCATCCTAATGACAGATATGGTTTTATTCGTAATGTGTGTTAAAATTTTCTCCAAGAGTGTGTGACGATTCAGCTAACGAGTTTGGACATCAAGATACAATGCGCCCCGCGGCTACTTTTTGGATACTCATATCTTAAATAATAATGTGAATAAGTTCTTGTCTTCTGCTTGTATTGATTCATTTTGAAGGCTGTAGAGATATGGAAGTGTCCACTATCTTGTTTCAGTGTGAATCGAATATCTAATTTCATTATTTTGCCCGCGGCTTAACACAGGATACAGCAGCCATTATGAACTTCAATTATCAGTAC
Source organism: Ptychodera flava (assembly GCA_001465055.1). NCBI lineage: Eukaryota > Metazoa > Hemichordata > Enteropneusta > Ptychoderidae > Ptychodera > Ptychodera flava. The sequence goes on along the minus strand of LD346799.1, from coordinate 23,188 downwards.
TTCGTATGTTATATATTTCTTAATCTCTCAAACGTTGCATGGTCACCCCTTCTATTTATTGTTTTTTGCGAAACAAGATCGGTTAAATTTCCCCCGGGGAACGGTTTAGCAAAAGGTGACATCCTTCTATTTTGAGGCGCGTTTGACGTCAGGGAATAAACAATTTACTGCTTTAAGGTATGTGCTGTTTCTAACAGGTATGATTGTAATTGTATCTATCAGCTACGCAATTATATTATTTTTTCCTGAAATACCTCTCGTTTTACAACGCGGTTGCTTAAATTCTTTTGAAGTAAACCATATGGCAATTTATGTTCCGCAAGATTCCGTCACATGACGAAAGGTTCCTTTCCTCCAATGACACAGATGAACATTGCAAAACATGATGAGTTTTTCAACTAAGAAAAAACGAAGTTAACACACGTTTGACAATCAAATAAAGTTTAGTTAAACAACTCATAGAAAATAGTATCGTTTTTTAAGGTTTATATTTCTCAATTTTTTACTATTTATATTATCTTCAATTATTTTCTACATATCAACTCTTATTGAAAACAGCAAAAATACATGAGGTTTTTAAGATACCAATGTTCCTGCTTTGGCAAATGATCGTACAATACATTGTACGAGTCTGACCAAGATGTCAAAATAATGAGATTACTTGCACAATGATATGTGACTGCTTGAGTTTTTTCACTCTCAGAATCTGTTTTCTCGTACACGTCTTCGCAAATATCACACAAATAAGGCTGCGGTTCCTTTCTATGCAAAAGCAGTCGAACCTCCGGGTTAAGTCTACATCTGATAAACAACGGACAACCGAGCTGGACTGGAGCAAAATACGTGAGTGACATATTTGAAGTAATGCCAATGTATGCGATTATTTCAGTTTCTCAGTATAAATAAACCAATTGACAAATCCAAGTCCTATTGTTTCTTGAGTGTCTCTATTGTACTCATTAAATTTCGTCCGTCAATTTTCTTTTGAAATCATTCATTGCCGCACTATGCTTTGTCCATCTTCCCTAGCATATATAAAGAAGTAATTAATTTTTTAAAAAACTCATAATTGTAGAAGTTTACACTTTTATGGTCCAGTGCATCGTTGCAGGGCCGATATTTCTGAGAAATCTGGAACACCTGTATGTCTTTGGCGTAAAGGTAAAATACGTAAATTTAGACTGTTCCAGATCTTTTTCACGCATAGATATTCACGTAAAGTCGTGCCTTGTCTTTGCTAAGCTATGGGTCAATCTGGGAATAAGGTGAAAACCAAAACAACACATCTGAGATCGATGTACTCAAGACACAAGACAAGTACTCATCAGTTGTACTAATTGTGCTTTATTAAGACAAAATATTTCAAAAAATCAAACTCATCCTTTCGTTCTTCAAGTTGATTTCAAACCAATCTCTGTCGATTCTCATTGAAATTAAATATTCAGGTTATGTTTTTTTCGAACTTCATTTTAGCTACATATCACGGCACAAAAGTACCATCATCACGATTTTGCTTAATAAGTTTTCATATAATTTGTAAACTTATCATGTTTGTTCCGTAACGCAATGGTTCAATAGCTTTTGTCGTGTCATACATTCAAACGCAAAGTCTCACCGAAAGAGGTTTTAACATAACTGTGAAGTAGCAAATCGCCCAGAGGAACTCAAAATTTACTATCGTTATTTATCTTTATATTTAAGGGTTAATTGGTGGCTTAATTTTCAAATTTTCCAAGGCAAATCAAATCAAGCGATAGTTGACTGCACAAAGAGTACTAAAATGTCAAATGCAATAATCATTCAACTAATATATTTTAAAATAACATCACAAGACAACGCTTAGAAGGAATAAAGTTTTTCCGATTTTCACAAAAGTGCATACCTTCACGAACATAATATTAGATTTAATAGTTACAAATGTCTCGGGGGAGACAGGTGTAAGATAAACTGTTGCTTTCAAAAAATGAAGAAAAGGGATTTAATCGAGTGATGCAAATAGAGCGCTACCATTAAATGCTATCAATAACCATGGGGACGTTAAAAATAATCTTATATAGAGAAAATTTACGACAACATCATATGATCTGAAAAACATGTAGGTTGAACATGACTTATTAAAATTGCACTTACGCATACAGACAAACAGACAGACGGATAGACAGACAGACAGACACGTCAAAACATGCATACGCGCGGTCAAAATAACAATAAAATATTACGTTTATTAAATGTACGAAAGCTGTTGACACAAAAATTCATGCTGAGGAGCGAGTATTAGACGCGCGAGACGTCTTCAGCATATCATTATAATAGGAAATGAATGTTCTACCTAACACTTTGTTACAAATGCAAAAAAATGGTCAAAAGATCCTAAGCGAAAACTATTTAACAAGACTTTTTTGCAGCTGAACTTTAAAGGTATACTGTCACCTGTTCCAATTTAGCCACAGTTGCCATAGAAAGAGAAAATCTAATCAATCACACATTTTAAGCGGGTGGCCGATTTTTAAAAACAGCGCCCTCACATGGGCATTTTAATACCAAGGAACACCCCTTTGACCATATATGGGCATATTTAGATTACAGGTGTCTGTATACCTACTTAAAGGTCCTCTACCTCAGTTGAAGATGTTTCGAAACCCTCTTGCCCCTTTCCCTTTGATATGAAGGAAGCCTTACAAAGAATACATTTGGTATTCAATGGAGCGCCAAGTACTGCAACTTAAGAATGCGATCACACTACAAATAGCTGGAGGGTGATATAAGAATCGCGGGAATACACCCGGCAATTGATGATAGACTAGTCAAGGTGAGTTAGTGTTCGACAAACACGATCAAGCACATGTCTGTTATGATATGATATGATACGATATGATATGTAAAAAACGGTTAGTTCGAGATTTAAAGGCATGAAAGTTTTGTATGCCGTCTTTGTACTTTTGATTAGACAGAATTTTCTTTTCTGCCCTGAACAAATTGATCTATAGAACACTGTTGTATCACTTTTATAAATCTTAAAAATTATTGTACATACCACATAAATCGCCTTGTGACCCGTTGATGAAAAACTGTCAAATAATTTACAAATTGCGAGTACATTTGTATTAAAACTGTCCTCAAACATTTCGTAGAATGTATATACAAAAACAATTTTAAATGGCAATTTTTTCATCTTCATGTGAAAGTTACCCGTTAGACTTTGTCCAGTCTATACTGAATGTATAAAGCTAACATTACGATGCAAGGTATTTAGTGTGTTGAGTGATGATTTTCTCTGAGGCATGACAGCTAGTCGAAGAAGACCCCGGTCGAGATGTGAACAGGAGTCTAATTTTGGCATAATAACATAGTAATGAACTGTTTATTATACAAATTGTATATAACAGGCCGGACCTCGGTATGTTTTCGTCACACTGTGTAATATTACACAGCTAATTCTGACACATTCAGTTTAAAACAGGCCTGGCATTTTCAGTTTACGTACTTCAAACGAAATGTGTATTTCCTTGCCCTGGTACAAAAATCTTTATGCTGCGATTTCCTGCAAGACTTTGACTACGATATGAAAAACAAATACAGGATATAAAAAACAAATACAGCTGTTTCACAAAAGACTGTATACTTCAAAGTATTAAAGTTTCACTCTACGCAAGCGCTGAGCACTATTTCCGAATTGCGTAAATTCTTTCCCCCGAGCGGATATCGGCAAAACATGTTTGCTTTCTTTGGTAAAATTACATCTCTGTGGAGAAACCCACTAAGGGTAAGCAGCTCCATTATCTTAAGGCAAAAGGCGCCCCGGGGACATATTTTCCGGATACTCAATATTGCGCAATAATTTACCGGTCTCCTTGATGTGCGGACTCGTTAAAACTTGAAGCCACTGAAATACACTGTTTCACCGTCTGGTTTTTTTTCTGAAATTCTAAAAGTCGAGTGTAGAGCGGTCATTTTGAAGTTCAAATATCGGCGAATGTTCTGCAGCGTGTCTTCCGAATCCCAAACCTTTCTTGGTAAGATCTGTTTTAAATTCTTCTTTATGGAAAACACTGTGGTTGTGGAGCGGTCGAAGGCAGAAAAATTTAACAACTTAGTCCGGTTATTGAACCACTCGTTTTGAGAGTGGGGATTTGGCCGAGCGGTTCTGTCTGTTGCGGCGGGCTCTCCGCTTGGCGACAGGATGCCGTATGTTGTGAGTTCGAACCCGAATGAAAACCAGCCGTATTTACAGCTTCCTTGGGGAAGTTTGAGCAAATTCCAAATATTGCTTTGTAAAGACTACTTTGATGATCTTCATTTCCGAGATGTGTCTTCTTACCACTAGATATCCTGTCGGCGTTTTGTAATTAGTGGCAAAAACATCAAACCTTCTTTTCGTTGCGCGTGTTCTCGGTCGGCACGATGCAGACAATGCGGTGATGATCATGCTTGCTCAAGTCATGACCGGCGAGTCGGCTGATAGACGGTTGGCCGACAAATGACACTCCCCTTCCGAATGGCTCTCTCTTCGCTTTATGAACGGAGGAAACCGTCCTCGTGGTCTTCATCACCTGTTGAGTAAAAATCGTGCACAAAAATTAGGGTAAGCAGCCTGATGAACCGTGACAGCCATTTATTCATGACATATACCGCAAATTATGATAAACGAGGACGCTTTCTGATAGAATCTCCTGTAATTATAGACCTATGGGCAATATCCATCGAAAAACTCTAAAATCTTTCTGAGATTTGTCATTGTTTCAAAGAAGCCAGCATGCGTGTACCTACATCTCCAAGAACGAACGGAGAGGTAGTCACGGTGCAAACGAGCTTAAGGCGGAGCTGTACGTTGCCATCAGTTTTTTTCAAAGGAATGCTTCTCATCGAAGATAACAAGGAAATCCCCTCATACTATATATTTTCAAAAAGGAGAGAATCTAAAGTTTAGTATGGTAGCAATAGTTTACTTGAAGAATGAAAGGGTGTATATTTAGAGTAATACCTCAATTTGGTATTAATGATAAAAATTGATTTAAGTCAAAATCTTAATGCTATTTTTTCGAAATTTAGTATTTTACTTGAAAGAAGAGTATATGTAGAAAAAATGACTATTTTATTTTGCATTATCTATCATCATTCTAAAAAGGCGTGGGTTGAAAGACTGACACTCTAAAAATAGAGTAAAAACATGATTAGCAAAATTAAAATGTCTCTGATTCAAAAAATAAGAATGTTATTGCCAAACAAAATAGTCGTTTTGTAATATAGCACTTACGAATATTATGTGAAAATTTGAGAAAATTTGAAACAGCCAGAGTTGGAAATCTTGAAATTGGGAGAAAATTGAAGACAGGAAATCGGGTAAATTGCATACATTTGCATAAATTAACACTTCTTCATTACGCAACTCACGATTGCTTGAATCTTGGGTTAACAAATTTATTAAAATTGAATGAATATTTGCAAAACAGAGTGATTTTGTGCAAAATACGCTGTATTGCGTGCAGCAACCCCCTTAATTGGCACCTCGTGACATAAGTTTGGTTAATTTTTAGCAGTGATTTATCCTTCCTTGTGAATATCAACTTTTATCAGTTGTTGCCTGGAGAGAACTGCTTGCGGGTGTTACACCACTATTGATGACATAATAGCTTGTTCACGAAAGAAATCTTGATTGAGCCCGGGCTTGATTAAACATTTATGACTGATTGCTCATCATTTCTTGTCAGGAAAAGCACATGTACAAGCTCTCTAATGGAATAAAACATAGCACAAAGGATTGCGACTGAACCCTCAAGGAAACACGTGCCTCCAAATAAAAAATTTTCAATTTTTGCTTATCATTAGTTTCCTAAAGGTTACTTTCGACTATTGTCTTTCATACTAAAGAATAAAAGTAAGGGGCCATCAAGCAAACTCGCGTTACCCAATTTGAACTCCCTTGGCGAAACGTAAATTTACGACTTTCACAAAAACGAGACTTTCAACATTCTTTACTCCGCATGGTCCAAAGTGATTAAAGAAATACGCAACAGACCAGGTCAGTTATGTGAAATTATAAGCTTCTGCAAACTCTCCATTCAAATTTAAATCGTTTATGGCGAAAAAGAGTTATCGATCCTCCGATATAAAAACGACAGTCAGGGATGAGTAAAGCCGTTACTCACATAGATATTTCCGTACAACTTTCCATTCACACTGTGACGGCTCCCAGTGGACGAGCCTGACATCCTCGTCCTTGAAGATCTGATGGAGAAATATTCCTCTGTCTTCTTGTCGGTCGAGATGGTGCTGATAATACGCCTTACTTTCTGCTTGAACAGCTTCGTAGTCATCGTGTATAGGAACGGATTGAGTGCAGAATTAACGGGCAGAACGAAAACTGCCACCCAGGCATACACAGAAGGGTCGATCTTAACACCTGCAATTAAATGATATGGCAAAGCTGATAAAATCACAAAATCATGGTTCCCAAAAGACCCTGACAGACGTAATAAAATAGCAAATGCGTACCTCAGGGTAGTGCTCATGATTATATATATATATATATATATATATATATATATGTATATATATGTATATATATATATTTATATATATATATATTATATTTATTATATTTATTATATTTATATGTGTCTGTCTGTCTGTCTGTCTTCCTTGTGTGTGTGGGTCTGTGTGTGTGGGTCTGTCTGTGTCTGTTTTTCTATGTCTCCGTGTGTGTGTGTGAAACGATGGAATCAATAAGTTAATAAATTATGTGCATAAGAGTCCACGTGGAAGACATGCTTACAGGAGGCACAGCAAAAGTATTTACCTCCAAATGCCAGCAAGTTAACAGCAATGATAGGCATCCAGCATAAGAGGTCAGTGGTGACAATGAGAGTGAATCTCTTAGCGAGATTCAGGTCCTGGTTCTCTGTACTCGATCGTACGTTCTCTCTCGAGTTCTGAATGGTGATAAACATTTTGACGTAGGCGAATATGATGAAAACGAACGCTAAGAAGTTAACACAGACAAAGATGGCGAACGAGTACTCCCATCCATTGGCTGTCACTTTGTCAATGCGCAGTGGCAAACACACGCCATTTCCACCGTAGAACAGATGATCAAAGTATTCTATGGACTGGAAGAGGGGGAGGATAGCCACGATTATGCAAAGGAACCAAACCGACAGCATCGCCCACGATGCCATCTTCATACTTCTTTCCTTCATTTTGAAGGGGTACACGATGCATATAAAGCGGTCAAAGGTTATTACCGTCAGGATCAAAACAGACGCCTCGCAGGAGACCAGGCTCAGAAACCCGCTCATCTGGCAAACCCAGCTAGTTCTCCAAAGGAGGTCAAAGTTGATATATTCCCCGCGGTACATGACGTCATGGACGGCGATGATGAACAGGTAGAACGCCATCAACATATCAGCGAAGGACAGATTCATTATGAAGAACGAGTGTACTCTGTTGTCCTCCTTGAAGATGCAGCGGACAATTGGAACGAGGATGTTACCAATGAAGGCAAACACCGCCATCACCCAGACCATGATGCGCAGAACAATGTTGTCCAGGAGATTCTCAATGGACGAGATCCCGTCTCCCCGTGGATAACAGTGTCGGACACTTGGTGCATAGCCGCAGAAGGAGAAGTGGTCAAAGTATCTGCGATAAAAAAGGGGAAGTTCCGAACGTCAAGGTGCACGCGTACTTTGCCGTTGTCAATGTCACAGTTTCTTTTTTGCTTTTGTTATTGGCATTTTTTAAATCTACTTGATCGTATGAATATGCAAGCGCGACGCATTCTTTGAAAGTGTGATTGCAAGACTACAATTATGATCGGAAACCGGAGGCAAAGCGCAGAAAAAACAATGACCCTTTTGAACATGTAAACTACACCATATATATTGCCTAGAATTAAAGCATGTGAATCTAGATGATACGTTAGTGCAACTTTGCCAAAAAATTAAACTGTTCCTGTTTAAGCCACAAATGCTCACCCCACCAGGTAATGAAAAAATGTAATGAAACAAACATTCAAACATCACAGCTACTGGCTTTTTAAGCTAGGTAACATTTACTCCGATATTGCTGGCTTATCAGCACACGTACTCAGTGACACGTGCTCAATACTATTAAGGTAGTATGCACCTCGAAAGTGAAAGACTTAAACTTTTGCTCTAACTTTCTTCAAGGAATCGTTCAATCGTTCTTTCAAAATCAAGATTAAAAATAGGGGATCACCGCGCAAATGTTGGTACTAGAGAAACAAATTACCCAAGATTTACCGATACTAGAAATTCAAAATGGCCGCCATCCCTGTGTTAACTCTATGGAGAAAAATAAAAATTTTCGAATTTCGAAAAACTAAGCTGGTGAAAAGTTTTTTTTTCACCAAGAGCTTTAAAATGAACCCCACATGTGGTACATCAGAAGAGAATTGTAAAAGTTTGAGAGTCCGAATCTCTGTCCCCGAGGTGCGTTCTACCTTAAAAAGTGAGGTAGAGAAACTTTGCTGCTGGTCCGAATGGCAGCTACTAAACTTCTGCCTGTTTTCTAAGGCTTGAATGAAACGTTCTGGTTATTTTAAATCTTTAGTCAAGCAGAAATAAACGCCGCAGTTTGTTGCTAGGTAAGAATACTTTACTAATCGATTTGAAGATATCGACAAGACAGGTGATTCGGTTTTGCATTGTCGTATTTTCTAAATGCGGAATACTTACATCCATGTTAGCGACCTTAGTTCGTCGAAGACTCCGTACGGCAGGATATGCAGTTTGTTCCCACGCAGATCTCTGCAAAGTGAGAGGGTCAACATCTTACTTCAATAAACGATATTGAAATTCAAAGAAACATAGAAATAACATGAGTAGCGGCGAGATAGGGTGACTTGATGATACATCACGCAAAGTAACGAACTAGGCCCAATCCTTCTTGTAATATTGCCATTATCAGCAATTACCAGTATTGTTACAATACAGCTAGTTTTCAATCGGGTTCGAACTCACAACGTACGGCATCCAGTCGCCTAGCGGAGAGGCAACAGTCAGAACCGCTCAGCCAAGTCCCCACTCTCGAAAAAGAGAGACTCAATAACTAGGCAAGAATAAACTTGACCCCAACGTAAAATACTGCAGTCATTTTGTTTGCATCCTACATCTACTAGTTTTTTGAATTTTTTGCTCTTGTCCTTATTTTTCGACTAGATTTGTTGGGATTGATCATATATAAATGATCATTTTGCTCTCGAAGTTTGACATATCGTTATCCTGTTCATCACTGTTCCTTGTAAGGAGGTCCCCATTCACCATTAACAACAATCGGATTGGACCAAACCATGATGTCGCAGAGTAAATAAAGTTATTGGACAATGAATGGCTACTACAAATTACGATACAGGTCTGTGTATGCAAATTTGAAGGAAATGCTTTCAAATCTGAGATAGACTTCGTAATGCCATACTTACAATGTAACGAGCGATTCCAAATCATCCAAAGAACCAAATTCTATAGACGTAATGTCGTTGTTCAGGAGGTCCCTGTAAAGGCAGGATAAAGTATGGTGAAAAACTATCATCTGACTCCATCATAAAATGAACATTCCATCTACGGAGTACGTTGTTACAGTGCCAGAGAATATCTCTCATACGAAAGATTATCTATTATGTATATGATATGTTCAAATTTAATTTAATTTAATTTAACTTAATTGATGTCGTGACTGTTTATATTTTCATCTTTATGTTATAACAAACCTTGCCGCATGGTTCCCTTGCTGATATACGTCTTAATACACAGTGTAGCGATGGGAAAGCCTAAAATTTAAAACTGACTGAGCTGTGAATAAGCGAGAGAGTATTAACACGAAGCTGTAGTCTAAGAAAGAGGAAATAGTCGTACTTACAGATTTGTCACACTTGTCAGGTTGTCAAACACTCCACTTTCAATAGCTTTTAGTTTGTTTGTGGACATCAACCTAAAAATAAGAGAAAACCGTTAAAAGATTGAGAATGTGGCCGTGCCTTTAAATATCTAATCTTTCATTTCTTTGTTGTTTCTTTCTTGACTCAGAATGCCTAGTTTTTCAATCAGAATTTGCTCCTCTTAGAAACGGCCCTTGGTACCCTTGCTTATATGAAGGACGTTGCTGTGGGCGAAACAGTCAAACTGCGTCAATGGATTCTGCACGCAATCAAAATGGTAAAAATGTTGACTCTGTTTCCAGCTTCGAGAAATACTTACAGGTGACTGAGTTTTTCCAAATGTGATATGGCGCCGGCTCTAATTACCTCGATCTCGTTGAAAGAAAGGTCCCTACGCAGAAAGAAATTGACAATGATTAATTTATGCGTTCCGATCCAATGATACATCAATGTTTGCCTGGCTAGGCGCAAAACCAGTGTCAAACGCTCATATAGTCAATCGCTTCAGAAACAAATTTGCGTCAATGCGCTTTAGAAAACAGAAAAAAGTGTTTAAATTTGTATTTTAACGCCGTTTTTCTTTATCGAAATAGGAATCTTAATGATTCCATGCTACTTCAGTGTGTAATTATGAGGGTGATAGTTGGGAAAGTAGGAAAACGACGAAAATGTGAACTTTTCACATCAAACTATATTCATCTGTATTCGGGTGAACTTTTTAACCAGATATATGTCTTTACTCACATAATCTGCAAAGACTCCAGAGGTCGAAAGACTTCTTCCGTAAGGGCCTGTAGCTTGTTGTATGAAAGACTTCTGAAAACGCGAGTAAATAATCAATATGTCATAATAGACGTAATACTACAAATAATAAATCAATGTTGGCAGCATCGCGTCAAGGTAGAACGCGCCTCGGGGGCAGATTTCGGATTCTCTCACTTTTGTAATTCTTTTCTGACCTACAACTTTTGGTGGCTCATTTCGAAGTTCATGGTTTAAAATACTTTTCACAGTCTTAGTTTTTCGAAAATCGAAAATTTTGTTTTTCCCACATAGAGTTACCACAGGGGTGGGGGCCATTTTGAATTTAAGATATCGGGGAATCTCAAGTAATTTGTCTCTCTAGTACAAAATGTAATAAGGTGACCCCTGATTTTTACTTTTTATTAGGTATGAGAATGGTCGAAAGATTCCTTGAGGAAGGTTTGAGCAGAAGTTTAAGTCTTTCACTTTCGGGGTACATACTACCTTAAATGTGAGGTGTGTTATCATAATAACGACTCACATGACATGTTTAAATTGAATATTTTATTCTCTCGCATTACCGCTCCTGTGTTTTACATGGGCATAAAATATTTTGAGATTTGCATCAAATAATGGGTTTTGAGTTATGTATCATATACGAGAGGCTATGCCTGTGAAACGTGCATGAGACAAATTTCGGGGGAGGCCGTGCCACTGAAACGTGCCTGAGACATATTTTGGGGAGAGTAATTATGAACACGACTGCAATGTGACTATCATCTTGGCCAATAAGCTGTATATACTGCATTCTAGCATCACTGACGTATGTGCTTTTACAGAGTCTAAATTACGTCATTTCTAATTTCCCAAGCTAATAAGTGTTAATGAAAAAGTTGATATATTGTCTAATGGGCTGACAATTCCGCATTCATAGGTCTGCAGTATTTTGGGGTTTTTTGCCTGTTTGTCGGTTATATTGGCTGTGTTGATTCGATCTTTAATTCAAGGACTTTGGTTCGAAGAGATTAGTGACATTATCTTTTACTTTCACAGTAAGCCAAAGAAATATTAGAAATGGTACCTTTAGCGCGTAAATAAGTGCATAAAAAGAAAAAAGAACTTTGTTACGATTGTCAAGTGACTATCAGGCTTTCAGAAAACTTAAGCAAATAAGTTAGTCGAATTTTTCGAGAAGTCTCCAGCTTTGCCTAAGGGACTAAATTTACATACTTCCTGGCTTGGTTTCTTTAGGAGTAAGTAAAGATTTAGTTTGTGAAATGATGGGAGACGCCTTTACTCTAAGAATTATTATTATTATTAGACTATATTTAAACTCGATAGACTGTTGAGCCAAAGGCTCTTCTCACACAGTGTCGAGATGTAAGAAGAATATGTGAATTAAAGGGATACAGTCGTCGGAACTGCGCTCAAAGGTCGTATGGGACCCATACGACCAATGTAAACACTGTATCCAAGGTACGATGTGATTGACAAAAGTTAAAGGTATACAGTCACCTGTAATCTAAATATGCCCATATATGGTCAAGGGGGCGTTCCTTGGTATTCAAAATGCCAATGTGAAAGCGCTGGTTTTAAAAAGCGGCCACCCACTTAAAATCTGTGATTGGTTAAATTTTCTCTTTCCATGGTAACCGTGGCAAAATTTGAACACGAGACAGTATACCTTTAAAACAAATCTGTCATAATCTACATCGTATAATGTAAATGTTACAGCTCTGATGATGAGGTGCACGATTGTTTCTTGTTTCTTATTTGGAAACAAGAAACTCGCACGGGCGCAGTTCCGACGACCGTTTCCCGTTAGGGTAGTTTTAAATTTTATATTGAGAAGTGATAAACACGCAGAATAAGTTGTTGCTTCTCCAACACGATAAGTGCGTACATATGTAAATATATTCATTTTACGAGAAAGTATGGAAATACTTACAGATCTTTCAGATTTTTCATTGTTTCAAAGGCACCATCTTCAATTCTTCTGATGGAGTTGTTCTTCATTTGTCTGTTGGGAGAGCACATTGTTTTATTTCAGAAAGGATGAACTCGCTTCCATCTTTTCCGGCAAAACATGATCAAGAAATTATTTCTCTTTGATTTCTTGTACGGCAGTTGCCTCACAGTTCAAACGGATGGACAAATCTTCACAAACGATTATGCTATATGAATTCAATATATTATTAGATCGAGAAGGACATGATAATATTAGTTGTAGTGCACCTTTCTATTATATTCTATCTACCTGTGGGGAATTTCTATTAGAGTATCGAACTAAGGGTGATACTTGATGTTTCCATAAACTACCGAGCAACAGTTGATGTATCGAATGATTACGTTACAGGCTGAGTGGAAAGAATGCTGTTACAGTTCTTCATTAGTAGGACAGAAGTATCGTACGTAATGTCAAGTTCACTTACAGGTGTTCGAGATTTTCCAATCCAATGAGATCGCCCTTCTTGATGGATAGCAGGAAATTTCTTTCCAAGTCTCTATGTAATGTACGGACAGACGTTTGTACGTTAGCACCCAAATGCATTTATAATATGTATTTAATCCTGCGTACATTGTAGCTTGTGCATTTGAACACGGGAAAGGATCACTCGGTGACAAGAGACATGGTATAAAGATATGGACAAGAGATATGGTATCAACTGTCTTTAAGTAAATTCGCCTGTTTGAATTACTATACTTACAGGTCGACCAGACTCCCTAGGTTTTGAAAGATTCCACTGCTGATGTGGGAAAGACCAGTATCTACCAATTGCCTGAAAAGTGATATAGACAATCACAATTTAGTAACGGGTGTAATTTTCTACATTGTTAGTGGCGTTTTAAAGCCATCGGGTTGGTGTATGAAACTGTCGTTACTTACGCTGTAATATGCAATTAAATTGTCGCTAACTCGACCAAATTGCCAGTGGACATCTTGTCAGAAACGAATGATGGGTGACAAAACAAATGCAACTGTTTTTTTTCCAAAAGGAAACTAAGCTTTAACATTACTGATAATGTTAAATCATGATAAATTGACAACGATTTCTGCTATGGAATTTACCGTTTGTTTACTATCTTTCATTTTGAAATGTTAGCGTAATAGATAACTTAGGAACTGTACTTACAGGAACTCGAGATTACTTAAATTGTCAAAAGCACCGAATTCTATATCCAGAGGCTTATTCCAGCTCAAGCTCCTGAAAGTGCCCATTAAAATACAACAATTCTATCATTGAAAAACTGACACGTGATATACGATATTGTGAGAACAAACGCTCTTCACTTTGTAACATATTATATACGGTATGCTAGAGAGGCTTAATATAATTGTCTTTCTGCATTGTATTGAACGGTGTTCTGAAATCCATTTTATTGAATCGCACAGAAAACGGTAAGGGCACACCTTTATCTATTCAATTGTGTGAATACGCGAAAAGCAATTAATGTGCATCATGGCATTAGTTGGAAAGAACTTCTGTGTCGGTGATTTTTAAGAGTAAGCGAAAAAAGGTAATACCCGCATCCCTGGAGGCAGTTTTATAATTGCTATATTAGGTATACAACTTCAAATATGCAAAATTCAATTGCTTTTCCGATTCAGCGTTGGAGTTATATATGTCAGGAAATTTGGTGTTTGAAGAGTTGTATTTAAAATGTAGTAATACTATACGTACAATGTAAAATATAGAATAAAATGAAAGATCCCAAGATTTGGCAAATATTATGGACACATTTTAATATTAGCGATCAAACACGGGTTACTTTAACAGGAAATGGAACGTTAACGATACGTCATTACATGGAATAAAAGATGGGTGGAAAAAATGATTCAAAGCTATCGCTTCTGTGACGTCAATAATCTTTCTGGAAAGCATATTTTGTTAGACCTTTCTAAATCACAGTCGTAAAAATTATGAGAGTCGCTTGTAGATGATACACATATAAACTGCATGCCAGTTGAGAAGGGAATCTCATACCGGCAACATTTGCGGGTAAACGATAATGCTTGATTTCTTATCAATCGGCAAAGTCTAAACGTAATCATACTTACAAGAATGTCATAGCCTTCTGTTTCTCAAGATGTTTTTTGTTGAGTGTACGAATGAAATTGCTGGATAAGTCACTGAAATAGAGCAATTAAAAACATGTTAATAGTATACTAAAACCCTCATGGATGGTCGAAAATGCTTAAAAATTTAAGACAGTTTATGAAGATGATGATAACGACGACGACGACGACGACAACGATGATGATGATGATGATGATGATGATGATGATGATGATGATGATGATTATGATGATGATGATGATGATGATGATAATGATGATGATGATAAGGGCGATAATGACAATGATGATGATTTTTACTACGAGGCGACGAAGAAAATTGCGATGATGATCATGATGCTTATGATGCTGACAACAACAACAATGATGATGATGATGATGATGATGATGATGATGATGATGATGATGATGATGATGATGAAACAAATTCCAAAAATGAATGTAACACAGTAGAACAAAACGCTGGGTAATATAGCATAATGCATAGGTTTCTGCTTGGTTACATACATCGACTCTGCCCGTATTTCTAATTCATTGGAACAATGCCATCTGATACTTACAGATATTGAAGCTTCGTAAGGTGAGAAAAGGCAGTGTCCTGGATGGTTTTTAAATAATTGTTTGTTAAACTCCTACAAAGAGAAAGATAAAATAGAAATGCTTAATGTGTATACTATAGTGTACAACTGTACGACAGTCCTCTCAATCATAGAATACACTTATGTCAAGCGCTCTCTCTCTCTCTCTCTCTCACAAACACACACACCACACATAAATAGAGAGATATATACAGCTACAGAAAAACATAGAAAGAGAAATATTTATATATAATACATTCACGAGTGAATATATGATACTTAGAGAGAGAGAGAGAGAGAGAGAGAGAGAGAGAGAGAGAGAGAGAGAGAGAGAGAGAGAGAGAGTCAATTCGCAAGCTTTCAGTAATTCACTCTCTATTTCCATGTTCCCTTGTTCGCTCTTTTGACTCCTTCTACTTACAATTCCTTCAAGATGCTTAGTCCTGCAAAGTCTTCCTCGCGTATTTCAGTGATCAAATTATTCTCCAGATCTCTATAAAAGAAAGCGTGAATATATGAATTACGACAGATATGTATGCCCATATGCACATGATCAATAGATAGGTCGAGAGATAGGTCGATAGCTATAGACAGATAGATAGATAGATAGATAGATAAACACGATTGGAACTAATTTGGGATAATTGGATAGTTAACTGATGCCGGTTTAATCTGCAAATGTAAGGTCATTTACTTTTCTTTTAATCATTCAGCTATAGGGCACCCAACGCTTTTGAGAAATTTGAAAAATATAAAGATACAGTTCTCCCAAATTAGTTCCCATCGTGTTGATAGATAGATAGATAGATAGATAGATAGATAGATAGATAGATAGATAGATAGATAGATAGATAGATAGATAGATAGATAGATAGATAGATAGATAGATAGATAAGTATGTAGATAGAGGTAGGTGGCTACATATGCAGGCCCTTAAGTAGAGATGGAACGTGTGTAATGACACTGCCTGAAGTCAGTAATGATATGCAGAGAATTGTCGAACATAGAAACAAAATTCTTTCACGTCCACGGAAAGGTGATAAAAAGCAGAATACGTTTGATTGCTTATGTTCTTGTTGAAA
This sequence comes from Ptychodera flava, assembly GCA_001465055.1. NCBI lineage: Eukaryota > Metazoa > Hemichordata > Enteropneusta > Ptychoderidae > Ptychodera > Ptychodera flava. The sequence continues at coordinate 6,811 of LD346799.1, read as the reverse complement.
AAACTAGTTCATTGCTTTCTTTGAGTCACGTTTCAAGTCTTGAGATTACTTACAGAATAGTTACATTCAGAGGAATATTCGGCGGTACCGCGGTCAGATTTCTTTTGAAGCAGTCCAGATGAGTTGATAGAATAGTGTATTGAGAATCATCGCTGTGAGCGTCGTCTGTTTGGTTGTTGACCGTTTTCGACTCATGAGCGACCGTGATCCAGCAGTCACACTCAGCTGGGTAGCTGCCCTTTTCTGTCGAGTGAAAGAAAATAGCGCTCACGACGTCAACATTTCTCCTTTGTGATATTGAGGGGAACTTTGCATCGCTCTATAAAAATAGCGTTTTATCTGATCTTGGAAGAAATTAAAGCTTTAGGGAACATGAAGTGCACACCTGATGTCGATCATTATCACCGTATCTTGAATATTGTACTCTCTTACGGCCCTTGTCCACTTTTCCGCTGAAGGTTATCCAGTCCATAGTTGCTAACATTTCACACCTCTATATCTCATTTGCATCAACTAGAAAATTCTCTTATTCGCCTGCTGGAAAAGGCCGACTAATTTATCCAACACACAAGCTGTAACGTCACTAGGTAAAGGTAGATATATTTTAGAAATCATACAACGACCTCTATCCTTGACTGTGGCTATATTTATTTCACATCATCTACGTTTCGCCCTCACATATATGGACAACTTGCAGAGCATGATAAAAAGGCATTACAATGTCATATATATATATATATATATATATATATATATATATATATATATATATATATATATACCCTGTGCAAAAAGCATTAATTACATACCGATTATTGTCACAACTTCGACCTACAAGTACAATCTTTCCAGTTTTAGATTATTTTGTCTAAAATTTGAAGAGGAGGACAGTAACCTATTATTTAGTTCTTCACTAAACGTTAAGAGTTTAAATTCATTGAGCAAAGCCAGTTTTTAAATACCTCAACTTTGATTTTAGATGCAAAATGAGTAAGAAGGTTACAGCAGTAAATTTTGTACGTTTGTATTATCGGATTAGTCATACAGATTTCATAGGTCAAAACCCTGGAATATGGTTGATATAAGTTGCAGTGAAACCCTCTTACAGATAGAACAGCTTAAAGGTAGTGTGCGCGTCGGTACAGTTGTTCGAATTCAAAAACAAATTGAGTAAATTTCTCGTCTGCTATATGGTATACTTCAGAGAACTGACTTAGAAGTACGTGGAACTAATATAATTCTCATCATCTCATGATAAAAAGGCACTACAATCTCATATATATATTTGTAGAAATTGAATATTTTATTCTTCCCTGTTAGATTTTAAAAGAGATAGGGCTACAGTGCCATTTCGAATCTCGAATATTATTTTTCCCCCGGAGGAAATTTTGAGCGAATGTTGAAATCATTTTTTATGTTGCGGGTACTACCTTAATGACACCGAAGCATAGTGGTATTTCTCGGAAATAAGCTCTGAAGAGCCATCGGCAGTTGTGTCGAACTACAGACCTCGGTCTTCTGCCCGTACAGCAATGCTGTATAGTGTAGATAACGCACACCATCGGCTTCATTTCGGTTCATGCTTTTAAAGAGTGACTGTTGGGCGTGTACATGTTGGCGGACAAACCGAAAGGAAATTTGAGAGCATGCCTGAAGCTGTACCTGCGCATACCTCACAAAATCTGCACAGCTTTGTCACAATAGTGAGCAAGAAACCGCAGTATATAATCAACGACAGTGATTGAGCACGTATTTACGTAAACGCAGCTCCTCGATTCTCTCTCCTCGTTCATGTTTTCGTGTAGAATCAAATTCGGTGTATGAGTACAATACAAAAGATTTGAATACAGTGGCTTATGACGCCCGAAATCTACGCATACACCGTCAACCGCGTATCATGCATCGTATTTGAAGCCTTTCCCTGTTGTCGAGGAACAGTATGTTTTCCCTCCTAATTTATTTACAACACGGAAATGTTAATTTATAATAGAATTATGGGTCTTTCCCTTTACAATGCAACCTCATACAAGTCTTTGCCCGAGAAGAGAGTGTGAGGAAACTGTTTGGTGAACTTTGTATCTTAACATTTGTTTTGTCATGAAACACACTGTACCGTACAGATACAGGGTGTCTGCCATAGCGAACGAGTAAATTTGCTATAGATTCAACCCCGTTTGCGTCTTAAAGGGAGACGGTCGTCGGACCTGCGGTCAAAGGTCGTGTGGGACCCATACGAACAATGTAAACACTGTATCCAAGGTACGATGGTGATTGATGAAAGTTAAAACACGTCTGTCATAATCTACATCATATAATTTAAATGTTGCAGCTATGATGATGAGGTGCATCTAGATATAGTGCACGAAATACATTATTTGTAAACAAGAAACTCGCACAGGCGCAGTTCCGATGACTGTTTCCCTTTAAGTAAATGTTTCTGACTTACCACATGGTAGCTTTGTTTCGTCAGTGAACATTAGCTGCGTTTCTGCGTTGGTTATCTCATCCATTTTATGACCTATTTTGATGTTCCAGTTTTCCTGATCGTGTCTGTCGACTAATTGAAAAAATTAAAATTGAAATGAAAGAATTACATTTCAGGACAAATAACATTAAGTTATTTACAAATTACTGGAATTTATGTCCGAGTACGTCGTGCAGCGGAGGTATTGTCCGAAACACGTATGTATGTATGTATGTATGTATGTATGTATGTATGTATGTATGTATGTATGTATTATCCATATATCTGTCTATATATTGGTGTACCTAGTAAACCGCTGTTTGTCAATTCGTCACGCCAATTATTTGTATAAAAACAATCCTTAACAACCCATTTCCGGTCGATATTTTGACAGAATACGAAAACTACTGTCGTTGACATATGAAATTTTACTTACTGCATTCCTCGTCCCATTCATCAGAGCCATTGTCACAATCGATTACTCCATCACACAGGTAATCACGAAAGATGCACATCGTTGAATTCAAGCATTTGAAACTGAAGTCAAGAAGACAAAGCAAGCTTTGGCCATCGTAAATGTCATCTTCATCTGAAACAAAACATGAGAATTACTCGGATGACTCCAAAACAAGTAGACGACAGTAATTGTTAATATAGTCTTCACAAAATGTAGAATGTACAACATCTCTCTCTCTCTCTCTCTCTCTCTCTCTCTCTCTCTCTCTCTCTCTCTCTCTCTCTGACGAAAAGCCTTACGTTATAGCATGTAAAAATGAAATAATACATACATACATACATACATACATACATACATACATACATACATACATACATACATACATACATACATACATACATACATACATACATACATACAAACATACATGTAAAGCTTTCTTTTTATTCGTCTCGGCTTTTTTTATTTAAAAAACATATTCAGCTGTCTTGCAGTCAGAAACGTTCCCTAGATTAAGGATGGGATAATACCGAAGAAAGTTAGACCTCGAATCTGATATGGCATTTTTCGCGCAGACTGTGATGTTGTATTATTTGTTGAGAGCGGTCGGGTCGCAACTCCCCCGTCCTGTGTCTGTACAGGATATATGTATTGTCCCCGAGCATGAATATCAAAAGTCTCCGACTTCGTCGCCGCTTGGGGGCATGCTCGTTGGTACATTTCCAATTGGTCGTGATCGCATGCTTGGCGGTGAAATCAGAGTGAAATGGTCGAGTGGGTGGAAATTGACGCAAGTCAGATTATCTCAGAGAGGATTCCTCGACAAAAGTTTGAAGCAACCGAAAGAGAGGGGGTTGTCAAGAGATCAACTTAGGAATGATTGCTGGCTATCCACATAAAAAAAAGCCGAGCTGATCCTTCCGTAATGGTAATACGCGCAACCAGTAAATGGACCGATAGCCGATGATCGGCTTGACAAGCCCGATAATGAGGCGAATACTTGTCGCCGGCAGTAATATGCAACTAATAGAGTATGACTGTCTGGGGACTTCCAATACACGCAACGCAGCGTTATAACGTTCAAATTAGTTGTTAATGTCGAGTTGATTGCGGTTTTTTTTCAGGAGAATTACTGTTAACGCGGAAACGTAAAATAAACGCCCGTGTCTCAAATGTGCATGCCTTTCTAACCTTGTCCATGGCAAATAATTCTAACCGCTATTTACAGGTTATATGGAAAAAGACGACACCTAGGGGCTCATGTTTCATCAATCTCGTGTAATTTGATTAGTCAGTAATAACAATACCCAGTCTCGTGAAATATGCTGATAAGAGCGACCGACAACTTGAAGATGAACCGTCGAACGAGCGCGAACAAAGAAAGCGACGAAATAATTTGTTATATTCTGTAGCAAAATGTGTGATCATGTGATCAACGGCGGGGCTGAAAACCCAGTCTTCTGGGTAAAATACATAAGGGTTTAGGAGGAATACAGTATTCACCAAGCATCACATGGTACATTGACATTTCAAGAGTTAATGATTGATTTTAAGGTAAGAACACGCTTTGTAACTAAATGAGGATCGTTTCCTCCCGGAAACATTTTACTTCCTTCCATTATAGGGGAAAGCTACCTTCAATTTTTCTTTTGGTTAAACAATAATATTACAAAAAACACGGCACATTTTATCAGAGATATTTCCTTTCACTTGCCCATGGCGCCTCGGATTAATTTAGCCGGAAGTGACGTAAGACATATGCTAAGCTTGTTGAGCTCAGATGTCATTGCGCATTTGAATGAGATGGCTAGCTGTCATGTTCCCTTCATTTTCCTTGCCTATAGTGACGAATATAATCCCGATAGTTTGTCGTAAATGCGTTCAAACAGCCACGCGTCTTGAAGGAAACTGGATTAATGAAGTGATAAAATATTATTGGTCTCCCACACTTTGGCGGTATGAGTTTTGATCTAAGAGTGACAGGTTGACTATCAGCGGTTGAGATCAGGGTTTCGTCTTTACCTCGACATTCGGATAACACCCAGCCGGACGGTCTAATCAAGCAGTGTAAATTTCATCTCCCTTTGATGGCGGAATATCGAAATGGACAAAATAAATGCAGTGCTCGGGGTGCGAAAATTCCTTTCAAAATGGAAGTAACGTCCGATGAAATCTCGGAGATTTGAAAGCGATCGACAACTACTTCACACCTTACACTACACCTACAGACAAATGTGTCTCATCTATAGTAACGTACTTCATTGCCAAGTCACGGCACACGTGTGTATTCAGCAGGACCTCTTTGCACGTTCCGTAGACTTCCCAATTTTTGCAAGATGTCGGTGATTATGAACACATTGAAAATGTCTGATATTTGACCGCACTGACCACATTGATAACGACAGACGAGAACGATTTAGAGGGCGGTTTGTTGGCAGTATATAATCACTATTTGCAGCGGCCTCGCTTTCTGAATAAATGTTAATACCATTAGAACTTTCGGGACTCAAACTGTTGGACCATGGAGGTAGCAGAGACTCCATGGTTGAACCAAATCGCTGTCAGTTGAATCAGAATTCACTTAAGGTAGATCGCGTCTCAGGGACAGATACTCGGACTCTCAAACTTTTACAATTCTTTGCTGATCTACCACTTGTGGGGGTTCATTTTGAAGGGCTTGGAGAAATAAAAACTTTATCCGGCTTAGTATTTCGAAAATCATAAATTTCTACCAATCAATTCCTTTTGCAGATTTTATTTCTCAGCAAATAGTTTGTGACTAACCTTCCCCTTTAACAAGAATGAAAATTAAGGGCAATTGTAAAAAATAAATGGATCAGAAAAAGAAAATATAAAGTTACCGATATGCGAAAATTCGATTTGGTTGCTATTCGCCATGTTTAACTTAACTCTCAGAAGTGAAAGTGTCACTTTAACCACTGACAAATATAGAACAGACAAGCAACGGGCATTGTTCAAGGTGTAAAGCGGTTATGTAAGCCCTCCATGTTTGCCTCGCCTCAGGAAGCTCTCGACTCTCTTTTCCGAAGAGTGCCGACCATGCACCCTCCGGTAGTTTCCGGATTTTCGCTATTTTTAAGCGAAAGTCTGTTCGGCAAAGTTCGTGTTGTTGTTGTCTTGTTGTGCTGAGCAGAATTGGCGTGCTGGCGAAAACTGGAAAGTGTTGAGCTTCGGGGAGGTGAGTTTTATCATTTTAAAAATTCCTCTCACCTTTTTATGAATACATAATGAGCGCGTTTGAACCAAGTTTGAAAGGAAGGACATGTTTAGGAAACTGCTGGCGTGTTATGTTTTGATTGGCGTGAAGCAGTGTTTCTGCCCTGAGAGCTCACAAAGTAACTATGGTTGCTACGCGACTGGCAGCATGATGCCATCTCGTCGTATTTTTCGCATAATCTCGTGCAATTATCAACCACAAACAAACTCTCCAAAAAGTTAAACACCTTTGAAGCTCATTTTAATATGAAAAGGCCATAGTCTACCGAGACGACCATGGAACAAAAGGCATGCCGCATTGCTAGTCTGTTCTATATTTGTCTGTGCTTTAACAAAGCAGAAAACATGCTATGCGCAACACGATTCTGAACAAGTCTATACAATTGGAAGACCTGCACATTATTGTAGAAATATACACGTTTGAAAATCTGTCACCCAGGCATATTGTGACCAAAGACAGTGCATCATCATTTTGATTACAAAAATGTCAAATAGTTACCTGGCTCCGCTTATCGTGGAGTTGAAGTCACAAATGAAGTTATATATAGGTAGACCACTTTTTTGTTTTTGGTTTGGTTTGTTTATTGGAAGAGAAAAGTTCTACTCTACGCATAAGTCTACGAGTAGTATCGAGTAATTTGTATTTGGAGTAT
>LD346798.1:143067-169952 GCA_001465055.1 Ptychodera flava | reverse complement strand
GGGACACACACACACACACACAAACTTCACTGATAATTTTCTATGCATCACAAATATCTTTCAAATTTATGACATTCCTTTTTTCAATCCATAGTGCAGTAGGGCTGACAGCGATCCTGCAAATGTGATTTCGGGTGCAACTCCATGACAATGCGTTCAATCAACTTTTAAAAGAAAACAAGTTTACAAGAATTTGATGTAAATTGCAGACTTGAACAAAGTCTATTTTCAGTTAAACTTTCTGGCAACAGTGACTGAAGCAAAAAAACCGCTTTTGTTTATACATTCAAGGGGTTCCTCCTGATTGTTGTTAATGACATATGGCTATTTACACCTTGAGACAATGGAGCAAAGAATCAGAGCCCTGTATGACTTGCCATTGCCTGACCTATCACTATTTTCTTCATGATATACCGGTGCAAAATGTAATGCAGGTCTCCTGGTTATGTGTCAAATAAGCAATTTTGGTAGCAGGTCATATCTTTTTTTTCACAAAGTCGAACTCGCAAGAGGGCAGATCGTCTGTGCAGCCGACACGAACACAAACTGCCTGATACTGGCTACCAAATACTATCACAAGATAGGCAGTCATCTACTGACTCCACACATTTTTCATTTGAATGAACAATGACGAAAAGGGAAGAATCCCATGTGTAACTGCTGTGGCGATATCGATGGCAACCTTTCTGATATGTTAATGACATATGGCTATTTACACCTTGAGACAATGGAGCAATGAATCAGAGCCGTGCATGACTTGCCATTGCCTGAACTATCACTATTTTCGTCATGACTGCAACAACATATACTGTGGTATACAAAACGCAATCTTTATTTCAGTTGAAAGACAAAGAGACAGTTGCAAAATGATAAGAATTAAAGGAGGGGGATGTGTCTTCTACAGTGCGGGGACTCCAAAGTGCAAACCCTAAGCCCTTCAAGATGGTTTCCAGATGGGTAGAGTGAAGGTTAGAAATGTGAGCTCAGGGAAGTGACTAGATGTTTCTCACTATACATCCAGCTATTCTTTAACACATATAGTCCTTTCCAATTTGTAGAGACTGTAAATTGTCATCCTCAGTGTTGTTTTACAATCTTTACCTCACACGTAAAATTATGCAACTTTATTGGATTGCATAAAGGTGCATAATTTTAGTGAGCCATTAAACCCTTTTATACAAGTGCATAAAGATGCATATAGGCACCACCACTGACACCATGTTTACACACCTTTATGCACTGCATAAAGGTGCGTAAAGGAGCTGACCAACTTTATGCAAATTTATGCAATTGCATAAAGAATGTTAAATTTGGCTTTTGATCCTGTGTTAGTTTCTATTTCATTCAACAAATTGTCATTAACATGAGTGCACCTCAAAATATCATTGAAGCTTCAGTAAATGAAGAATGTCAGGGGTACGTTGTATTACCATTGACCATCGCCATGCGAGAGGATATCGGGAAACAGAAACAGCGTAGAGACTCCAAGTCTTCAAAGATAACACCGTTTATTTCTTATGTATGGATGTTACATATAGCCAGATAGTTCCTTCTCTCAAGATGCTGTCTCTTCGTATGAGTTTGTGTTCGTAAAGACACCCTGTATATACAATTCAATGCGTACAATCCTTATTTACATACAAATGAATTGCAACCTTTCTGCCTGACGTATTTGGTGACAAGGTACTTACATGTATCAATGGCCAAGACCATAAACTCCGGAACAATATATACTTGCTAGATATCTCACAAAACACCAAAACAGTATGTATTTGCTAGATTTCTCAAATAAGGTATAGTCATCGCACGTAAGTAACAAGTCTGAACCTGATTAATTAACCTTTATGCAGAATTGACGTCAGAGTCAATGACCTCTGTAAGATCAGGGCTCCAATGCTCTACATTTAATGGTTACCAGAAAAGGGTTTGTATTTTATTAAAGAATGATGGTAAGGATGGCAATGATTTTACCAGTGAAATTCGCCTTTGACTTCGTTTTTGATATGGTGAGGAAAATAAAATATCACTCATCGAAAGTAATTGCATGAGCTAGATTCAGTTGTAAAGTTCGTTTCTTAAACGAAACTAGAGATCAGGTGAGAAGATGATCCGCGCTGGTGTGTTTTTGAGTAGAATATAGAAATTGCATTCGATATGCACATGTGAGAATTGACTAATCCGATAATTTTATAGGTAAAGTTGATACAGAGCTTTTACTATTTTTCAAAACCGTAATTGCTGTACATAATATAAAATCCTCATACCTTTTTTCTCTTTTCGTTGTAGTTTTTTCTGACTGTGACAAGAACACGACACATTCGTCTCTTCAAAAACAAGTTGTAATACCTTGTTTTCATGGTGAAATCAGAAATTTAAGCTATGTGCTATGGACGAAGAAATCAGATCAAGGACACATTTGTGACATCCGAGAAAAAACCTTGGTTTTCTGCAGCAACCAAACCAAACACAATCTCACAGAATTGTCTAATTTGAGAATCAATAATGTTACGTGCTCTGACGCTGGTTCATACAGATGCCTATACTTCCAACTGAACAACACAAAACCGACCAATAGGGATATACAGCTTGTTCTTTATGGTAAATATTTAAATACTTTATTTGTAAAATATTTCTACTTTTATGAGCCGCTTCGAGCGTTACTCTTGGAGTAAGATAAGAATACAAGAATAAATAATTACCGAATATCGGCATCGAACACATTATTCGAAGAACGACTATAAAGTTCCCTCATCAAAAATTTTGTAACTTGTCGATCAAAATCAAACCTCCAGGGTTGGGCTACCGATGACATCAGTTGTCAGCTGTAGCCTGAATAATATAGCGCTGTGAATTATTGATCAAAATTCGACCACAAAACAGCTCCGTCGAGTGACAAATGCTAGAAAGTACCTACTTGCGGGGTATGATTCACTGCAAATACCATGTCGTTTAGACGTAAACATTGACGACCGGGATTGAGATTGACGAGTTGACTCGGGCGGAGACCGGTAACAGCAGCGTTGTGGCCACGAGCATGCGATTGGATTGTATTTCTGCCTTTAAATGGAACCTTAAATTTTCGACCTTGTCAAGATCCTTTGTTTGTGATCGCCTCCTGGAATTATAACTACTGTTTTGGTATTATTTTTACATTTTCTCCATTGAGATATTTCCAATATATTCTGAATGACAGTGAATCTAATGGCTGTCCAACGCTAGCGACATTCTGTGTATCAACATAATGTGCTTGATTGGATTTTTTATTGAAAGAACTGAGTAAGTTATCAGCATGTCTCCTGGTTGATGGGTGAAAGTCATTCCGGGAAATAAAACACAGCGTGCAACACTATCTTTGCAAACTGCAAACATAATTTTGATCAATCGGCATTAATCAAAAAGTAAGACACTCGTTCACGTGATAATTTATAACACCTTGTAAATTTTTTCAGTTTTAAACTCATTGAATACGATTGTTTGCGAAGCCGTGCATACCTGTACATGTACAGTTAAGTCACATGATAGGTCAAGGTATAAGAAAACAAAGAGACGTTTTGTGTACAGAACTAGATTAAAAACTAGGTTAAACCCTCGCGTAATAACTCTTACTACATATATCAAGCGGATTATTACACAATAGACAACCAAATATGTAGTTACTTAATGTTCCAAGACACGAAATTGACCTTTCTAATCTAACAATAATAAGCTCACTACCCCCGTTAATTATACATTTTCTGAAAGCCTAGATATAGGGACATATTTTGGTAAACACAGTGTCACACCATTATTAACATAATAATCACGTGACAGATAATTTGCATAATTTTTCAAAAATCGGTTTTCCCAATGTTTTGTCTCAATGCTTCAAAATATGTGACTCAAACTTTCTGGAATGCAAGCTGTCAAAAGACGCTTCCAAGGCATGTCTAAGAATTGTTATATCTTAGTTTATTTAAGTACAATTTTAATGAAGCCAACTAAGGTTAAAGTCACCTCTCCGAAAGTTTTTTTCTGGCATAAAAATTGTTTTAGAAGGTTTTAAAAAATCTGAGACAGACTCTGGAAGATACTTAGAACAGCTTGCACTCACACAAATTTCAGCCTAATATCTCAAAGTATTGAAACAAAACATGAGGAAAACAGATTTTTGAAAGGTTATGCAATTTATCTGTCACGTAATAGTTATGTAAACAATGGCGACAATGTGGTAACCAAAATGTTCTACAATATCTAGGCTCCGAAAAAATCTAATTTATGGGGGTTCTGAGCTTATTAACTACAAGAGAATTGTTAGCTTAAAAGGTCAACTTTTTGTTTTGGAACCTTAAGCTTCAGGACATATTCACAAAATCTAGCATGAACTCATTATAAACTGTATGTTCTTGAAGTGACAGTAAGTCCAGTTTATGTAGCGAACACGGTCAAATGCCATCCAAACTTGTATCAGATTTGTATTATATGTAAGTTAATCGTTACACGCGTTGAGAAATATGTTTCAAATTTAACGAGTATGATTCTTTCAAGACTAAAAACGTTTGATTTTATCGCATTTAATGTTCCAGATCCGATCAAACTTTCATTTTATATAACATCCAAAAATAAGACTGAAGACTCAAACGTTACAGTGGAGGAAGGATCATATGTCGAAATCATTTGTTCGACTACGAGCAAAATGAGAGCTGATATCGTCTTGCTAAAGAATGGTATCGAAATAGATCATGGTACCCTGCAAAACGACAACCAAAGTTGCGAACCACGTCCGCTTGTGGTCCAAAAACATTTTGATAGCATTGGACTCGCGGATGCTGGGAACTATACATGTAGATCGACTCAGCCTGAAGCAAGTTTCTCAAGGGAAAAGTATCTGATGTTACATGTTGAACTGCATCCAGGTAGGCCTGGTTGTTTAAAAACGTTTTGCTATTTTACAAGTGACACTTAGTGATAATAGCTATTGGTGATTTCGGCCTCTTTTCAATAGGTTAAAATTCATAACAATGTGGAAATCAATGTCCCTTGCATATGCTGTAATGCGATCTTGCTTAAAGGAATGGTGGGATTACGATAGACTACGTGGGACTCAGAGTACCCTGTGATAATCAATGGTCATATATTATATAGAAATTATAAAATTTTGGATTCGCAAATTCAGTTAAATGTCAAACGTCACCTTTTCACTCCATTCTGTTAACAGTCTTTTATATAGTAAGCTATAGGACCACAATGATTCATTTAAGGTGGAGCTGCATGTTGCCAACACAGTTTTTTTTCAAAGCAATATTTCTCATCAAAGATAACAAGGGCACCCCCTTATACTATATATTTTCAAAAAGCACAGACCCTTATATTTATTATAGTAGCAGTAGTTTACTAAAAAGAGTGAAGTGAGTGTATATTTGGGGTTAAAAACCTCAATTTTGGTATTAATGATAAAAATTGATTAAAAGTAAAAAAGTGACGTTATTTTCTGAAATGTAATACTTGCCTTGAAAGAAGAGTATATGTAGAAAAAAACACTTTTTTATTTTGCATTGTCTATCCTTATTCTAAAATGGCAAGGGTTTAAAGACTGACGCTAAAAAATGATTAAAATCATGATATAAGCAAAATTAAAATGCCTCTTATTAAAAATTCAAGAACGTTATGCCAAGCAAAATATTAATTTGTTTAATAGCATTTAAAGAACATAATGTGAAAATTTCAGAACATTTGACCCAGCCAGAGAGGAGTTAAATTCTTTGGAAATTTCGAAATTTGGGGAAAAGAAGCCAGGAAATCGGGTGATTTGCATACATCTACATAAATCAACACTTCTTTATCACGCAACTTTCGACTGCTTGACATGCTACAAGGTGAAGCTAACCAATATTTTAATTTTCTTTTAACAAATTAATTAAATTTGAATAAATATTTGAAAAAAAAGTGATATGCTGAGTTGGGTGCAGCGCCCCTTAAGGAAACCAAGAGTCACTTGTGAACAAGATTTAATCATTAAAAAGTCTTGTTTCAATATACCGATTCTTTGGTTTTCTAAATTAGTGATGTTACACCAATATATGCCATTACATTCGAATATTTTTTCCTTTATATACATTCTATTTTATCCATCATACTTATGATAAAGTCGGAGTTTAAAGAGGCGGTTAACCTAAAGAATTGTGTGCGACAATGATATGCTTATCGGTGTAAATTTGATACCTGACAAGCGTAAATAATGCATTCATTCAACAAATGAAATGGATCCTAAAGGTTCACGCATATAACGATTTACGAAAAGTATTGCATTGACTCCGTCTGTCCATTGGTGCGTCCGTTCGCCGGGCGTCGCAGTCCACTTGAGGGAAGCAACCTGAAAGCTATTTGCTTGTGATTTGTATATGTTAATAGCCATTCTACAGACAAAACTCAAGTTTTCCCATTCAAACGTAGCGTAACCATGCTGTACAATATAAATACCTTTCCGGTCAATTGATTTTACAGTTACCAACCAAACCGTTCTGAGATTGTTGTGCTATGAAATTGATTTTAATGTTTGGCAAAAGGTTGTCTGCATAGACTTACCCAATGTAAACTTTGTGTACCATTTACATACAAATGAACCACATTTTGACAGCAAGTATTGGTGACTAATTACTAGCAGTGACTGTGCTGATAAAACAGCACAACGTTTGTGTTTCAAGTAATCATAAGTGTAGTGATAAAGAAAAGCGATTTTCTAAGTTCGAATTTTTTTTGATTTGGACTACTTAACAATAACAAAAGCGTTGGAACAAATCCCGGGATGCATATTAAAAGATTGTATTCTGATACAAGATCAGTAATTTGGATCTTTGTAACTCTAATATACATTGTTTGAGGGAGAAGGAAGAGCTCTTCAGCTGTAAACAAAACCCTTTTTGATATCAAGAAACAGTGACAAAGTGTGTGGTAAGAAGTTAGGAATACGTAATTTTCTTTCTTACATGGACATTTTCATAAAATGTTCCACAAATGGCATTGTGATCCCCTAACAGTAATATTTTTTTGTTTATTAAGATATATTCAAGCAACTTTCTGAGGTCAGGTATAATTGCACTTCTACGACGCCGCAAATGCAGAAGAGAAGACATAATCGGTAGTTTGCAGCGTGAAACGAAAAGTAAAAATCGTTCGCGTTAGAGTAACAAGCCGACGGTAGTTTACCGCCCTTTTCTTGCAACCTGTGGTATTTCACCTGCCGCTCATGCACAGCAAGGAGCCCGCTTTATAAGCTTTCCTTTGGCTGCTTGAGAGTGATAAGCAACATATCGAGGACCGCAATTGAACGAAAAGTGTGCATCACGTTTGCTATTTAACGAACAGACTGGTGTATATGACGTTGTATGAATATAAATTTTTGAATCATCGGAACAACTTAAGTTAGTTAACGAGGTAGCGCGGCCATCAGAGGCGCATCGGCAGACAATGATTAAGAATAAGATTACATAAATGTGAACATAAAGTTATACTTCACAGACACACCGCGAAAATGCAGTTTTTTGCTGTCTGAAAATAGTTGGTGCCCGGAATCATTACAAATGATTTAGATGAAAGCAACATCCAAGTTCATACACGGTAATGAAAATATGAGGAATGTGAAATGAGGCCTCTAACTAATACACTGATTCTACTGATTTACTTGATGCCTCTCTCTCTGTATGATTGTGTTTGGGTGGTAAGGGAGTGTAAGGGTGTTTAGAGACAATGGCACATATTTTCCTGGTATGTGTCCTGTTTCCGCGTTCCCCCATCCACAGATCAAACCGCAACAGTCAATGCTTCAATTCAGTTGGAACTGATGACAGGTAAAGTTTTTCATTTATATGTTTTTCGTCATTTTCTTTTCAAATTTATAAGATATACAAATACTTTTATGTTTGTCAGATGCATTTTTCAGTGTAAGAACGAAAGTAGAAAACGTGCTGATTCTTGATTCTTATTATTTCAGAAACAATGAGTTGCCAAAATATCTTGCATATTCATGTTTCGGCGAGTCTAACGTACACATTTCGGTATTAACATTAGTGATAATCGTAAAAACTTCCTTAAGTATGGTTCGGTTATTGCTGCCTCAAGACAGGGCATCAGTAGAAGTTGTCAAAGCAACTCTGTAATAACAATATGAATTCATTGTCGAGTAGTTTTCATAACAGCTTCGTTTCTCCAGTCCATAAGTTTAGAGATGATGTTGATAGATATAATATGAGGCGAATCGTTGCAAATGAAATGTGTTTTTTATAGCTAAAGCAAACAATCATTAGTGAGTCTCTTTATTTTCTTTTAAACCCACAGGCTCCAGCAGATCTCCAAATACGTTCCTATCCAATGAAAAGTCAGATTTTAGTGTACGTAACACTTTGGCAAGCGTATCTATCCCAAAAAGTTATAATGAAATAATATCAGCTGAAACAGGTAATATTCTAAAATCTCTGGATTACCCCTTTGGCATCAATTGAACACATTTTTGTGGATATTAAAACAGTCAATTTGTCAAAAGAGAATATCAAAGTATGTGTGTGAACGCAAACATGCAAGGCCGTGATGGTCGACGCATATCCTGCTTTTATAAAACGATTGAGAAGAAAAATCCTTATTTTGTGTCTGATTCACTGGTCTCACAATCCAAAAGATACGGTAGGCTAAATAATGTGAACACGGTTGAGAAAGTTGTTGAAATGAGGAAAGGGTTGTATGTTAGTCGATACGATTTGTTAATAAACGAATCGATACGGGAATCGCTTATGTAGAAGTTACGGAAGATGTTACCGTCATCAAATAGTTTATGTCATCATTTCGCAACGCCACCGCTTTCTTCGGTCGGGAGAGAGAGAGAGAGAGAGAGAGAGAGAGAGAGAGAGAGCAAACGGAGGCAGTCGGGCAAGCAGGCAGAGTCAGACAAGCAGGCAGGGTGTGGTCAGATACTCAGACGGGCCAGTGCTGTACTTTGACTTTAAGTAAAAAACCCTGACACCTACGCAGGGCATCGACACAACTATTACGATATAACTATTACGTGAGAACATTGATATTCGTAAGCGAGAACATTCCTGTCATAGAAAGAAGGGCTCACAAAATTTGGCAGACCATTCCCTCATCATGCTAAAAGCTCGTTTAATGCTATTGTTTGGTGCTGGTCCAGCCCAGATCTAAAACGCGGAAACTTATCTGTTGCATCACTTTGCATCACCATTTTCGGCATCAGCATCTTCCATCCAAACCTTGCTTGCACATCTTCTGTATTTGTTCCGACGCAATACTATATATTTCTTTGCTGTGAGTAAAGTATACAAACGGCTCCTAACAAACGATGAAATATTGCATGTCACACGCTCATTTATATACCCTTCAGTTTTACATAATTTTATTTCTTATAAGTCGACATATGTAAACGTATAAAATATTGCTTTACAGTTTATGTTCAAAGTCCGAAAAAGGATTTCTCTCTTCGCAACCAACAGACCATGCTTTTACAGAGGCAGATCAGAGCTAGTGACATACCGCACAGACTCTCTCGATGATTTTCCCGTACATCAAATGCTGCGAACTCTTTGCTATTCTTCTGTTTTCATGTCCCTGTAAACGTAAATTTGAACTATGAGTCCTTAACAGAAATCCCATAACCAACAACTGATATTTTTGCCTACTGCAGAGGCCATGGGATGGGACAATTTACCCTGCCGTTTAAACTATATGGAATCATTTATAAAATTGCTGGGACAATGACACGTCCAAAATCTAAAGACTCGTACACAATGTACACAATTTTGATTTTTAGCCCAATCTTCATAGCTGTCTTAACGCTATTCAGAAAAATATGTATGAATACAATAGACAAATAATTAACGTATGGTTTTCTCAATTATTACCATTTATTGTGTTGCAGGACACGGTGACAACAAAATAAAAATTATTGCCCTGGCCTTAGGAATACTCTCATTAGTAGGCCTTGCTGTTGCCATACCAATCATGATAAATGTCCTGAGAAAAAGGAAGCAAGGGAAAGGATTTGTAAGTAACCACGCACAGTTTTAAGACTATGTCTATCAACATTCTGCAAGACATGAATCAAGAACTTTACACAAAAACCCAGTTTACATTAACTCTACAAATTTGCTTCATAATGCCTGTAATTAATTGAAAATATTTATAGACTTTTGTTTAACGGTTGCGACACCAGTTAAAGTTCTTATAGATGCTTGCATATTTTAGTAACCACGTTAAGCTACATCAATAATGCTTGCACAGCACTAGTAAGAATTTCTTCCTTTGTGAGCACCAACTATTTGTTTCTATTGTTGAAAGGCCCCACTCTACGTTGACGAATGAATCGAAATTTCCCATAAAATCACAGAGTTGTATACTTTTCAATGCAATTATTAAAGGTTTGAGGGTAGCGGATACGCTAGCATATGTAAGGGCGAAAATCGTCCTTCCTTTCTGTCTTTTAGTGAAATGGTTAAGAAGCTTTTGCATGTTAATCAGGTCGATTCTATGGCGTTCCGCGTGTTACTCTTTGAATTCCCTATCCCTGATGCTTTTATATTTGTTCTCTCTGATCCTTGTAGACTTCGTTATAAGAATATGTTGTTTTACTATTATTACCAGACAATAAGTTATGGTCTTTTAATAGTATGATTCTGTATGTTGGTGGACATGTTTATCCGTCAATTTCTGTATAGTTTTTGGGATTATCACCATAAAGCACGTGGCAAACTTAGCTTAGTAGCTGAACTTAATAATGTTTAAGAAATTTCAGCAGGAGCCTTACAAAATGCAGTGTTATAACTGTTCCTAAATGACTATATTTAATAACAAATGGGGCAGTGGTCAGTCATAAATTTCGATGCACTCTTGATGAAGGTGATACTGATAAAGCTGCAAATTAATGCAATAAAACTCAGGTTGAAACTCAGGTTGAACTGGTAGATCATATCCCAAAGACGTATTGCTTAATCCGTGAAAGCGACAACCTAAGCAATTCTAGCAGTAAGCGTGCAAGAGAAAAGTTTTTCCCTTGCTCAGTGAGCTCGAACGTTTATGTGCAGGGTTCATTAATGGCGCATTAAAGAAAAGAAATGTTGTATTATAGCTTTGTCAATACCAGTGAATACGAAGACGTCATAACCCCCGATTATTAGTGATAATGTATCTATTATCCAGCATTGCGGCCCACGGCGAGCATAACAATAAAAGGTTTTTTTTGTAAACGAATAAAGGACTGTGCATTTATAAGGGGGATTATGGGATAAACTGTGTAATAAATAAAACGATAAATCGTCATAATGGTGCACAATATCGATAGTAATACCGTCCTGTACGATTTATCATTTTTGAGTCCTCCCGCGTGCACTTGTCGTCTGCTGTCTGGCTCGCGCTCAGCATGCAGTCCTCGTCCGATACGCTGCAGTATGCAGTACAGGCTCGCTTCGTTAGGTGGAACAGAATTCAATACTCTTGAAAACTCTTTGACACATGGCATATTATGTATGCCAATGGTTATGTAAACGAGGCAAGCTTGAAAGCCACTTGAACCAGATATGTCAGGGCCAACAATGGCAGCCCTAACCAAACTTGACCCGTAGCGTCAACGAAAATGACTCTGGAGCTATTCAAAATATCGGTCCATGGTCAGCATTGACCAAAAATCATGACGACCGTGCACTCTCCCTTGATTTAACATCTTGGCTACCTAGTTCTGATGCACTGACTGTAATCGGCGACATCTTCCATTTATCGCTTTTTTCTGTGGTTTCACCTTGTTCTCAACATCGCGGCAGAGACCCTAGAGTATACTTTCCAAGTACCAGTTTACGTGGAGTTTCCCGTTTACCAAAGTACAGTGGCTCTTCTCAATTAGCCATCCAAAATTAAATTTATAGACGCAATTACTAACGAAATTTAAAAATTTGAATATAACATTGTCGAACTATGTTTATGTTGTTTGCATTCGAATGCTGTGCTGCGAACGACAATTACCGATCGTATCGGTCAGCTGATACCTTGCAGCTCACTGCAACAGGCGTTGATATCTGTGCATGACCATTCCCTTTTCTCTATGCCTGGCATTTCACGTGATGCAGCGTTTTGAATGCCATGATATTCTAAGTTAATATTTCAAGTTCGATATAGACGATAGGGATGCAACATCTTTTCACTTCCTTCGAAAATAGATCGGTTTTTTATTTCCAGTTCGAATCATGAAGAGATTGTACAGTACAGTGTGGAGTATGTGGAGAGAGAGAGAGAGAGAGAGAGAGAGAGAGAGAGAGAGAGAGAGAGAGAGAGAGAGTTCATGACTGTGTGATAGACAAGTATCCAACTAACTTTCCCAAGTAGGTTTTGAAGCTAATTATTTTTTTCAAACCAATATTTCTTTCTGAAAGTAAGGCTCTTCCTTTGGCGCACAACTACAGAGCAAAGGCTGATAAACATTTCTGTGAATGCGTTTTTAATTGTGAAGATGTCATGACTCGGCAAAATGCCTAATAAAAAGGAGCACGTAAAAGCGGCATTTCCAATCTTTGTGTGGCAAAAAATGTCAGTGACATTAAAATGAGTGCTGCGGGCGCTACAGTTATGCATAATATCAATCTATCTGTCCACTCTCTATCTATCTATCTATCTATCGTTTGATCGAGAATTTTTGTTCTGTTTGTTTTTTTTCGGTCTTCGCATAAATAATTAAGCAAGGGGAAAGTCTCACAAGTACTAAAGGAAATAATGATTCTGGTTCAAAAGAAGACAATCTTCATACTGGGTCGAAAGTGAGTAAACAGCAGATGATTATCGATTTAAGTTTACATGTGATTTTGATTTAACATGTCGATCTTTAAATTATAGAAATTCTTTACCACATCTGGATTCTCTTTACGACCAAAGCCAATATCCATCGCATATTCTGCTCCAACTGATTGGTAACAAAGATAAGACATCGTCGCACAGCCACAATTACACTTCCTGCTTTTAACCGCTCCATTTATATCACTCGCTTATTTCAGAGTCATCGTCGTACCCGTATAACCAGCGATTCTGAGGCACCTTTAATAAATGATGAAAAAGACAATGATGATGCAAGTCTTCAACCGGTAGGAACCTGACATCATGGCTGCTGAAATCTAATTCTATGTGAAGATTACGACTTTCCAAGAAACATTGAAACATTGAACCCAGTAAATTCATTAGCAATGCTAGTCTACAAAATCATGCAAAAACATATAGATGTATGGTCTTGTGCGATCTAGGGCTTTTTCGTCAGCAAGCAGTTGTTTTTTAAGTATTCTTGCATCTGGTTGATTTAAGGTTAAGTGCGACGAATTAAGACGCGCACTCGCTTTAGAACGTTTCTGCGCAAATTTAACTCAGCCTGCCGCAAATAGGTTATTTTGAAGTGCATGTATTTAACATCACCTGTCATTGTTGAAATTGCGCTTTTACCAAATTTTTTCACCCAGTTTCTTAGAAATACATGTGACCTATAACCTTGTCATATTTTGACCCCTAGGAAGCTGGTTTTTATTCAATATGAGCGAAAAATTAACATTTCTCTTCCATTTACATGGCGCATATTACTCATTCACCTCGAGATATTGTAAAAAGTAGCGTGGTGACACCCTTTTATTAAAAGTGTAAACTAAATGGTATTATGTCAGGATTTTATTCGCCAAATTTGGTCAAAATGACACCATTCAAAGCGACAGGAAGAAAGTTCGAAACTTATGTAGTGATATAATTTCGATATCGTCATTTTGTAATCGAAACTTATGTTAAAATTTCTTTACAAACATCATGAAAACTATACATTCGATGGATCTTAAGTCTTGGTAGTTATAAAATTAACTCATTTTCTAAGCATTTTATAATTGCTTTCTTTAGTTTAAGTGAATTATATCATTTTAATTTATTTCTAACGACGCCATTTTAACGTCCGTTTCCATGGAAACGACCGAGGTGAGCCCCATTTTTTATATTATTTTTGCACTTGCAAAACTTCCAAGAATATTTGTGCAAAGTTTCAAGAAAATGACACCACAACCTGATTTTGACTTAATTCGTAGTACTTAACCTTATGATTAGTGCTCTTTCCAGATCGTCACAGAAAGCCTTTAGTAGTAGCCAACTTTCTATACTGTAATCTCAAACATTGCAGCTCCAAGTGGTTTTGAAGCTTCCCCAGGCATGTCGGATCTGATGCGGGGGCTATTTGGTTTTTATTTATTTTTCTGTTTACGTTGCCATTTGCAGGTGGATTCATGGCAATCATGGCAAATCGAATATGCATGTCGCGCAGGCCCGTTGATACAAATTAAGTAGGCGGTGGATACTGATTTAACATCCCCGTACGCCACTCTCTGTTTAAGAGTCCATGCACGGGGAAGCACCGACCTATAACTTTTGATGACAGTTCAAAATAGAGGTAATTTTTGTTTGTTAGTGGGCTGGGGGTGTGGGATAATAAGAAATAACAACTCCCAAACGTTGATCGTTCAGTTCGGGTTTCGTTCATTCAGAACTACTGCTCAGATTATGGGTGCCAACTAAGTCGTTTTATTGAGCTCCTATGCTTTCTATAGTATCCCTCAGCAAAGCAATTGGGAAAATTGTTCTTTCGGTAAAGTGGAGTAATCTCCAGATTAAACAACTCTATTATTAATTTCATTCTTCAGTCACGAGGATGTTGCAGTGTTGCTAAAGTATCTGAACCATGTGGATCAATTATAAAATTCGATGCTGAAAATGAACAAATTGATTTGCATTCTTCAAGTTCAACTGAAGAATTGACGCCCATCATATCCCCTATGACACAAGGTTATCCGGAATCATGGGAAATATCACACGACAAATTAGATTTTTCACCTGACACCATACTTGGAAGGGGAGAGTTCGGGCTTGTGCTTAAAGCCAAACTTTGTGACACCAACAAAAATAGTAGTACAGTGGTCGCCGTCAAATGCTTAAAAGGTGAGAAACAGGCAGTCCTGGTCACATTCATTTTGTTTTACGACATATTGTCAGCTCTCTCACATCCTTCTGTTCACGCTACTGCATAAAACCTCTTACTGACTCCAACAGTCTGCTCGGCCAACCAAGAGGACAAAGCTCGGCAAAACCACCTTTGCTCTGCCACTCCATTGGGCTGTGCAAAGTGAGACGTCATTTTCTACAGGGAGCTTAAAATGTTTGTGGAATGTAATGGAGGTGTGAAATATATACACTAAAAAAACCCTTCAATCCATCAATATAAATATATGACAACCTCAACTTCGACTCTTGAGAACAACACTCTAATGGAGGAATCCTACCCTTTAGACGGTGGTATACCCTCAGCATCCTTCTATTAAAACTAAATTTAAATAAATGAGCTAAATTACTTGTATCTATGTGTATATGATTGCAGACCAATATTCGTTAAAATCTTTCGATCAGCATAAAAGATGCAGTTGACACCCGGTGCTGGCGCTCCAAGGATGGCTAAGTAATCTTCCATGTTGTCCAAAATTTAGGCTTCAAAGGGGACTTATATATATATATATATATATATATATATATATATATATATATATATATATATATATAGTCTCCCAGTATTTCTCATTCATGTGACGTCATCGAAGACGAGGGCTCCTACAACATAGTGGCAGTAGGGATACAGCTATGTTGGGGAAAACACGTGTCTTCGATGACGTCACATGTGTGAGAAATACTAGGAGATTATATATTTATCACATGCATAGACCCAGTTTTTTATTCGAATAAAATTCACTTTCCCGTGTAATTTTGACCTTTATTATGTCAGCGTGGCGGATGAAGTTGTTCGGTTCAAGCTGATTCTGTTCACATTAGGACGCAGGTTCCTCTCGATGCGTTAGAGTAGTCTCTCGCTGTCGGATTTTCCGCGCAAAACTTGAATGGATATGGCCGTTATTATTGAGGACAAGGGAAAGGAGGATCGTATAGTATCGTCAGATGCATTATTTTGTTTGAAGGTAAAGTAGTAATGTAAAAAATGCATCGAAATTTAACTTTGGGTCTTGCTGTTCATAGCGGCGCTTACACGTTGTTTATACTGTATGAACGAGCATCGAGTACACTGTGCAATGCTGCACTCGTCATTTTACTGCTATCTAAAAATCGTGTCAAATCCTGACTTCGGTCACAATATATGAATAAAACCACCACTGAACTGTATTACAGCGTTCTTGTTTTTCATTTATGCAACTACAATGCACCTAGGAAAATAAAATTGCTCGAAGCTGACGAGGACTAGAGGAGTACGATGCCGTATGAAGATCGTACGTTCTGATATATAATCTCAGAGCCTTGGACGCTTTTTCAAATTTAGAGGACAGTGTATCATCGTTCGTCGCAATTATGAAAGGAACTAAAATCATAAACAATCAAAGCGCAACAAGAAACTGTTAACATTTGCCATGTAACGTTCATTCGATCTCGCTTTTACTTGAGTCTTATGAAAACACTTTATTGTAGCCGCGGCTCCAGTCGAGCTGTCGACGAGGTAGCACAAGCTACTGAAAACCGCGTTTGCCATACGTTGCTACAGTAAACATTCTCGCATTAGTACAGCCTACTGCAGAAGTTTAACAGCAATACAACACTTTGCCGATGCTGAAAATTTAACCCGTCACCTGACAGGATGATGTGTTGATTTTAATGCATCATATTCTTAATATATATTGGATTCTTGTTTGGTGATAATTTGTTGATTTTGAGCAATGCCTCAGCTGTTTACGGCTTGTGACAGCTAGCACAGTTGTAGTAGCAAACGTAGGGAGCAGACGACAGTGAACGCTCTTGTTTTCCCCAGTTAAAAAAATAACAAAAACAAAAAAAAAACATAAAATCTCACAGTCATCGCTATCAAAGGCTTTGACGTTTCTGCTATATATTACCTTTACAACATTTTTCAGTAAATTAATTTGTGCTCACTCAATTTTCATCTGCACGAGAACAGCTTCAGTAGAAAAAAGTGCCGACCGTACACCGTTACTTCTGACGTCAGAAGTAGGGGTAAACGGAAATCCGTAAACCGTATACCTATAGTGTGACGTCATATTATAGGGGTAACTGGGTCTATGTATGTGATATATATATATATATATATATATATATATATATATATATATATATATATACATATATATATATATATATATATATATATATATATATATATATATATATATATATATATATATATATATATATATATATATATATAAACAGATCACTTCAAGTACAAAGTAGTGAAATCTAATCGGTTTATTTATAACGCTCTGCTTAGCATTGAGCACTATAATTTCCCACGAGGACATCTGTATATATATATATATATATATATATATATATATATATATCAAAGACATGCTTCATTGATTTTATTGATGTGTCATAGTTCTTGTCTCTATACTTGTCAACACGTATCAATCAATTTGATTGTTATAAAAATAGTTTCTTACAAAGCTCACTAAAGTATGAACCCCCTTAAACTGTTGTTTATAAAATACAATCGCTCTTATTACCAAAGGCCAATGCTCCCTGTAGTAATGAAGGCTCTCCGTGCTAAATATAGGTGTAGCAGTGGGCAAACGAGAGGTGTGAGAGAGTCTAGAAACGGCCGTACTTCTTAGATGAAAAAAGTTGTTTGTACATGTGTCGGTTAAGGGGCCGTGGAAAATTAATGTGTTTAAGGGGAATAGGTTTGGCTGTATTTCGATAAATGTGCGCAAAAAATCGACGTACAAGTTTTCACATCGTAACAACTCGCTACACGTTTTTATATTTCGCAAAATTTCGCTCTATATTGTTTGGTGTGTACTAGGCCAGTACGGCACCGATGCTACACCAGTATTCTTTTGACGTAAATGTGAATCAGTGCACGAGTAAAATAACGTAACAATCATTTTGGATACTCTGTTCCATTTCATTCTATTGGTTGCGTCACTGTTGCATTGGCGCTGAACAGAGATTGATTAAAGACGGGGTATGCGCGGATGGGGGGGGCGGACGGTAGCATATGCGAGATTTCATAATGACGTAATTACCGATTGTTGGTTTGCAGATACAGATTAAGTCTTGAATGGATTTTCGCATTTCCCAACTTTCGGAGGGGGTGGAGGCACTTAGTTTCGATTACCGTGGGCGTATTTTAATTATCCACGGCCCCTACTTTTGTTTTTATAATCGAATACGTAAAGTACTTTTCAATCACAAATGCTTTATCCTACTTCTAGGCGATTAGTATGCAAAGGTTTCCGTCCATTTTTACAATCAAAATCGATGATGCTGCAAAACTTAATTGGTGTTAATTTTAGCTCACGTGTTTACACGTGGGCTAATGTCATAGCGATGTCTGTCTGTCTGTCTGTCTGTCTGTGTGTATGTTAGTGTGTGTGTGTGTCTGTCTGTCTGTCTGTTTACACGATAAGTTAAAAACGCCTGAACAGATTCACGTCAGATTCGGTACACAGGTACCATATGCTACTTGCAAGAACTTAATAAATTTTGGTTAGTGTGGCTTGCATATTAATGAAGTTATGAAATATCATTTTTTCCGTACAATGGTTTCCCTTTGGAGACGGTAATGACAGAGTAGACATATATCAAGAAATACTACACAAAATTTCATGAAACTTTTCACAGATGACGATCTCAGAACATTATGATGATGCTATAACTGTCATGTCAACTATCTGCTCATTTGCATATTGAATGAACTTTTGTTATTAGTGACATAACTCTGAAATTTCTGCACCAAACTTGATGATACATGCAACAAATATTGATCTGATATATATCTAATTATACTTAGAAGCATTTGGGCAGTGTCAAGTTAATAAATAGCTGATATGCATATTTTATGAAGTTTTGTAATTAGTCATATAACTCGGATATAACTTGACCAAATTTGATGAATTCTGCTGTAGATACTAATCTGACTGATATCTAACTGTGGTGTAAAGCACTTAGTAGTGTCAAGTTAATTAAGGGTTCATTTGCATATTTAATGAGGTTTGTAATTACGTATATAACTCTGAAATTACGGCACCCAAGTCCGTGACATCTGGTAGAGATATTGATCTGATAAATATCTAATTGTACTGACAAGCTTTTGGCAGTGTCAAGTTAACAAATAGCTCATTTGCATATTTTATGAAGTTTTGTAATTAGTCATATAACTCCGAAATAACTGGAGAAAAGTGATGAAATCTGCTGCAGATACTGATCTGACAGATAGCTAATTGTGGTGTAAATCATTTAGTTGTGTGGAGTTAAGTAAGAGTTCATTTGCATATTTAATTAACTTTTAACTTTGTAATTAGCGATATTACTCCAAAACTTCAGCATTACATTTGATGAAACTTGCTACAGATATTGATCTGATAAATATTTAATTGTAGTGAGAAGCATTGGGCTTGTCAAGTTAATAATTAGCTCATTTCAATATTATTAGATAAAGTTTTGTAATTATTGATTTAACTCTGAGAGTACTGCACGAAAGTTGATGAAACCTGCTACATATAATGATATAACAGATATCTGATCGTTCTTATTACACGCCTCACACGGGTGTCGATTATATTGGTATGAATTTGGTTTATTGACAGGAATATTGAACAACATAATACAATAAATCCTCTTCAGAGATAGTTACTCTGGCAGTAGACCGTATACACGTCTAGTCTTATCAGAAGTCTGTCTTCCACTCCGGGTCGTTTGCTTGGTTAGTGAATATCCTGAGGTCTGCAAACTTATGTTGCGTAACATGTTCTTGCTCGTTGATTTGTACCCTTTAATATGAGACAGGTCAAATTAAGGTACAATTGTTTTACACAACGTCACAACAGTAAAAAAGTATGCAGTAATTCATGTCATACTGTATTATTTCATGCGTTCAGTAGTGTCTGATAAATGTCGATACATGTCGAGTCATCAGCAGTCAATTTCAATGCCTGGTAACTAAGTTTGTAATTTTGTCAAACTCAAAGTCATCCATTCAGCGGTCACATTTGTAGGTCAAGATGAGTAAATGCTAAAATTTTCTAGTCTTTTTACTTGACTATTAATGAATCTGTTTTAAAACACGTGACAACATTCAGTTCATATCTGGTAATCGACTTGTGCAAGCAATTTTACAACATTAACTTGTCAGGGCTTCGTGTAGTCTTGTTTACAGTTAATCAGCTACAAGCTTTCAGTTACTCAACACATCACGGCTACTCCAAACACGTGAGACAGAAACACATAAACAAATCATCACACTTTGCAATGTTATTGCTATGTGTTTCTTCTTTATTCCTGATGAATTACAATACAAGTGGTGTTTAAATACATTGTATACTTGGTTAACTATTTTTAAAACGGAATGGAAACACAACCCTAACAATGAACTAGTGTTAACCCTAGTAATGAACTGTGACGCTCATTTGCTTTAAATTGTTTACAAGAAATTGAATCTACTAAACCCTGTTTTCTTGAGCACAGCGCAGAAACCTGCCCTTCATTTTGCTATAGTCGTCATACATGCAATAAAATATTGTGCTTGACAAAATGTTTAGAAGCAATGGCTCCATTAACTGTAGCTGTTAACTTCAGAATCCTGTCAAGATAGATATTACTGGAATGCCAATCTGTGTCTTTCGTAAATGTTGTATATCTTAAAATAGCAAAAAGTCATTCCGACCAAGACTATTCCACCATAAAGTGTGAATACAATTATTTTGTGTCAATTGATGTCCTGTATAGAAGAAAAATGATTTCAAAAAGCTATGTCTTTATTTAGCTTAGCTCTTGCACGAGCGGGGTTTGGTGGTCGGCCAGTGCCTGCAGCTACACCATTAAACCAACACATATCAGTGTTTTGGTAGGACACATTCATCTACTCGGAAAGGTATATTTCATTTCAAACAATGAGGACAGTTTGTGCACCATCTGTAAACTTGTACCCACTATTTTTAGCTACACACTGAGCTGAATGACAAAAGGGATTATTTCGATTTTGAAATTATAAGTTTTACCAAATTGTCAAGAAATATTCCGTCTGCACCACTCTATTCTAATCAAGTACACGTATGTCAATTATCTAATGCCTATATATGCAATGATATTGCTCTTTTTATATATTGCGAAGAAAATATTTATAGTTTTCTCGTAGACTCCCATTTATAGTGGATCCACATTTTTTGTTAAATTCAAAACTAATTTCTTATACACGTTCGCACTTGTATACATTCATGTCAACCATCCAACAATTATAAATTCACATGTATTAATAGTTTTGTCATAGACTCAACAGTATAATGTATACATATTTTGGTAAAATTTCGAAATGAAATTTCTAGTACCAAAATGCACTTGTAGCAATCTTATTCTAATCTAGTACATTTATATGAATTATAAAACGTCTTATAAATGAACAAATACTGCTAGTTTTATTTGCAAAAAAATGTTCAACGTTTTCTATATACAACAATGTATAGTAGATCAACATTTTTGATGAAATCAAAAATTAAATTTCTTGTCGTCATATGCACTGTATTTGCCACCCAATTTGTGCAAAGTAGAAGGACTACTTCCAATACCTGCCCTCCGGACGCCGTCTACTTGTGCTGAGATTTTTTACTTTTACTAAGATTTTTCCTTGCGCAGGGATAGGAAAGTTTTTTAGAAGTCATTTGTACCTTCTGCAGTTGCTGTTTTAAATATGACTTTGTCTGATTCCGTCCGAAAACCAGAGCAACCACCATTTAAGCAGTAACTTTTAATCCAGAGCTGTGTTCGTTTGCATAGTTGTGTTCGTATGCGTTATTCGTATTTGTTTTTTATATCGGTCATGATTTTTGAAGACAACGTTTCATGTTATTATGGACAATAAAGTTTCTCTTATTTTATCTTATCTTATTTCTTATCTCACATTCTTTATAAATTATCAAACATATATAACAGTACAGATATAGGTAAGTTTTTGTAGGTAAATTATTTCTTGTTGGCATAATAGACTCCTATGTATAATGATTTGATGTATGAAAAAAGTCTTTATCAGCCACAACTTGGTTTATAATACTTGCCCAAAAAATTGTGACCTTTCCAAAAGACATAAATGAAATTTCTTGACCCTTCCAAAATGCTTTCTAGGAAATTTGCGACCCATCCAAAACAGGGAACTTCCCCTTTAATCTCTGTCCAGTCCCCTATCACATTAGATTAACGTATACTATATTTTTACAGCCAGCATTGTGATCGTTTAAAATTGAATTCACTCTGGACAAGAATTCATTTGTCAAAAATAACAATAGTCATTACACGTGTATAGGCTTTGTTTTATGAAGGATACTTGTCATACGAATATGCCATAGGGAGTTTGACAGGAAATAATATTTAATACAAGGAACAACAAAACCAGAAGTATGACCAAAAGTTACAGCAAATGTCCCATTGATATCTTTGCTTGTAAGATACCAAAGCCACCAGTTATATCAAGGTTGTACACGCACTGTAAAGTTAAGTGTTCAAGGATAGAACACCAATTAAACGCCTTTTTGTAACACTTTTTGAACGCGTCTAGACGTTCAGAAATTTAACACTACGTGTTCAACCAACGTTCAATTTTTCAACACACGTGTGCAGATTTTGAACGCTACGTGTCCATCAGACAGTATATTGAACACCATGGTGTTCCATATCTGAACACACGTTGCACAGGAAATATGTTCAAAAAATTGAACGCTTTTACGCGTTCAAAGGGTTGTAACACTTTTTGAACGCATGGACGCCGTTCAACGATAAGTGTGTTAAAGGTTAGAACACATGATGCGCGCTTGTTGAACACCTTTAATTTTGGGCGTTCACGGGGTGTTCAAGCCTTGAAATAACATTACAGACAAGTGATATCCAGTAAAATTATTTTATTCTAAAAATACACGAAATATTTCTAGAACAAAATACAATAATTTACTGTAAAATGGGCAAATAAACATTGCAACTTTGTATGTAAAGTTTGTCAGAGCAAAAAAACCAACAGTGTTAACACCTTCCTCTCACAATATAGGCAATAAAAATCACCATATTGAGGAGTACGTTTTATGTTCATACTTGTTTAAAGTATAAACATAAGACGTACAAAAATCATCTGTAAAAGCTCAAAATTTGGCATACTTATTGTGTTGAAAAGATGTATATGTATGAAATGCATACTCCATTTTTGTAAGATGGTTTCTTAAAGACATTTCCTCTTGCATAGACAATTGTAAATTTTGAAGAAAAAAGAAGTAAGTCAACTTCTTCTCTGGTGCACATGGTATATAGTTGTCCACACTAAAGTAAACACAACATGTCAAGTTGCCAAGGTGTCACAGTAAGGCACAGCATGCAGAAATGGGGAAAGTGGGTCCTTGGCAGGGTAAAACCTATTTCCTTGTCCAACAAAGTCCTTCATAAACAAAATGGTTTGTTTGTTTGTAATATCTTTAAATAAACCCAGAAATAAATGGGTGACATTTCAAAAATATAATTCTGAGAAATTTAAAACATATTCGTAAAGACCTTTCAAATTCTTGTGTACCCTGCTATTAATTTTTATACATTTTTTTAAACCAAAAATGGTGAAAATCACCCTTAAAATGAAAAAATGTACATTTCATCATAACTTGAATATATCACATTCTGGTAATCCCTAATGTCTTAAAAATGTCTGAAATGTCTTTAATGTCCTAAAAATACAAAGTTGCAAATTTCTGCATAATTTGAACAACCTGAAAAAGACTGTCAGTACAGTAGAGATCTATGTCCTAAATATCAAAGCTGTTCGATTATCAGTTTTGAAAAAGATTTTTTAAACATTTTTTGACCAAAAATGACAACAATTGCGATGAAATATAAAAAAATTGAATTTTTCATCACAACTAGCACAAATTTGACTAAGGTCATTTTTAGGGACATGTTTATCAAATATTGAAGACGTCAGTAAAAGAGAAGAAGATTTTTGCCAAAAATAGCAAAATTCGCCGCAAAAATACAAATTTGCGTATTTCACCATAAATTGAACATATATGATTAGGGTAATCTCTGGGACTTGTAATCCAAATATTAAAGAATTCGTACAGGCTGTTTTGAAGAAAAACCTTTGGATGTACAAATTTGAGGACAATGCTACACATCCACGTATTTAGCTGACACCAAAGCTAAAAACCAGTTGCTAAGTACAAGAGACGTGTTGAGCTACAATACAAAATAATCTACGGTTTGGTAGCAGGCTATGATCAACTAAATGTTACAAGGGCATAAGCTTTCAAAGACGTGAAGTCTCCTTTATCAGATGCAAGGGAGGATGAAAAATTGAAGCAGAAAGTGACAGAAATTCAGAGTGAAAATTTCAGAAAATTCAGTAATTCAGAGTGGACATTTTTACTCTGAATGGTCTGTCGCTTTCAGCTTTAATTTAAATAAGGGAGACTACACGTCTGTGAAAGCTTATTCCCCGGCAACATTTAGTTGATCATAGCATACTACCAAAGCTGAGATTAATTCAGAACACAAATACAGAAACTTATCAAAATTCAGTTACTGACCCTTGGAAGTTTAAATCTACATTAGAGATGAACTGAGGTTCTCAAGCTTGTTTCCAGACAGCTACCTGTACACTCATCTTCTTCATTATCTGTACCACCAGCTTCCATAACAGCTCTTCGATTTTCAGTTCCACATCCTGAAAAAATGCAACAATAGGTAATATGGCGAGATGAAACTTTAAATGAAAGACAAGGGGATGATTAGGTTAAGGAAAAGAGGAGACTTTCATATACAGTGCCTCTCTTCAATACTGTTACAAAATATTTGCTGCTTCTTGTCACCAACTGATTAAAATAAAAAAGCCAAACTCTCATATGCTGAAACAATACATTGTATACTCTACGATGTTTTACATACGACTGCGTCTACTAAAAGACATGCGTTAGCTTTGATTACGCAGCGGTACTATGCAAGGCGTATCGATCGCGCTCAGGTCAAGGGTTATCGCTATGCGATGACCCTTGACCCAAGTGAAATCGATCGATAGGCTATGGCCAAAAGTACAACTGCGTATTCACAGCTAGTTGTTGGTAGCAGCCACTGAGAAGAAAAAAAGGTTTCTTCACGTAGTTACGCTATTTCAAGGTACAATACAATTAATTTGAAAGGATAATAATACAGATGCTTCAAAATTCAACACCTTTTACTATTTTGGAGAGGAAACTTACCCTTTCTGGTCTTGCTTATGCGCGATCACGACTTCAGCGTGCGTTTACAAGAAAAATGTCGCAACTTCCGTTTTGATGCATGACGGGATAAGAAAAGGCACCAAAGTTGAACACCAAAGTGTTAAGGAATAGAACGCCTCTTGCACGCCGATGTTAAAATTAAAACGTTCAATGTGGTTATCTGATTTTCTTTTCCAAATTTCAAAATTTCAACCCGTAATAAACGTGTAAAATTATTTTGTATACTTTCTTTTTTAGAAAAAACATGCTTTCAGTAATTTTAGACCGGAGATATTTTTCACTTAGTGGGAAATTCGTTACATCAAAATCCGTGTACGTTTGCCTAACAGCGATGCAGTAGTAAATTTAATATAGCCCTAATAAAGTAAAAAACACTAAAGATTGTTAATTGTTTTACAGTATTGCAAAATTTCTGTAATGCTGAGTTTTGAACACTTGAAGGAGATGGTTGTTAACACTACGTGTTCAGGTTTAGAACACCATTGTTAATAATATGAACACTAGTGTTAACAATATGAACACTAGCCGTTCAAATTTGAACACCGACATGTACATTTTGAACGCGTAAAGACGCGTCTGGCGTCCGCTATTTTTACAGTGCGTATTTCAACCTTTTGAGTTTGGAGGGGGACGGCAGGGTCACGTTTTTGAAAGGAGCACCAGAGGAAGGGTGATATTTCTGAAGAGGATATCAGTGGGAGTGTCGCGTTTTACATAATTGCCCACGCTCAATTTCCTTCGGCCAACCCCTCGTTATAACTGAAGGCTCCCTTAGACCTCGACCTAAGACAAATTTTGACCCTTCTTTCACTCTGTGCACTTTACTACAGAAATATGGTACGTTATCTTTACTCGTAGGGAATCCAGGAATACACGAAAATATGATGAAATAGCGCTTACTTGGAATTACAAGATGGCACCGGCTGAGATACATAACCATATGTATGTTCACACACTTATACTTACAGCAACAAAAAGACGACCTTTCAAAAACAATGAAACTCAATGGATAATAACTAATAATTCATAGAATTAAGTGATAAGCAGTAATAGCTTATGTAAAGCAACAGCTAATACGACCTCGTTCTTCTTACCTTTCTAAGTATTGCCGAAAAGTAGTTCCAAGTATAATTAAAAGCGGATTAACATCGATACCTTATCACTGAAATTGCGATACACAGAGAGCTTCCTGTTGCATTTCTAAAGGGGTGCAGCGCTGTGCACCAAGAATATAAAATGGCAATTCGAACTGACTTCTCTACATTAGCTAATTAATTTGAAACGCGCAAAAGTATTGACTGGTACAGATTTTCTTACCTGCGGCAAGTTACTGATTGATGAACGTGCCTGTCGCTCTAACTACTTGGTTACCTATCACGGTTTGAGAGAGAGAGAGAGAGAGAGAGAGAGAGAGAGAGAGAGAGAGAGAGAGAGCGCGAATGCGTTACAGATACACTTCTCTGGTAGCTCGTGTCGTGACATTATCTACATATATATATATATATATATATATATATATATATATATATATATATATATATATATATATATTTATCACATACATAGACCCAGTTATCCCTATAGTATGACGTCACA
>LD346798.1:126422-142514 GCA_001465055.1 Ptychodera flava | reverse complement strand
ATAGTCTTTCCTATTTCCGCTTGATTCGCACAGAAAAAGCCCTACGAGAGACGCTAATTATCCATAGGAGCAGCCCCGACATGTTGAGCTGACCGCAGTCAAGTCAGA
This sequence comes from Ptychodera flava, assembly GCA_001465055.1. Taxonomy (NCBI): domain Eukaryota; kingdom Metazoa; phylum Hemichordata; class Enteropneusta; family Ptychoderidae; genus Ptychodera; species Ptychodera flava. The sequence continues at coordinate 142,406 of LD346798.1, read as the reverse complement.
TGTGACCCAGCCACGACCGCATAACACAAGCGTATGAATTCTTGTAAAATACTCCCTCTCGTTTTTTCCCAGTAATTATCATTCCTGGAAGGTTTATTCACGGAAAACTGGGTCTATGCATGTGATAAATATATAATCCCCCCGTATTCCGAACGAGTGTTGCTTCATCGCGGACGAGTGATTCCCCGTGTAGCGGCCGCATCCCTCCGAGCCGTATATAATGTGCATATATACATACATATATAATCCCATGGTATTTTTCTCTGTTTGACGTCATTGTATACGACTGTTTTTCGCGGAGCCGTACAACTCTGAGGCATGTGATAATACCTGGAATGGAATGGAACCATTCTATTTTGGAATGGTTCCAAATTGGAATGGAATGGTTCCAAATTGGAGTGGAATGGTTCCAAATTGGAATGATTGCAAATTGGAATTTCCAGTACAGATGTCACAATTGAAAAAGGGGGCTTCTCCAAAATTTGTAGAATTTTGAAAAGTAGATGTTGTTGTTGCAAAGTTATTGCTCCATAGGCATATACATTTAATTCAAGCTGACAAGCTTTCTTAGGGGCACAGGGTTCATTCGTACTGTTTACATAAGTACCATTTGATTTTGGGATGGGCGATTCAGAGAATGAAAATGTTTTAATCACTCAAGGAGCAAAAAATTATTAATTTTGCTTTAGTTTGAAACTGAAAGTACCAGTTGATGAATTTTACATCAAGAAAACAGACTGACTTAGACTTTGGAAACACAATCCTACCATGATGGAGGAAAAACTTGTTCACACAATATTTCCTTCCACCCCTTCCACAAATCACATGGTTCATCCCCTTTTAAAAGCTCTGTGTGTGTGTTATTTTTGTTAGGGGTGAACCATTTGATATCCTAGGGAGAGGGCTTTGAAGATTTGGGGGGAGATTATTCAAAGAGGCTGCCTTTGAAAAAAATAAAATGATTGCCAGCAGATATGAAGGAAAAATCAATGCACATACAGTTACTTTAAGGTGGTTGGAAAGGCTAGAGCGTCAGTTATAAATTTCAACAAAACTATTAAAATATAAAAGTAGTCAACATTCTCTGTGGAATAAAAAAAACTAGACATTTGGGCACAAAGGCATTGCAGAGTTATAGCCTGTTAAAACTTCTGAAAAACTGACCAAATAAGAAGAAGTTGGGGAGTCCTTAGTGTGTTAACTATGGTAGAGGTCCCCTAGCTTTTAATAAAATGTTTGAAAAGGGAAAGTCATTATTTGTTGTTTTTCAGGAAAGTTTGACAAGGCGGTGCTGGCATTCAGAGTGAGTGACTGCTATTGTAAATGCATTTTTAGATTCTTTGAGTGTCAAAGAGGTGTCAAAAGTGAGATTAAGCAAAAAAAACTGCTCTTTGACTTCAAAACAGGGGTGTAAATATGGCTTGTTTTCAACATAATTGACAGAATAACAGTTTTCCTACATAATTGTATACCAATTTAATCCAACTTTGAAATCAGATGTGAACATGGAATTTTTACAGCCTATTAACAAGGTTACAGATAAGATTTGTACGGCACAATTTTTCTGTATTTGAAGTACTTTTTGAAAAATCACATTTTGAAATTTGAAAGAATTTTTAATAATTTTTTGATATATAAACCCATGTAAAATCATAAAAACAAATTTTATTTACAAATCCTGCCGTAAAAATCTTACAATAAATAGTGTCAACATATTTATAACTAATTTGGTAATATTAATACTATCCAATTATTATTAAATTCAAATATGTCAAAAAAATATGAAAAATTAAATTTTAATATTTACTGGTGTCATATTTCAAAATCATGGCTGCAAATATACAAATTTTATATTCTTTGGAGAAAATATTAACTAAGGAAGTTATCCTGAAAATTTGAACTAAATATCTTGATTCTAACACTTGAAACTTGACATTAACTCTGAGAAAAGAATTGGTGCAAAAATAGCCTTTCCAACCACCTTAAGTCTCTGCTTAAAATTTTCGGCACACCCTCCGGGCATCAAATTTTATAACTTCTGTAATTTTTGGCATGCTCTGGGCATATCAACTTTATAATATCTTTAAATGTCGATAAGCCATGACATGCTTTTATCCTAATACCTGGAACAAACTTAATCACTAACAGCAGATAGTGGTTTTCTTACAGATTGAGCCCTCCATGAGTTCTAATTGGTCTCCATCAGTAATTTATTTTGTTGTATTAAAGGATGCTTCTATTTTCTTTCCAACTTTCCAGCTTTCTGAAGCAGATCAGGTGCGGCCAACGAACAGTGCACTTTTAAAGGGGTCCTTATTATGATAAGAGATATTGTTCAGGACAAATAATGTAGACTGAATATTTTAAGTCCATGTGGTAATTAATTAGCTTTTCATAGTTTGCCAGTTTCCCCTCCCCATTGTGAATTTTTAAAGCCCCCCTGCTCTGTAAAAACATTATCTGGTCCCTAAGGCCAATCAACCGATATCTGCTCTGCCTGACAAAAAACTAAAATCTGCTCCCAGCGAGCAAAAATATGCCAGCTTGGTTATTGAACCAATCTTTTTAGGATTGGGGATTTAGTCGAGCGGTTTGACTGTTGTCCTCTGCGCTAGGTGATTGGGTGCCGTACGTTGTGGGTTCGAGTCCCGGTTGATACCATCGTATTCCCCTACCCAATCAAAATTTAATCTTCCGCTCACCTCAAACTATTGCTCCCGGGATAGCTTTTTCAATGAATAGCTACATTGGCTAAACCTGGCAGATGCTGTTTGCCTTAAGTTCCATGCAAATTTTGTGCTGGTTTAAATTTTTTTCCCTGGACTGTTTTTGCTATGTCATATGGAGAACAGCATCTTACACAAACAGAATGGCAAATATTGGCATTTTAGAGCGCCCATGTGCACAAGAAAAATTCTTTTGAATGGCAGAGCGAAAAAAAGATGTGCAAATGCACACACACACAGTCGAAAATAAATAATTCCTGGTGAAGCAGGGACAAAAAAGCGTCCCATGGTCAATCTTCCGAGGCCCCCTCAGAATATTAAATGGTCAAAGCCTTAGGAAATTATTTTATTATGATTGGCTCTTTGTGACCGATAATTCTTAGAGAGTAACTGATCCAAATCTTTAGTGCAAACTTTGTGTTAATCACAAAGTGAGCGTTTTTCCACCTGTCTAAATCTGTAACATGCACTGGTAATATATACTGAAATAATTAAATGATAGCATCTCTAATCTTTATTGGTTCTAAACTTAAAGTTTAGAAAATATACATTACAAAGTAAACCTGTCCTTTAGACGTCTTCTCATCTTATTAATAATGTGATTTAGAAAAAGGAAAATGGCGACCATTGCTCAATACTAAGCGGAAATATTCATTTCATTTCCTGCAGAACGTGTGTTATCATCAGTTGCAGAGTAAAGTCTGAATTATAACATTTTGCAAGGTACTCTTTCTAAATCAATACAAACTTGCTTATGCATTTCATTGAGATAAAGTAGTGACCATCTTCCTTTGGGAAGTAATTTATGATATTCTGATCTACAGCGCAGGACTTCTCATTTCAAAATCGTCATTTAAGTCTTTTCATCTCTTGTGTGATTTGGCGTGGTGATGATAAGACCATCATGTGATAAATGTGCAGGTGTCAAGGATTGTTGATAGCCAGGATTGCAGAGAGTTCAATACATTGAATATTCCTGTCTCTAACATAACTGCCAATACATGTCCAAGAAAATATCTTGCTACCAATCACTCACTGAGTTTATGCAAGTCAATCAGCATAGTGTGACGATGTGATTGCAGGGTCCAGGGTTCACTAGCTTTGTGTCTGAGTAATGAATTAGACAGCACCTGCACCAGTGGCCAGCTGGCCTTCATCCTGATTGCAGGTTATGTAACTATATCGAGAATCTTCATTCACACATCTCTACTCGTAACATAATTTAATTACAAAGAATGTGCACGTTGACGGCCAAAGGTGAGGAAGCTCAGAGAACCATGTGGTTTGTGTCCAGGTTGGGAAAAATAATATGTCAACAAGTTTGTAAATATACACAACCACCAAAAGGATAAGTTACAACAGTGGCAATCAGAATGTCACTTTGCTCTGAAAGCGTGCAGCTTCTATTCTCTAGCCCCCAACACAGAGCGGTGGAACCTGGAATCTATAATTAAATTGTAGTGGTTCATAATAGGATGTAGGTGGAAAGTCTCTTCACCAACATGTCAAATTGTCACAGTACATAATGGATAAAAAATGACTGCAACGATTCAAGATTGTGAAGTTGAAGTCCTTTAACGAAGATCACAATGTAATAAAGGCAAAGTGGCTTCACACATCAGCCATCTCGTCTTGTATGAGCTTTGGTGTGTTTAGTGTCTGAGTTGTGTTTTGGCTGTTAGTGTGAAAATTAACAAACGGGTCGTTTATTTTTGTTATACATGCTTATAAGTTGGTGCGAAACCAACTGAATCAGCGTGCAGTGTGGATTACCTTCAGAATGTATGTTGATTTTTCGATCTACCATCCTAGACGCCCTGCAAATTATCCTGTCATCGTCTTATCACCACCTTGTTATCATATCATGCATATTAGACAAAAGATGAAAACACTGAACAATGCACTCCTCGGCATATAAGAACTTGGATAGAATTTCTTTGAAATTCAGAAGTTCATGCCTAATTAAACAGATAAAAAAACAGCAATGCACCTGCTGATAACACATATCATACAGATAACGAATTTGGGATTTCCACACACTTGTTTGTAGAAGAGCTTTGACTATTTCATTTCTTCTTGAACTACGGTAAAATGCCACACAACAGACAAGGAGACACATGTACACTGTAGTTTTACTTTTTGATTGAGAAATCTCTTTCCTGAAACCTGCTCTACGCAATGAACATGTCGAACAGATTTAGATTACTAGATGCTATTATTGCTCTACAGAGATCAACGCATGTAGAACAGTGAATAACACTGATTTTACGATTTACACAATCTTAATACTTTGTAGTTTAAGCCACCTGTCTCATTCCCTAGCCTCTAAACCTTAAACCTGGACCCTGTAATCATATGCTTGGACTTAGATAAACTACAAAACCATCTTAAGTTTAAATCTTAAATGAAATATCTAGCGATACTGAAAATGCACCTTACAAAATGTTATAATTCAGACTTCACACTGCACCTAGTGTACATATTCTGCGAGAATGAAATGTATATTCCGCTTAGAATGGAGCAATAGTCGCCATTCTATCGTCTATCTAAAGGGTAGTTTTAACTTGTAACATACATTTTGCAAACTTTGTAAAGTTTAGAACCGATAAAGGTGAGAGATGCTATCATTTAATAACTTGACCAAGTTGTAGTTCAATCGCGCAAATTCGCTGAGTCCTTGCATTCCCTTTATAGTATCCTTGCCTTCCATAGCCCTGATGGTCCACTGTAGTGTATTGCTATTTCCCTCCCACCCCTTCCATAGATCACATGGTTCTCTCCAAGAGGTAAAATTATATGCATGTTGTGTCTTTGTTAGTAAATTATCTTATGACTAATAGCTCTTGAAATAGTCGCATGAGACATAAAATTCTCAAAAAATAAGTAATTTGTAAATTTTCTGTACAAACTTTGTGTTGATCACGAAACCAATGTTTAATTTCCACCTGCCTGTATCTGTTACTATGCACCTGTATATACTGCAATAATTAACTGATAGCATCTCTAATCTCAGTTGGTTCTAAACAAAGTTTAGAAAATACTTATGACAAAGTAAAGCTAACATTATGTGTCTTCTGGTCTGTTCAATATTATGGCTGAAATTGGTGATTGGTAGCAAAAGACTTTCTTGGACATTTACAAGTATTGACACTTATGCTAGAGACAGGAAATCAACAATCCTTGACACCTGCAAATTTATCAGGTACCTTGCAAAATGTTATAATTCAGACTTTACTCTGCATGAAATGAAATAAACATTTCTGCTTTATAATAGAGTGGAGCAATGATCTCCACTGTAATATTTCTGAATCACATTATTAAACATATAAGAATACGTTTTATTTTGTAATGTATTTTTTTCTAAACTACGTAATTAGACATGCTATCATTTAATTATTTCAGTATATACCAGCGCATATTACATATTTAGACAGGTGGAAAAACACTGATTTCGTGATTGACAGACGTTTGTACTAAAGATTTGTATCAGTTACTCTTTAAGAGTTTTCAGTCATACAAATCTATTACAAGGGCTGATTGTCATAAGATCCGTTACTAAGGGTTGGACCATTTGATATTCCGTTGGGCCTTGGAACATTGACCCTGGGATATTTATTTTTTTGTCCCTGCTTAACCAGGAATTTTTTTTGACTTTGTAAATGTGAATTTTGGCAGGATTTTTTTTCTTGTGCACATGGGCGATTTAAAGTGCCAATATTTGCTATTCTTTCTGTTAAGATGTTGATCTTCATATGACATGGAAAAAGTACTTGGAGAGAACTTTAACCGGCACAAAGTTTACATGGAAATATAGGCAAACAGCATCTGCTTCAGAATGCTGGAAAGTTGGAAAGAAAACAGAAGCATCCTTTAACACAGCAAACTTACTGAGGGAGATAATAAAAAGTCACCGAGGTCTCAATCCTGTAAGAAAACTACAACCTGCTGTTAGTAATAAGCTTTGGTCCGGGTAGCAGGCTAAAAGCATGTCATGGCATAAGAACATTGAAAGATACTATAAAATTGGTGCACCCAAGGCATGCCAAAAATTACAAATATTATAAAATGCGGTGCCAAATATTTTATGCAGAAACTTGAGACTTAAAGTAACTGTATGTGCATAATTTTTTCCTTCGTATCTGCTAGCAATCTATTTTATTTTTCTGCAATTTTTGGTAGGATTTTTTTTAAACGCAACCTCTCATGATAATTTTCCCCCAAATCTTCAAAGCCCTCCCCCTAGGATATCAAATGGTCTACCCCTAACAAAGATACCACACACACAGAGAACTATTCAAAGGGGAGAATCATGTGATTTGCAGAAGGGTAGGGAGGAAATATTATGTGAACAAGTTTTTTCCCAATCATGGTAGGTTTGTGTTTCCAAAGTCTTAGTCAGTCTGTTTTCTTGATGTAAAATTCAACTGCTGGAACTTTCAGGTTTAAGATATGCAAAATCAATAAATTTTTGCTCTTTGAGTGATTAAAACATTTTCATTCTCTGAATCCCCACCTCCAAACCAAATGGTTCTTACCTAAACAGTACGAATGACCACTCTGCCCCTTAGAAAGCCTGTCAAGATTAATTGACTGTAAATGCCGATCAAGCAATAGCTTTGCAACAACAACATCTACTTTTAAAAATTCTGCAAATTTTGGAGAAGCCCCCTTTTTCAATTGTGATACCTGTGCTGGAAATTCCAATTTGGAATTTCCAATTTGGAATTTCCAATTTGGAATCATTCCAATTTGGAACCATTCCACTCCAATTTGGAACCATTCCATTCCAATTTGGAACCATTCCAAAATGGAATGGTTCCATTCCATTCCAGGTATTATCACATGCCCAACTTTGATGCGGAGGCGAGAAGTTGCATACTCCGCAAAAAACACTCGTATACGATGACGTCAAACAGAGAAAAATACCATGGGATTATATATTTATCACATGAACAGTCTTCTTATCAGCTCACGTGTTCACACGTGGGCTAATGTCATAGCGATGTCTGTCTGTCTGTCCGTGTGTCTGTCTGTCTGTCTGTCTGTCTGTCTGTCTGTCTGTTTACAATATAACTCAAAAACGCCTGAACAGATTCACGTCAGATTTGGTACACAGGTACCATATGCTACTTGCAAGAACTTAATAAATTTTGGTTAGTATGGCTTGCATATTAATGAAGTTATGCAATAACATTTTTCCCATACATTGGTTTCCATATGGAGACGGTAATGACAGTAAAGACATATATCAAGAAATAGTACACAAAATTTCATGAAACTTTCACAGATGACGATCTCAAAACATTATGATGATACTGTGAGTGTCATGTCAATTATCTGCTCATTTGCATATTTAATGAAATTTTGTTATTCGTGACATAACTGTGAAATTCCTGCACCAAACTTGATGATACGTGCAACAGATATTGATCTGATATATATCTAACTATACATAGAAGCAATGGGCAGTGTCAAGTTAATAAATAGCTCATTTGCATATTTTATGAAGTTTTATAATTAGTCATATAACTCCGATATAACTGCACCAAATTTGATGAATTCTGCTGCAGATACTGATCTGACTGATATCGAACTCTGGTGTAAAGCACTTAGTAGTGCCAAGTTAATTAAGGGTTCATTTGCTTATTTTAATGAACTTTTTAATTAGGCATATAACTCTGAAATTACAGCGCCCAAGACAGTGAAATATGGTACAGATATTGAACTGATAAATATCTAATTGTACTGGCAAGCATTTGACAGTGTTAAGTTAACAAATAGCTAATTTGCATATTTTATGAAGTTTTGTAATTAGTCATATAACTCCGAAATATCTGCACCAAATGTGATGAAATCTGATGCAGATACTGATCTGACAGATATCTCATTGTGGTGTCAAGCATTTAGTTGTGCGGAGTTAAGTAAAGGGTTCACTTGCATATTTAATGAACTTTGTAATTAGTGATATTACTCGACAATTACAGCATAACATTTAATGAAACTTGCAACGGATATTGATCTGATGAATATTTAATTGCAGTGAGAAGCATTGGGCATGTAAAGTTAATAATTGGCTCATTTACATACTTAAAGAAAGTTTGTAATTAGTGATTTAACTCTGAGAGTACTGTGCGACAGTTGATGAAACCTGCTACATATAATGTTATAACAGATATTGTTCTTATCACACGCCTCACACGAGTGTCGATTATATTGGTATGAATTTGGTTTATTGACAGGAATATTGAAAAACATAATACAATAAATCCTCGTCAGAGATGCTTACTCTGGCAGTAGACCATATACACGTCTAGTCTTATCAGAAGTCTGTCTTCTACTCGGCGTCATGTGCTCAATTGAACTGCTGTCAGAATGTCTGTCTTTGTTCTTGTGTTTGGTTAGTGATAATCCTGAGGTGTGCAACTGTTGCGTAACATCTCCTTGCTCGTTGTTTGTTCATTAATAGTCAGTAAACAGACTAGAAAATTTTAGCATATACTCAACAGAACATCTTGACCTACAACATACAGTATGACATGAATTACTGCATACTTTTTGACTGCTATGAATTTGTGTAAAACAATTGTACCTTTGACCTGGCTTATATCAAAGTTACAAATCAACGAGCAAAGAGATGTTACGCAACATTTGCAGACCTCAGGATAATCACTAACCAAAACACAAGAACAAAGACAGACATTGTATATCCTGACAGCAGTTCAATTAAGCACACGACGCGGTGTGGAAGACAGACTTTTGATAAGACTAGACGTGTATACGGTCTACTGCCAGAGTAAGCATCTCTGACGAGGATTTATTGTATTATGTTTTTCAATATTCCTGTTAGTAAACATTGGGGGTTCTAGATTGTTCTCTGATATAACCATTTAAGTATAAATACAGGGGCGGCACAGTTTTTCAGTCAGACATTTGGGATCGTATCACTTACATGTCACTTGAAAACTTTTGGATCACTCCAACAGTGTTTATTTCAAGACTTTTCAAGACCTTCACAACCACGTTTGTTTTGTACTGTGGACTTTGCAGGGACAAACCTCAAGCCCGCAAGCCAAGGACTGCTCACTCGTCGGTCTGTCTCACTGTCTGGCTCAACTCTGGATCCTTGTGCCGTCCCAGCTGAGAAAAGTAGCCCGTAAACTATTACAGTTAGTAGGCTAACACTTGACTTAGAGATTAGCTTTATTTTATTGTAATAAATTTCATTTTAAAGAAAATCGCTGACTTCATTTTTCTAACGTAACAGAATTTGGGGCTCATCTGGGATCGAACATTTTGAGTTATTTGACAACATTTCGCCAGCCTTTACCAAACTACTGTATATTGTGAACTTAACAAATTTTCATCATGGCGGAATTCAAGCCGGACGAATTTATGGAGGACCTTAATCACGAAATATTTGATTCCTTCAGAAAAGACAACCTTATTGTACTGACCTATTTTCTTAAAGTAGAACTGAAAAGATCCATACCCAATATTGTAAAACGGTTAGCCAGAGAAATTCACATTATATTGTCAGTAGAGCAGGATTCAGATTATGATTTTATGAAGGAATTAATCCTCAAGGGTAATGAGTTAGTGTTGGACGCTTATCGTCAGAAATTTAGGGACTGTGAACTGGCTCAGACAAAGGAACAATTATTTGATTGTTGGTGTTCTTCAGAGACATTTTGCCAAGATCATGCAAAGTTACGGCAAATCCTTTCCAATGAGGAATTTAAAAGGTGCATTTGAAGTGACATCAAGAAGTTTATCAATGAACGAAAGGCAGATACATTTTGGCTGCTCCACGTTTGGCCGATGCCCATTCATTGACCAATAAAACTTCATTTGTCAGGAAACCATCCCAGTCCGTTTCATACCTAAACAGCACAGGGAAATTTAACTCCTCCTTTTCATCGAAGAATTTCTCAAGGGAGAGTAGAAAATCAAATGACAAAGGTTCATAGAGTTCAAGTAACACGCTTACGTCATCAGTTCCAAGGTATCAATCCCCTTCCGGCAAACTTTGTGCTATTTCTTGTCATTATTGTTGGTTATACCCCTCTTATCCCAAATACACTATTGCTTTGACCATTGTCATGTGATCCGGACCCCGAGGAAAATGTTTTGATGCTTATGTGATTCGCCTTAACGGTATTTTGGGACCAATTTGGGGTTCCTTTATCGGTCGCTTGAATGGTTTTGTACTCCCACATGTTTAGTTTAACGTTAACCATTTTTTATCAAAAAGACAGTTCTAGAACCTTTATGTCCTGGTCTGACTGTTGCGTGGTTTGCTGCTCAGACCCTTCATTTCAATTATTTTCATGTTTTTTGAGTTCTGCTTGGAAGAGGGTGTCTTTTATGGTTTAATTGCTTTCATATGCTATGATAGTCTTTTTTCTGGAAATCTGTAGTCAGTTTTTGATCGCCCGCAATTATTTCCAGTTTCTTATTAAATATTGTTCGATTGGAATGATTTTGATAAATGGACTAAAAGTCATTCTTATTTTTGTCAATGAAGGTGACGTTTTGTTATCTTCTTTACTGATATAGGACATTTCTGTTATTCTGTAATGTTGTTGTTGAAATTTTTGTGAAATAACTTGACCCATCTTATGAAGTCCACGTTGTTGTTGCATTGGTGAGTATATCTACAGAATCCACCGTTTATAAAGCCAGTGACATTGTTGTTTTGGTGGCAGAAACTTCTTTATAAATATTGGAACGTGTCAGTCGGTTTTGTATGGGTTTTAAAATTGAGCCTTCTCGCTTAAATATATCTCTGACTTTGAAGACCACTAAGTCAAGCTTGAGATTTTGTTTGTAGAATGTTCAAACGTGAATTTGAATGTAGGGTGCAGGGTGTTGCACTTCTCGACAAATGTTAGAAGTTCACGTTTCATTCCTGAGCAAATAGCGAAAATGGCGTCTCTGAAACATTTCTATAGGAATATTTGATCAAAGTTGAGATTGAATATAATTTTCTGTATTGCATGAAAAGTGATGACAATTATTTTAGTTGAGGCTGATGAGCCAATTGTGCCTCCACAGAGTTGTTGATAGTGTTCTCCCTTGAATGCGAACATATTGTGTTTTAGAATAATTGACAGTAGGGCTTTCATGTATTTTCTTTAAGGGAGGGGGTTATCGTGTGTGTTTAGTGATGCTATTTTAGAGTCCATCGCCACAATCCCTGCGATTATGGTTTCATTGTGTGGCATGTTTGTGTACACTGATACAACTTCTAATGTTATCAGAACAGGGTTTTCTGGTATTTTTATTGATTCCAGCTTGTTAAAGAAGCCTTTTGCACCCTTGACATATATTGATTGTCTTTCGACTATTGCTTGTATGAAAACGTCTCCAATTCTGAGATTTGGTTTGTTGGCTGCAACAGCGACTAATGATTAGGCATCCGATAAAGATTATTCCTTCCGGTGTGGTTTTGTGTATTTTGGTATAACATACCATCGTGGTGTGCATACTATTTTGGTTTTGGATTGAAGAAGATGTTAGTTGCCTACTAAAAGATTTTATTGTCGCACGTGTTTTGAATATTCCATGTCCACTACAGGGTTTCTCTTGATTGCGCAAAGCGCATTTCGAGCCATTGTCTGCCATGGAAAAGTTACTGACGGCGCGGAAATCGCGCACAAAACACAAAGGAAAGACGTGTACACAAATATATATATATATATATATATATATATATATATATATATATATATATATATATATATATATATATATATATATATAGGTGTACAGTGTGCATCCATGATGAAATTCGGGAAAATTTCAGCTTTAGCATTTGTAGGCAAGCATTTAGGAATGCAACTAATCTCTTGATCGGCGCACGGGGGTCGGCGCATATTTTCATGGATTTAAACCCCAAACAAGGACCGAATCGTGTCCAAGGGAACAAATACGTCAAATTCTGAGTCGTGGAAGCTTGTGGGTGACAAATCGACAGAAGATGGAGGGCAGCCGAGCACATCACAAGCTGACAAACATGATGATGTTTATGTTAGTGCGGGTGCTGCTAGCGACATAGATGACGCAACTGAACTGGGTGACGATCGTAATGATATCAGGGAAGCGCTTTAATTATAGGAAGGCAAAATCAACTTAAAAAATGCCTGCCTCTTAATGTGTAAAGTCTGCCCCCTAATTTTGCTGAATGGGGCAGAAAGTGCCCAGTGTCATCCTGTGTTACTTTACAGTAATAGTTTGTATTTTGAAGCTCTCTTTTACTTTCTTTAATGTTATCCGTCCTATTCACAATTGCTATGCCTCTTCCTTTATGGAGGCCTTTATTGTGATTTACTTGTTTTAGACAGATTTTTCTGAGGAGTCTTTGCTGCTCGAGGCATGTTGTTTCTGATGTGGGTTTCAAAAGGAATTTGCCGTATATCATGATCTTAGTTGCTGAGAGATAGTTTTCCAGTTTAGGGTTATCCATTGTCAGTCGTGTTCAAGTGGACTTGTCTTTGAACTGATTGATTGTTTCTCGTGATAAAACGCAATCTCAAGATACGAATTAATATGTAGATATCTCGTGAGAGATTTTTTCTATTGGGGCATTTTGGTGCGGGAATATATTTCAAGCCTTTGCTTAGTGCTTTGATTCAATATTTGTTAACATTTGATTTGAAAGCTTTTGAAGAATCCGAGGTTCTTTCTTCGTCTAAATTTTTTACATTTTGGTTTTTTTTTCCTTTCTTTGTTTGAGAAGCCCTTTTTCGCTTGTTGAATTTTCTGTTTGTTTTTTAGCTCCGCTGTCAGCGATGCGGAGCTTATCAAATAGATTGATTTTCCGTCGTCGTCCGTCGTCGTCCGTCGTCGTCGTCCATCGTCCGTCGTCGTCCATCGTCCGTCAACAATTGCCTTCTCCTCTGAAACCGCAAGTCCAATTGCTTTGAAATTTTATATGCAGTTCACTTGGGGTGACCTCACTTAAGTTTGTTCAAATTGTTGTGATATTTGCATATTTGTATTTCTGGGGCATTTTTTGGTGTTTTTGGTAAAAAAATCTTCTTCTCTGGAACCGCTTGTCCGATTGCTTTTAAATTTGATATGCAGTTTACTGAGGGTGTCTTCAGTCAGATTTGTTCAAATCGTGGTGAAATTTGCATATTTGTATTTTTAAGCCAATTTTTGTCATTTTTGGTAAAAAAATCTTTAAAAATCTTCTTCAAAACTACAAGTCAGATAGCTTTGATATTTGGTACATATGTCCCTAGGGATCATCTATTTCAGATTTATTCAAATTGTGCAGAAATATGCAAATTTGCATTTTTAAGGCAATTTTTGCCATTTTTGGTCAAAAAATGTTTTTTTCAAAAAGTACTGGTCTGATAGTTTTGAAATTTGGTATACAGGTTTCTATATATGAACTTAGCAATATGTATTGAATTTCTGATGAAATCTGTAATTTTGTATTTTTGGGGCAATTTTTGCCATTTTTGGTCAAAAAATGTGTATTTCCAAAACTGCTCATCTGATAGCTTTGAAAGTTGGTATACAGGTTCCTACAGATGAACCTAATGATAGTTATTGAAATTATGATGAAAGCTGCAATTTTGTAATTTTGGGTTAATATTTTCCATTTTTGGTCAAAAAATGTGTATTTCCAAAACTACTCATCTGATAGCTTTGCAATTTGGTATACAGGTTCCTACAGATCACCTTAATGATATTATTGAAATTATGATGAAAGCTGCAATTTTGTAATTTTGGGGCAATTTTTGCCATTTTTGGTCAAAAAGTGTGTTTCTCAAAAAGTACTGTTCTGATAGCTTTGAAATTCGGTATACAGGTTTCTACAGATGAGCAAAGTAATATATATTGAATTTCTGATGAAATCTGTAATTTTGTATTTTTAGGGCAATGTTGCCATTTTTGGTCAGAAAGTTTCAGTCTTAAAAAACTACTGATCGGATAGCTTTGGTTGACATGTTCTTAGGGATGATCCGATGTGATATATTCAAAGTATGATGAAATTGTGTATTTTTGCAGCTTATTTTAGCCACTTTTTTGGCCATTGCATTGAGCTATCAAAGATTTCCACCTTCTTCATCAACATGTGTCAAAAATAGTTACTCTCTACATAAACACAGCGGAGCTATATCGGCCGCTAGGTCGCTTGTTTATGTTTTAGTGTGTGCTGTGCCGGACACATGGTTTACTACAATGGAAGCCCTTCTTTTGAAGGATATGGTGACCTTCAAAAAGGCCGTTTGGATTTATTTTTATTTTGAGAGAAGAGAACATTATTTTTTCTTGCCTTACTGCTTTAGCTTACATTGTTCTTTTGCAGATTCCATGAATTCCTTTCCTTTCGTTTTTGACCTGGTTTTGCCGTTTGGCCAATGCTTTTGCTATACGTCATTGACAAAGAAAAGAGTAATGATGTAGAAACTAAACTTATCTACGCAAAAACGTAAAAAACATAAAAGACTCCTAATCAATGTTTGATAAGAAACTGGAAAAAACGTAAAAAACATAAAAGACTCCTAATCAATGTTTGATAAGAAACTGGAAAAGGGCAATCAAACACTGACCATAACTTTACCAAAAAAACTATCTTAGCATATAAAAGGAATAAAAACAATTAAGAAATCCTCGTTCGAGCAAAAATCAAACACGAGACCAGTTTAAACAAACGGTCTGAACAAGAAACCACTCAACAGTCAGACCACAACATAACGTTTCTAGCATCCCTCTTTGATGAACAATGGCTACCATCAAACTAAACATGCGGGGATACAAAACCTTTCGAGCGACTGATGAAGAGACCCAACTTTGGCCCTGCAACACCATTAAGACGAATCACATAAACATAAACCATTTTCCAGAGAATCCAGATCACATGTCGAGGGTCAACCCACTATCGATTCATCGGTGCCTTACCGTTATCATTAAATATCATTGATCTACTCACCATACCATATCACTAAGAAAGGTAGAAACAATGCGTGAAGTTGCCTTCATTTCTTATTTCCATATTGCTTTTCAAGGGAAGGGAAGGAAATGTGCGTAGTACACAAAGAATGACTTTGAGTATATCTCTGTCACCTTGAAAACATTCACTCAACAACGGCATGAGACAATGATGAGGGTCTTGCGGTTTCAGAAACGTTTTTTGAAAATATGTATGACAGATCGAGCACAGCTATACATATGAATGATGCGCGATTGGACCTTTTATATATATATATATATATATATATATATATATATATATATATATATA
>LD346798.1:97745-112576 GCA_001465055.1 Ptychodera flava | reverse complement strand
GGAAAATGGCCACAATAGAACTATCATCTTTGATGAATAAAATCACAATATTCCTTTTAAACCTGCAAAAAGAGTCTCATGCATATATAGAACATAAATTCCAACACAACAACCACTTAACCGGTAATAAATTGTGCTTTTTATGCCATTAATATAGTATGTTGATTTGCTTGGAAGCCTGCGGTCGCCATGCAGCTGGCTTCTTTTACGACAAAATTAAAATATATATATATATCTTTAAAACATGCAATAGTAATCACAGGCACATAGAAAGGAACAGTTTGACACAAAAACAATTTGAATTGATGAAAAATTGCGCATTTTATACTTTAAAATCTAGTATCTTTATTTGCATGGAAGTCACATTCGAAAATGGCTAATACGGCCGCCATCTTGGATTTAAGAAATCACAAAGTATGCCTTAAGACCTGCAAAAAAATCCTCAGGCATATAAAACATTCAATTTTGACACACACATTAAAACATTTAAATGGATAATAAACTCTGTATCTTATGCCCCAAAATCAAGTATATTGATTTGCATAGAAGCAGTATCGGAAAGTGTACGCCATAGGGCCGCCATTTTGGATTTTCTGCTGGCTATCGTTGTTTTTGTACTTCGTGATACACCACGAATGGTCCTACAAAGTTCCATGCTTGTATATGATAAAGTGAAATATTTTGCCAAAATACCACACTCACCTGCTCTTCTGTGAGATTCACCTTCTTCTTGGAAACGACCTTGCCGCGAACACAGTCATTACAAATCCACTTGTTACTGATAAACCTATTTTAAATTAGGATCTAGAGCCAATTGAGCTGGAAATTCCTGAATATATCCTGCATGTACTGTTACTCGAGCTATGTCAAAGAACAAATCTGATAATCAATATATTCTCAAAAATGACATCACATACGTTGATTTCAATGACATTTTTCTTAGTCAGTTGTTTAACACGGATCATCCCGTTTTCCCCAGTGGATTTGAAACCTTCAGTAAAACTTTTGCTGACCAGGGTCAGACATTAAGAAAACACAAGGACCCATATATTTTATGTTTGTTTGATAGGGTTGTTGATGTAGTTGAAACTTTGGATAGTTCTTTATGATTATACAAAGTCTGGTATTATCAGGTGAAAATGGAGACCTCCAGATGTCTTGGTTGATGATGACTAGGCAATAAAACATCGAATAGTAGTTCCAAAGTCCTACCATTCTTAAATATTGCGCCTTGCCCATGAAAACCCCTGGGCTTGTCATTAAGGAGTCAGAAGACCTATCATGTAATTCTCAATCATTTTATTGGTCTAATCTCAGGCGGAATGTAGCACATTTCTGTAAAACTTGTCACACATGTCAAATGGTTGGTCAGCCAAATCAGACCATTTCAAATGTCCCTTTACAGCCCTTCCTGTATTTCAAGAACCGTTTATTAAGATACTTATGGACAGTGTTGGGCTCCTCCAGAAAACTAACTCAGGAAATGAGTTCATGTTGACAATAATGTGCACGTCCACAGGGTTCCCAGAAGTCATACCACTGAACAATATAAAGGCAAAGACTATAGTGGGAGCTTTAGTCAAGTTTTCCACTTTATTTGGCCTTCCTAAATGTGTCCAGTCCAATCAAGGCTCCAATTTTATGTCTGGAATTTTTCAAAAAGTCATAGATCAGCTGGGCATTGAACAAGTACATGCCACTGCCTATCACCCAGGAAGTCAGAGTGCCCTCAATCGATTTCATCAAACCTTGAAAATATGATCAGGACCCACCATTTTAACACAGAGAAGCAGTGGGATGAAGGAATTCATTTCTTCCCTTTGCTGTTAGAGAGTCTATTCAGGAGTCTTAGTTTTAGCCCCTTGGCGCTTGTCATTCCACATACAGTCCGCGGCCCGCATAAGGTTTTGAAGAGAAATTTCTATCACACGACGATGACTGTCTAAATCGTTTACAATATGTATAACAAATTTGTACAAAACTTGCAAACGCAAGCGATCTAGCCAGATTTAGCCTGTCAATAAAGTCAAATACGATAAGAACACCTCAAAACGGAAGTTTGAACCTGGTCAAAAGGTCGCTGTTCTTTTTCCAGTTCCTGGCAAACACCCTATGCTCATTACTTTGGTCCTTATCTAATTGGTAAAAAAGTCAAGCGATCTAAATTAAATCTTAATTAGTCCTGACAGGCGAAAACAAAACAGTTATACCACATAAATATGCTTATGCCAAAATTTACATAAGAATAATCCTACAGTAACACAACCTGTCAGTGTAATCAGTTCACACCTACACAGCATGTATTCATACATACTTACTGATGCTATTTAATTGATCTTCTACAAGGTTGTTTGTCCAGCTTATAAAACACCATGCAGCAGTGATAGTGAAAATCATACGCCCGGCCTGTTATTGATAATTAAACTCACAATTACATATTTCACTTTACGGATGCGTTAGAGAATCCTGGTTTTAGCCGGTTTTAGTCTTTTCAGGAAAACATTCCTTCCAACAATTGTGCGCATTTTAAACTTAGGGATTGGATAGAAATAACAGGGGGGGGCTGGTTTTAGGGTTTTTTGTTTTTGGTTTTTTTTTTTTGGGGGGGGTGCTTATTTCCAGCAAGCAATTTAAAGGGGTCATGAAATTTCACGCATGCTCTACATGGAGGTTTAATTTTCGTGTAAGTATTAGAAGCAAAGATGTGGCCGATATAGTGCTTCGTCCATAAATATCAAATCATAATAAAAAGATTCTATTTGGCAGACTGGTAGCAATTTTCTCTTAAAAAGCTGGTCATATTCTGTACTTTTATATTTTTATAATTTTTGTAAATGTACTTTGCTGGAAGTTGGTTGGTGTCAGGTGTATACAAGAAATTTGATTTGGGATTTCACAGAAAATGTAATCATACAAGGTAGTCTGATGAGAAAATTATGACCAATATTTTTCCAACATAAAACTAGCAATACTTGCTCATTTATAGGCATTGTATAATTGATATAAATGTACTTGATAGCCTAAGATGGTTACATGTACATATGTGTACAAAAAAACAAACTTGATTTTGGAATTTAATCGAAAATGTAGATGGAATATAATGGA
Organism: Ptychodera flava; assembly: GCA_001465055.1. NCBI lineage: Eukaryota > Metazoa > Hemichordata > Enteropneusta > Ptychoderidae > Ptychodera > Ptychodera flava. Next base: position 109,471 of record LD346798.1, on the reverse strand, counting down.
AGTCTATGACAAGACTGTGAATATTTTTTCAATATAAAACAAGCAATATTTGTTCACATATCGACACTTGACATAATGCACTTAATAAGAATAGGTTCGTTAAAAGTACATATGTGTACAAGCAATTTGACTTCGGAATTTCAACGAAAAAGTGGATCTACTATATATGGAAGTCAATGACAATACTATGAACGATTTGCTTCGAACATAAAACCAGCAATATGCTTTCATTTATAGACTTTGGATAATTGATGTCAAGGTATTTAATTAGAATAGGGTGGTTGCAAGTGCATGTGAGTACAAGAAATTTGAATTTGGAATTTCATCAAAAATTTTGATTCACTATACATGGGAGTCTAAGAGAAGAAATTGAATATTTCTACAATACTAAACTGACTAAATATGTGCGTTTTCAGTGTTTTACAATTGATAGGGATGTACCGGACCGCAATACGGTGTTTGAAAGTGCAGATATGAACAACAAATATGATATTGGAATTTATCATACACGCTATGCCTGTTTTACCATTCTCCTATTGTTTAGAGGGTACTGATATGGACCCTTATTTTACATGTTAAAACACAAATTATATTTTCAATGTACCGAACTACTTACAGCTACGCCTACGCTTGACCTTCTCTGGTATGTTCATACGTACATAAAACAGTTGAGCGAATAGGATATGACACTCCAAAACGTCACTGATAATTACGGTCCAAATTTTGTTGTTTGCAGTAAGTTCATTGGTATTGCACTTGGGTACAAGTACAGTTGTACCAAAAACATACAAACAAACGCATTGAAATTTGTACGTATAGTGACCGACACTTGTCATCGTTTACGGCCAGTCCCATGCGGTGCAGCCCTTTTATGTCGTCTAGTCTACGCTGCTGAAGATTACGGTCCCGGTCGACAGTGCATCATGATAGAACCGATATACGACAAGTTTCCTGTTGACGACTTTAAGTATCTCGGTGGTGAATTACATTCTCTACAGCCATAAATGAGCTACAAAATTCCAACCTCACTGAAATACTCGCGATAGAGAAGTTGCACGTATTATATTTCCGATTTGTACAGTGAGATTCAAAAGTCATGATGGTGTCCGGTGCGGGTTGCGGATACAAAGTAAGACACTGGAGAAAGTCAAACTTTCGCTTAGGTTGTTAAAAGAAGTTCAGTTCTATTTAGGCAACCAAGCCGTAACGAAAATATACAAGTAGACGGTGTAAACACTTTTGAAATGTTTTATTCGTGCAATAACAAAATTAAAATGAACGAGTTAACACTCTATATAGTGTACTCACTTAACGTTTTCCCTATTCCTCTCACAAATTCCTTTCTAAGGTGATAAATTCGGCATATTAGACTTCTAAGGACATGTACAGTTCTTGGAGGTAAACTGACCGGCACGGCTGCTATATTCAGTTTGCATTCATAGATATCGCACAGCTGTTTGCTCTATACTCTCCGCTGTTCCTACGTTATCGAGCTTGAAATCGAAAGCTGATGCAGTGCGAGTATTTTGCCCCGATTTTGGCGGGCCTCAAAACTTTCGCGAGGGGATTAGGTTGGGATTCAAAACACGAAAACACAATCAATTTACACACTTAACCTATGTTTGATATCCATCGCCATTCTAAACTTAAACAAACCTTCTCCAAATCGTGAAAACTTGTGTCGACATCTTAATATTTAAATTGTTCGCTTAAAAAACCCTCCCTTGAAGTAAAATGGCCAACAAGCGGGATAATATCATGAAGCGAATACGGTTGCCATCTCTCCTTAGCAACCAACTTTCTATGAATACAGCGAGGAGCACGTAAAACCGATTTCAATCGATTTCGTCGCTAATTTCGGAACGTCCGTAGGAATATAGTCACAACCAAAGCATTTATGCATGATAAAGGGGTTATTACACGAAGTTTTGTCGATACCGTGATGTGTCCGCATGTGTCCGCATTTTGACACGATTTTTATTTTATTTTTTTTTTAAATTTTATTTAAAGAGGGTAAACATCCTAAACAGGAAACCTGGTTAGCACTTTTGAAGAGTCACTATATTTCGCGCAGTGTCATTTTGGAAAAAAAAACACCGCCCTCCTGTGATTTGTGTGTAGATTCACACTTTGTTCGTTTTTGGTTCTCTCTTTCTTAGTATCGTAATACCTTTTATCTTATGTTTTGATTAGGCTGCAGGCAAATCCTGGTAGAGCTATAGGTGGTAGCATTTACCTTAAGTGGATTAAATTAAATACAATTGCACTCTACATCTCTGACATCAGTTGAAAGTTTTTAGACAATGTTCTTCCAATGTAATATTATGACCGCATTCTTATTTCCTTAAAATCAGATAATGCATCTGCAGAAGATCGACGGGATCTCTTACGCGAATTAGCGATTATGCTATCATTAAATGCTAGTCATCCTAATGTGGTTAAGTTACTCGGATGTTGTACGAAGAAAGGTAGTAATTTTAATTTATATACGGCAAAGTATTCACCTAATTTGTAAAGAAAATACAATTTTATTGTACGTTTCTAATCTATTTCGTCACTGTCAACAACTAGCCTTTATTGTTTAAACCAGACTTAGCAATAACATTTGTCTATAGTCGAAAGTCTAAACATTTGTAACTGCTTGTGCCAAATAATGTTATCAGAATATGCCTTATGCCGATACTTTTCAATCGAATTTTACCTTTCTACGTAAATGTTGTCGGCATCTTTCAAAACTCTATTTTTTATTATAGGTGCATTTCTATATACCGGCATTCGTCTTATGTTTTATAAAACTAATATCGTCTTTTCTAAAAGTATCACTTTTTTATATTTGTTTCAGATCCTATTTATATTGTAGTTGAGTTGGTACAGAATGGTAGTTTACAGGATTATCTTCTGGGCAACAGATCACCAGGACTTTATCAAAATCTTCATCCAAACAGCCGTAACATGACAGCAGTCGATCTCCTTCAGTTTGCATGGCAAATCGCTAGAGGAATGTCTTTTATTTCATCAAAACAGGTAATTTATAATGTAACCGAACGATGACTGTTTTTGCATAGGTACGATAAATCATAAGCATAGACAAGATAGTCTTGTGAAATTAACATTAACATTTTGTTTCATAACTATCCATTTGAGGTTTTTGTGCATGTATGCTTATATCAAAGTATAAGCTAAGTCCTTCACAAATATTACAGAAGTAAGAAAATATAATGACCATGTGAGTAAACAAGGTGATATTTCTTTAAAGGGACATTATCGCTATCTGTTAACCCTTTTTCACTAATATTGTTGCAAACGAGCAGTTGCTGATGTTTTTCGGCTTATTGAAAAATGTCTAAAAACGGTCGACCATAGACAACTTTCATCCCGTTTGCCTATACTGTACAGAAAAACCTCGGGTCAGGGATTGAAGAAGGACTGGTTTTAACCCCAGAGTTCACAAGCGTTGACCAAACCGTATAGTTCTAACCGCTGTGTAAGTATCCCCGTGAGAAGAAAAAAACGCATAAAGTGAAAGGTCGAGGGCGCAGTGTTGCAGTTTCAGGATTCCCTACTGCCGGTGTAGTTTGCTCCAGTTACATTTTGATGGTCTGGTTTTCATGCAGACCATGATGACCAATCCTGCTTTGCTGCAACAGAGCACGTTTTTGAAATGGGAATTTCAAATGCCCAAATGCCTGTACAATCTGCAACAGTCCTGAAGCCGAAGACAGGGCCTAATGGCGGAATTATTTTCGTCTCGTTTGTACCTCCATGTTGACTTGCCCAAGGCCTGTGGGCATAGAAGTGTCAAAACAGAGTAAAATGAAAGAATAAACTTCAGCAGACTGTAGTCTTAGTGTTGAGGTGCTCGCAAAATTGAAGTAACATACTTTGGCGACTGACGTATCAATTTTAGGGTGACCGCCAGTAACAGTACTCCTATACTAAGATTTCCTCATTTGTTCTATCGTAGATCTAAATGAAACAACGGTGAGATAAAGGACTTCGGCCGATAAAAGTGTTTCACTCTAGCCAGACTCTATGTTTGACCCCTAGTTTCGACCGAACAAAAATGTTCTGCAGTGACAGTACAGGATACATGTCTCAGGGAATGTATACAGTCTTTGTGTTTGCAACCGTAAGAACGCAAAATTGTAGCGATAAACGATATGTTAGTGTTCGAAGCATGAATTGTACGGTTTTCACGGCAACGATTAATCACGACCGAATTCCTGTAATCTTTGTTTGTGTTTGTTTAGCGGTATTTGATTTCGATAAAGCGCTGTCACTGTCACTCAACAAGTCAGTGCCACGAGGGCAACTGCTGCCGTCTCAAGTCTCTATCATCGCGATGTACTTACTTTTGGTGCGAAATGCCATTCAACTGATACAAATAATTACACAATGCACTGAGAAGTCCCTCTTTCAATAGCATTCGAAGCGATCTTGTGTGCCGAGAGGAAATTCACATCGTGAGCATTTTTGGATCGGGGGTACCCGGCGCGGTAACATAATGATGTCACTGACGCTACACCGTGCACTGCACCGCCCGAGTGCGATGTTTCCAAGGTCAACAAGTGATCCTGTCGTGTTTGAAAAAACAACGGAATGGCAAGAAAATGCCCTAAAAATCTTAAAAGTCGACGAAGAGTTAGGTGAATCAAGATTTGCTTAGGATGAAATGCAAATAAAATGTATTACTCTGTACCTGTTACACTATCAACACAGCAATCGTATGCATCGTTTAGTTTTATTATGGACCCGTCGATTTATTTTTGTTTTACAGTCCGAGTCATTCTATTGTGAAATCAAACTTACAAGCAAATGCCCTGTTTAGTTTCACTATTTCACAGTAAATTTTAAGACTTGTATTTGTTTATGCCTGGTCTCCTCGATGTCCATTGTGCTGATGTTAGTATGAAGGTCACAAGCCGCTCACGTTCCAGCTCTAGGTTGACGGTTGATGTAAAGTAGTATGCGTAATGTTCGTTAGGGGTGGCCCATATGATTTCGGGTGGGGGGGATGGAGGATTTTCGAAAACAAATTGTTGCCTGCAAAATAAAAAATTGTACCTGCAGAAGGAAAGAGAACAAATTGCTTCTAGGAAGGCTGCAAAACAATTTGCTGTGATGCACCCTTGGGTGGAAGACCAGCATTCAGTGGTCTGGAAAAAGAATCTTTGAAAACAGAATTATAATGTCTTTGCAGCTGCCGCCTACGGCGGCATTTTTGAATGATCTACAGAAGCGGAAACCTCTTCTCAGCAGCATGAATCACGGTCCTTCTGTGTGGAGTGACAGTGTATACAGAGGGACCGTAAATGAATGTGGTTTTGTATTCTGCTGCTGCACTCACCGACTGCACTGTTATAAATGCAATGCTGCAAGTTTTGGAATTAACGTGAGAATGTTTGTCAAGTCCACAAAAGAGATTGAAATCAATAAACAAATAAATCTCACTGTAAAGTGGTAACACTTTATTAATAAGAGGACTCATTATTCCTGCAAGATTTTGACACATAGTCAGTGGACCTACTATGATGGGTTGAAGGAAAGCCCAAGAGAAGGCAGCTGTTTGCAGCAGTACACAAACCATTCAGCACCCTCTTGATTTTTGACAAGTCATGTGCTTACATCAGCCAGTGACATTGGAAAGATTGCATTAGTTGGATATGTGAAGACATTGGATATTTCCACACAATAAAATGTTAAAAACGGCTCGATTTTACAAGATGCGTTTGAATCATTTTTATTTAGAAAAAAAATGCCTTTATTCTACTAGTCGAAAAATTGCTTTGAAGCAACCTCTAGGGAACAAATTTGCTGCGAGGAGGGGGTAAAAAACGTGTCACCACACCCATTGCCTACAACCTCCTCCCAGGAATCAAATGGGCCACCCCTTATATACTGAGGTTCAAAAATGGAGGTTGGTTCAATTCGCGCGGACGCCCTTACACATATTGAAGCTTGTCGTAAAGAGCAAGATGGTGGTTTTTACATATCCATGAAGCCATCTATTGTCACCATTTGAAGATCCTATTGATTTGACTGGGGATTTGAGTCACCGAAAAAGTAACAAAAAATGTCAAAAGATAACGATAATGTCCCTTATAACATCAAAGTACCAATCCGAGAAGTTGAGTATGAAAAACATCGGACAAAAAGATGATTTAAAAAAAAAAATCGAAAACACGGCATGACATTTTTCATCACGCCTGTTTTGTCGTTTCATATTCGAGGAAAAACACTCAAGGCAATAAGTTAAATCTAGTATTGTCAGTATCCACTTTGTATTAACATGAATTTATGTTTACTAGTGTATCCACAGGGATCTGGCGACAAGAAACATCCTTCTGGACGAAAACAAGTGTTGCAAAATATCAGATTTTGGTTTAGCCCGGGACGTTAGCGGATTCTGTGTATACGAACGAATGTCACAGGTGCTGAAATTTCATATAAACAGTTTTACTCACTTGGAAATTTGCTTGTTGTTTTACACACTATTATGTACTCTACAATCATTACAAAAATGTATGATACTGAGTTCAATAATCGTTGCTGTCATTCTCTTGCACTCTTTCTGCATGATGTTACGCATGATCGTCACTGATTTCAACAAAACAGTCTATTATGATTGACTCAGCTCAATGAAAGAAAGTCAAATAAAGTCAAATGATTAATGGACTTCCAAATACAAATAGCTTTAAAAGCTGTATGTTTAATGACGTTTTAAGGGTCGTTTGCCGTTACGATGGATGGCTTTGGAGTCCCTCATAAGCTCAATTTACACGACGAAGAGTGACGTATGGTCCTACGGAATTGTGCTATGGGAAATTGTTACTCTAGGTGAGCTTACTTATATTCGTGACTATCCTACTCATATGATATTGAACAGAAAACCAAACACTTTAAAGGGACATTAGCTGTAACTTTTGATTTATTTATTAACTAAGCTGTTTCAATGTATAAACTACAGAATTGTACTATAATCCGATCATCATGACAATGCCCGGTGTTCTGCTTGCCAACACAGCCTGTATATGTGAAATGACCGTTGTTATTGTTAATAAATGTATTCTAGTCCGTACCTGAATACAAAATTTAAACAATAACAGTTCAGATTATACTCATATAGGGTATATTTATGAGCTAAATATTAGGAATTTCTCCATGGTTCAGGTATTCAAACCAGAAACTGCAGATGATACACAGAACAAACAAAAAATGACCAAAAGTTACAGCTAATGGATCTTTAACGGAGGCTGGCCGAAATACATTGGAGCAAAATCCCAAAACCCTAGCCTTTTACTTCGAAGGATTATCAATCCTTGAGCAAATTAGTTACATTTCTTGGTACATCATTCACAGAGAATTATTCGACTGGTAGTTCAGGACAATATTACATTAACACGATATCAATTACAGGTGAATTATATTTAACACCCGATGATGTTTTCGCTATTTTATCAACGAAAACAGCCACATGTTATTATCTACCTTACGTATGTTAGAATACAAGACTTAAAGGCCATGTTTTCAAAATGAGTGCATGGCATATCTGCATAATTTTGGGAGCCAAAAAGAAAATTTGATTGTATGATACAAACAAGACTCAAATCTTTAAAAACTACAACGTCACATCTTACGAAGCTTTAAATATTCATGTTTAAGGTAGATCGCGCCTCGGGGACAGATATTCGGACTCTCAAAGTTTTACAATTCTCTTCTGATATACCACTTGTGGAGGTTCATTTAAAAGCTATTGGTATAAGAAAACTTTTCACCGGCTTTGTTTTTCAAAAATCGAAAGTATTATTTTTTCTTCATAGAGTTAACACAGGGATGGCGGCCATTTTGAATTTTATATATTTGTAGATCTTGGGTTATTTGTTTCCCTAGTACCAAAATGTGCACGGTGACCCCCGATTTTCATTCTTCATTTAGTAAGAGAATGGCTGAAAGTTTCATTAACGAAAGTTTGAGCAAAAGTTTAAGTCTTTCATTTTCGAGGTGCATACTGCCTTAAAGCATTTTGCACAAATTTACAGGGTCAACACCATATGCTGCACTGTCGTCCAATCAAGTTATTAACATGCTGAGAGGCGGTAAAAGGATGCCAAAACCACGGCACTGCAGCGAAGAAATGTAAGTCACAAGCGTTCGTTGTTTTAACTACTCCGGATATTCTAATCTTCTATCTATGTCATGTAAACACACTAGTGGAGTTTATCACGATGACAAACTTTTGATATTTTTCGGGTCATCATCAAAAGTGAATTAAAATCATAGTGATTATCACAATTATTCGTGAGGTCGTAAGTGCCGGTTAAAATTAATAGGCTTTGGTGTTACTCCCTTTTTATTATTTGATTAAATTTGTTTGAAAAATATGTACCGTTCGGCGGCAAAGTCTTTTAAGTTTACAGTTTTTCTGTGTGCATAACCAGCCGATTCGTTATAATTGTTCATTGGTACATAGGCAGTCATAGTGTTGGACATTATTCAGCGGTAATTCTATGCCATTATATTCACTTGAAGAGAAGATAACTTTGATGTGATAAAATGATACAAAACGTTTGTTAAGAAAAAGTCGCTTTCCAAATGCTTCTTTTTTCTTCCAGGAATTTTAAATAGTATGCTTTACATTACATTCAGTTACAGAATTATGCGCCAATGTTGGTATGACCAAGCCCACGCGAGGCCCACATTTTCGGAACTTTGTGTCAAAGTGGAAAAACTGATCAATAAGACATCAACGGTAATGTTCATCAGTTTTTGTGTCAGTGTGCAAGCAAGACCAGCTATTTTGTGTTCCTTGTTTGGCTTTTGAAAAAGGCTCGCAATATCATAATCTTTAAGTTTTGCAATATTTTACCTTTTAAGTACAATTTTGAGATTCGGTCGTATGACTAATTGTTATATTCTCCATGAAACGAAATTGTCGTTACAGTCGCGAGAAGAAAACCAAACAGTAATGAAAGCAAACATTCATTTTTACCTATTTATCTAGTGTTAAATATTACCATCACAACGTAAACTTACATTTTTTCTGCAGGTACATTTGAAGTTGGATGATTTTGAAAGTCACCTTTACGTCAATATACCGGTTGAAGAATGGCCGCATAGTGAAAAGATGTGAATAAACCTCCGAAAAATTTCTACCATTTTCATGAGCTCATATTCTGTTCTTTCAATCGTTTGCAATTTACAAATATACACCGGTTCCTGACAATCGCTATGTTTCATTGACGTGATTTGAAACACTTTGTGAGAGTTTAGAATTCAGTGATCACGTGTTTGCATGTCAGTATGCAGTTGTTGATTAGTAATATCTTTCGCCATGATTTCATACGGATTACCATAGTGTACGACGCATATCAAAGACGCTGGAAGCGACCATGCTCTCTATGTCACTGTCTTTGGAGTGCGGTGTCGAGGAGTAAATGTATTAAATCAACATTAAGAACTTTAATCTCACGTGTATTCGATCAACCTGAAAGTCGAAGAATTTGCATTGTAAATGGTCTTGTTCGTCCAACATCATTCCTTTCGCCATTAACGACATGTCTTGTCTGATGCACGTCAACAGTATTTGAAACTCTCATTATGGCACGTTTTCTCTATTTTGTTTCTTTTGCCAATGGGTTGATGTTACATCGTGACTTAATTTACAACATATTTAAACTGGAAAATCGAAAAAAAGTGTTTGCACTTTAGCATTTGGACTCTAAGTTGATCGATACTTTATACTATGGCGATAGTTTTGTAATCATCACTTTACTATGCCATTTAATGTCCTCGTGTGCATATTACATTCTTCGATTTCTCCATAGAAATAGTCATACGTGTCTTAATTTTTTGTGAGGTGGAGCTGCACGTTGCCAACACAGGTTTTTCAAACCAATATTTCTCATCAAAATGAAAAGGAAATCCCCTTTTACAATATATTTTCAAACAAGCAGAAAATTCAAAAATTAGCATGTTAGCAATAGTTGATATACATTTAGGATAGAAAACCTTAATTTTCGTAATAATGATAAGAATAACTTTAAGTTAAAAACTTGATACTAGTTTATTGAATTTAATATTTCACTTGAAAAAAGAGGATACGCAGAAAAAAAACTTGTATTTTGCATTATCTATCCTCATTTTTAAATGGTATGTAGGGGTTGAAAGACTGCCACACAAAAAACGTGATTAATATCATGGTAAGCAAAATTAAAATGGATCTTTTTCTAAACGTTAGAACTTTATTGCCGAGCAAAATAGTCAGTTTTTCGAATATTATTCAAAGAACATAATATGAAAATTTCAGAAAATTTAAAAAACCAGACCGGAGTTACATTGTTTTGAAATCTTGAAATTTGGAGAAAGGAGAAGCCAATAGGATGGTTCACATAAATTGGCATAAATTAACACTTTTTTCACATTCAACTTACGATTGCTTGATAAACTACAAGGTGAACTTAACCATTGTTTTTCTATTTGGCTGATAAATTACACAAAATTAAACGATTCTCTGCAAAAAAGTGATTTTGAGCAAATTCACTGTTTTTATGTATAGCGCCCCCTAAAAGCTGAACTGACGAGATATCAAAAATGGATCATAAAGTATTACTGCAAGGTAATCTTTCTTTTAAACATTGCAATTGTAGAACTGCCTGCAATGAATATTTACCTGGCCTTACTCAAATGTAGCTGTGTTTTGAACTTTTTTGCCCGTCAGTGATATGTCTTACCAAGTTTTGAGAGTGTGTCTTCACTCCATAATGCACCTTCGCTAGCCCAGGGTGTCTCTTAGGGCAGGGACCCTCCCTCGACTTTAAAACAACGGAGACTATGCTAAGCCGACCTGACCAAGCCCTACGGACCGAACGAAGTCCATATTATAAATGGTGACATTTTATTATGCTGAGTTTGAAGCATAAGGTCGTACAGGATTTAAAATGTTTTGATTAGTATTTTCACTGGATTAACAAGAACGGATAGCATAGAATATGAATTCACCTACAACTTATGAGAGAAAGGGAGGGTTAGACTTCTACAAATCTACCAAAACAAAGCGTCATGTCTAAAATTAAGCTGCCCTTCCCTTACGGTATCCATGTTTCTATGATAACCTTAATACAGTGTACAGCTGTAATAGTCGTAATCTTCCCTGCTGGTATGACATCATCGGAGTCAATCATTTTCACTGGCAGTAATTCGCATCCCCTCTAACAACCGCCGTGTGGGGAGCGGTTTTGACGGTGCCTGGGTGTCGATATTTCAGTGATGGATTCCTGTTCAGAAAATATTTTATTCTGCGAGATTTGTATCCAGTATGATATAATTTACCCTTTTCTAGAATCTCTATGGCACATTTTCCATATTTGTGTCGGATTCTGTTCGAGCATTATGTGTTTCTCGCTGTTATTATGTGCCTGAAGTTTAGAAGTTTACGATCAGATGACCTTTTCAGATTATACATTTACAGTTAAAGGTAACTTAAAAAGCAAATATAAATTAAATCTGTTATCATACAAAACGGTTCTGTTACACCACGCAACAGCAAAGTTCTTGGTCATAAGGCTGCATTTACAAACACCTCTGGAGGGGAAGTGGCAGGAAATAAAACTGCCAGAAGGTATTTGAAAACGGAATTTGGTATTCAATAAATTTTCAAGTCCCCCTTTGCAATGTCCATTTTTTCAGATTCCCCTGACATGTTGAAAAATTTTCAAGTCCCCCTGGAA
>LD346798.1:85893-97670 GCA_001465055.1 Ptychodera flava | reverse complement strand
TTTCTTATCTGTGCTGGTGTACGTCACACAGGTGGAGATACGGGCCAGTTCATGTGATAAATATATATATATATTGATATAGTGCCTGAGTCTGTGTCTGTGTCTGTATATGTGTATCTGTATCTATCTGTCTGTCTGTCTGTCTGTCTGCCTGCCTGTCTGTCTGTCTGCCTGTCTGTTTGCTCTCTCTCCACTTCCATTGCCCCCACAGACGTTATATATTATTCCAAAATAAATCCATCGTTTAACCATAACTTCAACACAATGCATTGTACGATGTTCAGTCCCTTGGAGTTTTGAAGCGTGTAAACTTCTAGATTAATCGTAGATATAACAGGCTTATGAATGTCAAACTTTGGACAGTGGTGATAGATTTAGTCCGGCAAGGGATGACATATTCATGGAGGGCGTCCTTATTTAAAATCAAACTTCAACTCCATAAAAAAGTCAGCCTTGGCATCAGATATTTCCAAATTGTCCGTGCTTAAACCAATATAAAATGTCATTTGTTTGGTAACAGGATTTTTGCCGTTCTTTGGATGTAGTTATATAAGTCAATTAAATTCCGTCAATTTGATCATAAAACATAATTTGAATGAATATATTGTGATTGTAATCCACAAGAACACTCAAACTCTTCAAGAATTGGTGTATCTGTGTGACTTGACAGCGACACACTGAATATGCACATATGTTATGTATGGTCTATGTATGGTCCATTACTTTATGTATATTTTCTGATACGGGATTCACTCTCAATCTCGCAGTAATCAGATTTACATTAAAGCGTACGAATGAAATCTTAAATTTGATTATTTACTGTCATTTATTGATATTAATTGTAAAATTAAGACCACACTATCCGGATCAGATATTCAGCAATAATCCAAGAATATATAACAATCCTTTAAATTTTTAGTCCTTGGCTTCGGCAAATGTAAGTTTTGCAAATTTCAAATACATTTCTGTGTTTACTTCATAATCCAATACACGCTAGACAATAATGTTAACAGATGTACCGTATCAGAATTACGTCCAAAGAAAGAGATACCAAAATCATAACACCACGTGAGATGAATTATAGAAATAACCGACGCGCTGACCATTAACGTATAATTATGGGCAAGGGCTAGAGGAAAGCCAAATATTTACGGGTGAGGCTTGCTGTAATTTTGGCTTTCCTCTCGCCCGCGTCCATAAATAAATGGTCAGCGCCGAGTCTATTATTTCCATTATATTATCAACGAACACCAAAAACCGTCAACATTTTCCCACACGAACGACAACGGGGTCCAGAACTTGTCAGCGAGTAGTGCGCGCGCTGTAAATATTTTATAAATCCGGAATTTTTTTTAAAAAGTATCTAAACTTGGCCCACATTACAGTTTGTGACTGATTATGATCTTTGTACAAATTACAATTTACGTTTTAGCTGAAAAGTTACGATGTTTACGATATTATTCATATTCATTGGCACATGAACAAACCATTATTGCGTATTTGTGGTCGGTCACATGGTTCAGCTCGACCAACCACGGACAGGGCATGGTAGTATAATTCGGTGTAACGTGCTGTGAGGTAACCGTATACAGCTTTGGAATTCGACAAATCCCTCCCATTTAATACTTACGTGTTGTAACATTAAGTAAAGCAATCTTATTTTTCAGTCCTTAATTCTCTTTTGAATGGCAGTCAAACTTGTACACATAATGAATTTTGATACATTGATATACTGAACACATTTCTATTTCGGACGTTTCATCACTATAATGAGCTCAGTTTTCGGTCTCTCAAAACAATGAAGCATGTTTACCAAATCATTCTACAGGAGCGTTTCTGTCAGTGTGTTGTCACTTTGTGGTGGATAATTATTCATTCATTTTGTTTCGCTTTACAACTTTCTCTTATAAACCACTCTGCATTTTAAGTGTTTAATAGCCTGGAGACGCTCGTAGTTTGCAGAAAAACATTGCCCAATGAATAACACTCATCTACATTATGAAGCAACTGATTCATAATATGTGGATCAACCACAAATTAATTCGTTGAATTAGGTCTCTGCTGTTAATGAGCACGTACTAATCATGGTAAGTGTTATCATTAAGGGAAGACACCTCTTTCTTGTCAAAATTATGAATCTTGCTTTTTTGCATGGATAGTTCCTTAAATTCAAAGGTCGGCGCACCGTTTGGTCCTATATTTGGATCCCCGGTAAGATCAATGGGTGTCTTGACCAATTGTCGTCCAAGGGATTCCATCCTTGCCATGATAGACATGCATTTTCTCATCCCTCGTGGATTTCCGTTAAACGCATCGTGAATACATCGCAGCAAGTTTGAGTACTCCTTGTTGAATAGATCAGATAAAAGTTCCACCTTTGAACCTTTCTGATAACGTTCACTGCTTGGATTATCTATTATTGGCCAAATTCCGTCATCGTGTAGTGGTACTCTTTCCCCGGTGAAGTGAAACGGTACATTACATCTGCGATGCACGTGCATAAAATGACACGGTGTGTTACCGCTGTCACAGAATCTACGAGTGTACTTCTCTGAATACGCAACTTCACAACTGTCAATACTAGACGTGTCATCTTCGTGTGTGGAATGTATCAAGTTCTGATCCACTACAAGTCTGTAGCCCATCACTACCTCCATAAATTTGAAATAGTGAGATAGGTTACCGTCAGAGTCATATGGCTGTGTTGGAGAACTACCCTCTCCCTGCTCCGTTATCAGCTCTATGGCTCGCCTAGCGTCATCGATGCTGGTGATGGCGAATGGCTTTTCCAAAGCTTTACTGTACCAATCTTCTTCTGTAACCTGTGTCGTTTCATCGCCACACGCGAAAAGACTTGCATTAATGCTTGCGTGGTAACTGAGGGCTTGCCATATTCTTTTGTAGTAGAATTGTCCGATTGTACGATTATGATGCCTCAGTGGTGTTTCCGAATCTGTATCGAATTCGATGTCTTGGAGAGACGACAGAACTCTCTGACGTAACTTGATCGGCAGTGTGTCGTCAGGTTCCTCAATTTTCATGAAAACGTCTTCTATAAGACCTTTGGTGAGTCTTCCAAGAGACACGGTGAGGTGAGGATGAACTCCACCAGGGAGTCTGGAAGGGTACGTTGGTACATGCTTCTTCTCGTTTAGAATAGGAGTTCCACATATACTTCGTAAAATATTCGCTACCATTGCCATGTGTAGCATTTCCTCGGTTGCAATGCTGCGAATGATATTGGATATTGCTTTGTTATATCCTTTCTTGATTGACAGCCATGCCGTCAGATATGGTGGAATAGTCGACAGCTCAAGCTCAAGTGCTGTCTGTAAATCGCGTTTAAGATCGTCTAAGCTGGGCTTTGGAATGTCACCAAGTTTAGGGTCGTCGAGCCATTGCACAATAGCTCGTTGCTTCCTCCTCGACAGGTCCCTTGTGACCGGCATGAATTCCGGGTCATTCATAGACAGTGTCATTGTCATCTTCAACATCCAAATCTTGCGACAGACATCCTCATATGAAGCCATGTCAATGATATTGTTCATACTGGGGAACATGTTGGAGTACATTTTAAATATCGGGTAAATATCTCGATGCCAAGTCGGCCCACCTGGTGAAACTTCAAAGCTGTTATACAGAAATATCACTATCGGGAGACTAGAAGTGAGTGTATCTTGCCCGTGAACGCTGATCTCATATAAGTATATTTGTCCGTCTATAATTTCCCTGGGATTGTCAGGATTGTAGCCGACATATTCAAACACAGCTATGCCATTTTGATTACTGTTTGCTACATCAGTAAAATGAACTGCAGTTGGTGGTTGATTAAAAGGAACGTGGAGACCCTTTCCGCATCTGGAGTACATGTGCTTCTTTTTAACTGATTTCGCTGTTTCTATCTCTAAAGGAATCCCTTTAAATGGGTGTCCAAACTTGACCAGGAATGCATTAACATTCCACGAATCTCCAGGATCCTGACGGAACACTCTATCCCCCATGAAACCCACAGCCAAGCCGTCGAGTCTCTCTGAAAGTACAATCATTTCACATTCATGAGATATATTATTCAGCTGCCGTATAAACAATGGTCGGTCAGATACTTCTTTGATTTGGTTAAACGTCAGAGTGGTCGTTGAGGGCACTGTTATGATTCCAGCTGTGTCTTCGTACCATAGGCTACTGGTATAATTGATTTCATCCAATATTACAATTTCTGTATCACAATTCAGAGGTTGAGTCGGCTGATACAGCGGGTAGGCAAGCTGCACAGTCTGTGTGACGTCAGGATCGGGAAATCCCTGTTCATTGTACGGTAGACTATTTCCAAGGTCAATTAAGATCTTTCCACGAGTTGGAAAAAGTCGAAAATTGGCAATTCCAAATCTTTTATTTGAGGAAGGTGGATGCATCTGTCGATGACGAAGACCATGCAATGGTTCTGCTGGGCCAGCGATACCTATACTGCCAACGATACGACCTGTTCCAAACTTTCCACTTTTTGAAAACGCTTCAAAATTGTCCAGATTAAATTTCACTGATAAAACATTCTGCACCTCGCTCTGCAAACTAATTTCTCTCATCTCCTTGACTAAGTGTGAGTGGCCTTTCTCCTCTCCGTGCCAATCGACATCGACGAGTAGGGAATAAAAATCAGCCCCGAGGTGTCCGCTGTGTTCACGTTTAGATGTTTTGTGATAAGAGTTTGACATCGGCGCCTCCACAAATTTTCCAGAGAAAGCACCGGGTACGTGTAGAGAAAGACCAAATATTGTAGGTACAGCAATGTAGGCTGTGTCGATGTCTGCAATCTTTGCTTCGGGACGATCAACGTTACCTACAGTCATAAATATAAAAAAATATGCCATAAAAATAATGCAGTAAAATAATAAAGACGAAACTCGAGATGAATTATATAAATCATATAAACATTTTGGCATAGCTCGCTCTTCAGACATCAAGAATTTGTGATGTGAGAATGTCAAGCGTTCGTCGATAATAATCTTAGTTCACAGAAGTTCGACGAACTTTTGTGAACTAAGATTATTTCATTTTCTTTTGCTTTTAACCAATAACATTATCATCTAGATCATCATTATCCTCATCATCATCACCATTGTCATCATCATCCCCAACGTCATTGTCGATCGTCATTATCATCGCTTTTGTTGTGTTATTGAAATTTACATGTTCGAAGGAACATTACTGAGAACAATGACAACTAGCCAAGTTGCCAAGTATTGCCTGGAAAAGCGTACCCTTTAAAGGAAATTTAAATGAGAATTAGATATTTTCCTCGATGACAGGATTTTACATAAAACATCCAAACAATGAGAACAACGTCTGTCTTTGACCTGTTCCAAGGAAATGAAATTATTAACAGGTGCCTATGTGACGGGTTTCCTATCAATCCTGAAGCAGGGATTAACTCTGTTTTATCTGCTGTAACCTTTTTTTCTTTGGCTGAATATGGACTAAGTTCAAGGTTATGATTCAACTATTATACTCAAGTGAGCGTGGGGCGGGAGCGTCATGATTGAAGCTATACGGGAGTAAATAGCTTGGTGGCGTTCAGCCTTACTGCGCAAACTCCATTATGGTACGTTCACTATAAATGGCTAGTAGTTTGTGTTGACCTTATAAAAGTAAAACAGTGTTTCATACAATAAAAGGAGATAGGTAAACAAGGAGTTATTTTATTCGTCAACTTAAGTCAAGCGTCCTTCTAGTGCAATGAGTCTGTATTAACCAAGCCTATTTCTAGTGCAAGTAGTCTGTATGGAAATCCACTACTCACTGAATACAGGCGTTCCTATCAGGCGATCCGTTCTTCTATGCGTGGAGCAGTCACCATTTGTATTACAGACAGATGTTACTTTGCAGTCTAACAGCTGGAAGCATCCTGAACCTTCTGGATTCCAACCAAGAATGCTGGGATCGTCTCTAAATCGTTCATCAAATGTTTTGATGTCGTAGTTCTCACAAAGGTTATTTCCGGTCGGCGAGTCGAACCAGAACGTTCCGGAAAAGTGAATTCTCGGCCAGTCTAGGTATGAGTGGCTGTTTTCTATAAAATGATGCGCATTATTTAATAAAGTGAGTAACCAAATTTTGATTGTTGGAGACGAATGATACGAAGGGAACAGAACACGAAAAGAAAACTGAAAGAAATGCGAAGGAAGGCAGTGTTTGTATGAAGGTGGCTCTTCTGCCGATGGGACCGTATAACGGCAGGAGAGTTTAAGACGGACATATGTATTTTTAAAATAAGTATACCATGTCGTCACAATTATCAGAAATAGTTTTCCTTTAGATCCATGGAAAATCAACGTTACGTGTGAGTGGAAGCCATTTACAATGTTTTTTTCTTGGTTATTCTTATTACAATATAATTTGCATGCTACAAATTTATGTAAATATCATGTTCTTTGGTGTTCGGTTTTCTTTCCGTAAACGAACTTCAAGTTACAAAATGCAGACGTGTGGCGCTGTGATATAAGCGTTACTTGTGTGGTGCGGATTTTTGAAGTGACACATTTGAGTTTTAGTATTATTAGCCTGTTATCTGTACTTTAAACTAAGTGAATATGATAAAAAACGGCCTTGCATCGGCTTTTTATAGATTTGGCCTTCTGTTCTACCTTACATGGCGCTTGCAGTATTATTTCATGAAAACCACTGCTATCGTCAGAAGTATAAAGAGATATCCAAGGGTCAACGACAATGTGTCATGTAAGCTTCATGCAATAACGATCTGACAAGACTTTAGCATTTAAACACCAGCAAAGCAACTGCCAGTTCTGAATGGTGATCACGTGACTGATCGGATGACTCGCCGAAATATTAAAAAATAACTTAACACTGTGGCATACTAGATTTGAATTTCAGAGATGAGTGGTTCCAACTTACCAGGTTCGTGGGTGGAAGCGTTTCGTATCCATTCTGCTTTGTCAAAGCCAGCTATACCTTGGGTAACAGCAAGAATACACCATACCACAGAGCCAAGTTGATTGACGTATATCATATTGGTTTTGCTAACTGCAACACTTACTGCTTCTTGTGTTCAAGCCACACGCAGTATTTCCGCTATGAAGTAAATGTACACATACAATTACTGAAAATGTAATGCTGAAAGAAATTACAGGTACTAACTATACATCTACTATTTGTTCGGAGACAAAAATGTTGCTTATAAAGATAACCTAAAATACGTTCATACATTATCATCATCACCATCATCATAATTACCATCATCATCATTTTAGTGTAATATTTAAGTTTAAAGTAACATAATACAATTCAAATTTGGCAGAATACATTGGAGCTATAGGAATACAGTCACAGTTGTGTGCTACGGAGATATTTATGTGGATTAAAATGGGACAACACATCCACAACAGTGAATTTCCGACAAGGCACACTGATATGTTCTATCCGATATTGATAGTGTAGATGTTTATGTGTAGTTCTACACAGTTTTCACTTAGGAAAATTCAAATAACAGATAATGATACTTCCAATCGTCGAATAATTCCTGTTGCAGAAGATGTTAATAGCATATATATGGAGTTTGGTTTACAAATTTTATGTTCATTTCCTCTAACTTCTCGTAGCAATGACATTAGCTTACGTGTGAAAGGTATTACAAAAAGTGTCATGTCTCACCTACGACTTTACTGCAGACAATATTTCATAGGGTCAAAGAAACTGTCTCGCAGTCACCATTCCGGATAAATTATTATTGAGTTATTAGTGAGTAAGAAAGATACTAGTATATCTTTCTCACTCTGTTCCTATGAAGATACAATGTGGAAAGAAGTAACGATGGCGTGATAATGAGCTACATTTACAGATTTATGAATTTTAACGTCGGGTCATAGGGTTTAGCGAAAACGTCCGCCCTAACGGGTGGAGGTCGGGGTAGGGATGTCTTTGTCTCAGCGCAGGTTTCTTCTTTCCATGTTATATGGTGTTAAGTACTTTGGACTGTGACATTAAAATTTATACTACTACAGTCTCTTCACAGACGAGGGACAGTGATACTACCAACCTTGGGTATCGTGGTCTCATCTTAGCACTGGTTTTGTAAAGAAACATTTTTCTCATTCACTGTTTCCTAGACTTGCCCTGTGATAATTTTACACTACATTTTATCACTATGTTATGCATGTCTATTATCTAATGCGTTTGACTGCGTAATTCGGCAAAGCAAGCAAGGGTAAGTTGCTAATCTGTGGACGCTGTCACCAAACTATCACTGGATGAACTTTGACAAAGTCAACAACAAACGCACCAGCAAGGGTCCCCTGTTATACCCTTGCTGGTGCGTTACCGTTCGTTGTTTGATATCATTTTTTCTATGAAAGTTTCAAATTGTGTAAATCGCCCCGTGCTACTTATACGAAACTGCGATGCTTAGTAGAATGTGATTGGCTTATAAGTACTTTAATTGGTGGGTAGTTTGAAATATTGTACAAAGATTTCAGTTGATGATAATTCCTAACATTGATTAAGCATGATATCTTCATACACATTGATGTATTGTTAGATAAATAAATAAATAAATAAATAAATAAATAAATAAATATATA
Organism: Ptychodera flava; assembly: GCA_001465055.1. Classification (NCBI taxonomy): domain Eukaryota; kingdom Metazoa; phylum Hemichordata; class Enteropneusta; family Ptychoderidae; genus Ptychodera; species Ptychodera flava. Next base: position 89,079 of record LD346798.1, on the reverse strand, counting down.
AATAAATAAATAAATAAATAAATAAATAAATAAATAAATAATAACAGTTGCCATATAGGGCAGTGTTGAAATGGTATATTTCTTGTTGGCAAAGTTTGTGACCCCCCGTAATGTGTGTTTCAATGAGGACTTTCCAGGATACAGTGTGAGCTATCTTACCCTGTCATATCATTTCTAGTCACGAATGTTTGTGACGTCGTTGTCCAGTGTACATGCATAGACTCCGTGAAACTGCTAAACAGACACCTGCAAATCCCCGGCGGTACATGGGTAGGCAATGCTTTGTTCATAATTTAATATTCAATAACGTCCTAGAACAGTTTACGTCAGCGGTAGACTGAAGAAGTGATTTGTACAAAATTTGAGTTTATCAATCTGTCTTTAGACGGTAGCTCTGTACCTTTACAAGGTTTGCTATACAATGATGTTTTGTTCAAAAGACAAAAAGGTCATAGTTCGCGGTAAAATATGAGTATTGCATTCTGGATACTGTGCATAAGACGAACCAAAGTAATAAAAAATTCACCCTCTTCAGATAACCGTGTTGCAACAAAATCTGAAGAGTTCTGAAAAGAACGTAAATCATCATCCGGGGACAGCGATGCATTTACACTCATGAGAATTAATAAAGTTATTCACTGTTAATTAATGCAAATTTGATGGCATGCCATCTGTGAATTAATGCTCTCGCCTGAGTGTACTTTGGCATAGCGCATATAGTTGTCGGCATGTGCCTTAAAACGGTGTAGCCGAAAAAATGGATTCATTACAGCTTTACCTCAGTGAGATTCCAAAACCTTGAATCATGACCGAAATATTCATTCGTGTATTGTGCTCTGCTGTATTCGACGCTGACCTCTGACCCTGACTCTCTCAGTCTACCATGAACCCAATTGTCTTTGCCTGATGTGCGACAATGTACTCAGGAAATTAGTTTTAAAAAGGTATCCTTGACCACGTGCTAAGTAAAGCTATTGTTTTCCATTGTCCCATGCAAAGGCGGAAATTTAACAAATGCTATTATGGTATTGAAATGTAAATCCAACATTGTCAGAGAATTATTTTTAGGTTATTCTGATCATGAGGCTAAAAAGGTTTGTAGTTCCATGATCTGATGAAGATATTCCGTTTCATGCTTGTAAATTATAGTGAGAAACCCGAAAACATCATCCGGTTGAGTAATGCGCACAGCATTCAAAACAAGGAATGAGATCCTCTTTACGAAGATATTTATTATTCATTTTCGTGCAAAATGCGCAAATTTTCTGGCGTCTTTTTGTTTTGTAACCCTGGACATGCGCAAAAACAACATATTGATTTTTGGCGCACTCGTGTCACGAGCATTTTTGTTATTTGTGGGTTTTTGCAACTCGACGAGTAGTCAAGCAATTTCTTTTTTCGTTGAGTAAATTTTTAATGTTTGGATAAAATTTAATTATGGATTGACACATCTGAAAGTCGCCGTTATCATTTTACATGAAGGAAAATGTCCATCCATCGAAAAAAAAATACATTTTATCTTTCAATGGATTTCGATTCTGTAGATCCAGATGTGGACCCATATTGCATTGATGAAACAAAAATAGCTGCGGCAAGAATCTTGGAGCTAGCGCATCTAAATTCTCCTAACAATTGTGCTACTTCTTGTGCTTTTTAAGTGTTTTACTGGTCTAGAAATCGGTAACCTTGGTACATGTTAACGCTAGCACTAGCAATACTTAAACCATAGCGGTTCTACATTGAAAATTGGTGTTTACTTGGGCCATTGAGACTAGGTTTTCAGTTCCCAGTGGACATACACACTGTGTAGCAGAAGGCTGTCGTTCAGTTCAAGCATGGCCATGCCAAACGTGTCAAAATTCGTTATATATTAAATCGCGTCCACAAATTCATCAACCCGGCAAGACTTATTTAGAAATGATACGGAAAAAGTTCGAACGCAACCTTAAATGCATATTTTCTTGCAAACCAAGGCTGAGTTATGTGATTTGGACGAACATGGGGCACTCACTTATTGACAGCATTTTTACTGTAAGGTATTCCATATAGAGAAGCGTTATAGAATAAGCTTATAGAATGGTCGCTAGGAAACCTATTTCAGCAATTTAAGTATAAGACTTACATTTACGATCGCGATAATCGCCGAAATGTTGTAAATATATTTGATGCCGCTGACGAATGGTACCGAAGATGATCTCGGAACTCTGGCAGGTTAGTTACACATTTCGTACTTGACGTCTCTTTGAATCCTACGGATATTTCATAAATACACAGGTTTTACGCTCAATATTCTATTCTGTTTCCATTCTCTAATTTAGTTGAATCATAAAAAAGTATTGAATCTGTTTTGAATGTCAGATTATAGGTCATACCTTGCTTGCTCCCCAAAACGATTAAGTTTAGACCGACCATTGGTGACTGCAGTATCTCCGGACTTGTACCCTGTGATGTATCCTATCTGCCTGCATCTGTGGAACTAACCAAGCAAGGCTTTTACAGTGATATTTATTTTTAGTAAAGTTGAGAATCACCTCGGCCAAATGGTCTTTATTTTGAGACCAACAGCGGTACCGAAATATGGCGTCTCTCCCATCCATTCATATGTGTCCTTTTATGAAAAGCACGTGACCCATGTAATGTTTGTGACATGGCTTGGCCATCTGTTTCATCGGTAACGCACCTTGAGCCTTCAAGGCTTGATAAAATTCTAAAAATCTCTTTTCGTAAACAAATTAATTACCATTTTAACAATATATACTATAACATACTTCTTTACTAGTTTATCTTATGGTTAATGCCGCAAGCACGGAAAACTTCTTTACTTCCCGAATTTTGAAGTGTGAGCTATTTTGCTTGTGTAAGGTTAGAGTTTATTGCCCTGGTGGTAGAAAATTTGTGTCAGTATTTAGGCTCTGAACGATTTAATTTCTGATTGTTTGTTTGGATTAATTTGTTTGATTCACCTCTGACCTGATGAACTTTACAATCTGCAAATATGTGTGTGTGTATTTATTTGAAGTGACGGGTACTACATACCGGTACATTAGAAGGGAGATGGATTTCCGTAGTTGATTTTAGTATAGTGTTCACTCCATGATATAAGCGACAGTCTGCCGACGTTTATTATTTCAATATGCAAGTTACTGTGGTTTTAATATTTATACGTCTTGGGACTTGGGATAAGTA
>LD346798.1:41789-58358 GCA_001465055.1 Ptychodera flava | reverse complement strand
AATAACAAATGTTACGATTTAAATATACCGGAGTATAAATATAATGTCATGAATTTTAGCAATCATAGTATTCCACATTTTTATAAAGTACTTTTTGTAATGTGCAATGGAATACAAGAGCGGGCAAGATATGGACTCGGCAAGCGGGAAAACTCACTGTAATAATAAAAGCAGGTTGGTGTGCTCTGCTTACCATTAACCCTTGTTAATAAAGGGAGAGATTATTGCAACGAGACTAATAGACAGTAGAAGCGAAATGAGTGTCTCAACCTGAGTCAAATTCAGTTATGTGAGTTACAGTCCACTCTGCTGGCCGCGGCGATAATCGATAATAGATAATCTAGTTTCATCGTTTGTGATGTGTTGTTTACCACTACGGGTGGACGGTCTTGGAATTCCTCATAAGCTCAATTTACGCAATGAAGAGTGGCGTATAGTCCTTCGGAATTCTGCTCCGGGAAATTGTTACACTTGGTGAGCTCACACATATATTTATCTCTAATGTTAAACTTTCGTACACAAACTATATTCAACACAAAAATTCAAAATCTGATAAAGAGTGACGGCGAGGACGAAGCACATTGAACCGAAATCCTGCACACTTAGCTCTTTACTTACAAGGATGGTTGACCATCGAGTGGACGTCTAATATTTCCCAGTACATTTTTCGCAGAAACTTTTCGGACAAAAAGTTTTTAAAGACACTTCATAAATTAACCTAACATGAATGCACACTAAGCAGAATTTGTGATATATCTCCTTTGCTTAATGAATTTTCAGGGTCGACACCATATGCCGCTTTATCGTCAAATGAGGTTATTAAAATGTTAAAAGGCGGAAAGCGGATGCCAAAGCCTCGGCACTGCAGTGATGAAATGTAAGTTGTGACTACATTCATTTCTTTTCGTATTCTGAAAAATCAATCTATATTGAGTGAGCATGTGATTCAGTACTTTTATCAATACGGGTCATCTTTATAAATAACAATCTGTCAAGCCAATCACTAAAATAAGTTGAGGAAATAAGTTAATATTAAGAATGTCATTATCTCCTAAAGTTTCCCTTGTTTACTTAGGAAAATGTCTAAAAAATGCCTGCAAATACTTTTACCATACGACATACGTAAGTGCTTAGTCAACAATGCCATTAAGGCAGTACGCGCCTCGAAAGCGAGGCCCTGAACTTTTGCTTCAACTTTCCTCAATGAAACTTTCCACCATTCTCTTACCAAATCAAAAATAAAAATTAATTGTCACAGTGCGAAATTTGGTAATAGAGAGACAAATTACCTACGATTTCACGGTATTTGAAATTAAAAATAGCCACCATTCCCGTGTTAATTCTATGCCAAAAACTTATTTTCGATTTTCGAAAAACTAAGACGGTGAAACTTTTCTTACACCAAAGCTTTAAAAAAACCCCAAAAGTGGTAGATCAGAAACGACTCGATGAAATTTGAAAGCCTGAATATCTCTCCCCAGGCACGTTCTACCTTCATTTTGATCTCTTGTTGCGCAGACTGTCATTTGATTTTTTACAAGGTTGTTCTCAGTCCTAAGTAAATATCGTTCATCATAGTTATTTATTTAACATATTTTCAAAATTATAATTTTTTAGTCCTTTGTCTGAAGGGGTCAATCATACACCCGCATCCCCGATCAACTTTCTACATGGGTATTTTTGTTCTTTAAAACCTACTGAACAAGTAAAAGGATGTTAATATAACTACAAGGTAAAGTGTTTTGATGATGAAATTACATTAGTCGTTTTACAACTCATCTAGTTACAGAGTTATGCGCCAATGTTGGTATGACCAAGCCCAGGCAAGACCTACATTTTCAGAACTTGGTGTCAAACTGGAAAAGGTGATTCACGAAACATCAAGGGTTCTATACGTTTGTTTTAATGTCACTTTAGAAAGGGGATTTGCCATAAAATGTTTTGTGCATGCAAGCTATTGTAAAAGGCATATTCTCCGCTTTAAAGTGAATTTAAAACAATATCATGCACAAGAAAAAGCAAATGAACCACCAAAGACCTGTATGTGACTGATACCTATATTTGATCGTATTTTATCCAAGTTGATATCAATATGAATGACATAGAGTTAAGTCGTTTTGCCAGGCTGCACAGAAACGAATTTCTTAAAATGTCATAATTCAACTTGACCTGCAAGGAACTGGTACAGGCATGTTAGAGTAATAGCTCTTAACATGAAAAGATCCGAATGCAAGGCATGAATCAAAAATATCCCCGTGTTCATTACAGAAGAGACTTGCATTTATTAGCTATTGATACTGCTGCGTGCCTTTCTCGACAGTTATATCTTTGTATGATCAACATCTGCAGCAAGTATCATTAGATTGTGTGCAGTCATTCAGGATATAGATCGCTAATTACAAACAGTCTTTCCCTGTTTAGAGGTCCAACTTTACAGTACAAAACTATGGGGTCGGCAAAAGCCATAGTGGTGAAAACGTAAAGTCAATCTGGCCTGCCATTCTAACTACGAACGTTCTTTAAATATGTCGATTGGTAAATAACTAGCAGGATGTTGATAAATGCTTTTGCATGATATTTTAACACTGTTAGATAATCACGCGCTGACCATTAACATTTATTTATGGTCAAGGGCGAGAGGAAAGCCTAAAATTAACGGGCGAGGCTTGCCGAGCCCGCGCCCATAAACAAACGTTAATGGTAAGAGCGGAGTCTGTTATTTCCATTATATTATCAACGAACCGCAGAAAACCGTCAAAATTTGCGATAATTTCCGGAGCGAACGACAACTGGACCCCAGAACTGAGCAATACGCGACGCACTGTCATGCGCGCTGTAAAAAATCGGCAAAACCAGAGATATTTTCAGAAAAAAGAATCTTAACTTGGCCCACAAGTGCTCCATTTTATTTTGTGATTGATTATGATTTACGTTTGAGCTGTAAAGTTACGATACTTTGATTTGTTATTCTTATTATTCATATTCATAGCCATGTAAACAGACCATTACTGTATATTTGTGGTCAGTCGCGTGGTTCAGCTCGACCACTCAAAATGCGACGAGCAGGGCATGGTAATATAATCTGCATTTTGTAGTGTTTAATAGTCTAGAGACGCTCGTACTTTACAGGAAAAACATTGCCCTATGAATAACGCTCATCTACATTATTTACAACAAAAAAAATGCAGCAAATGATTCATAATATGTGGATCAACCACCAATCAACTATTTGAATTAGGTCTCTGTTGTTAATGAGCACGTACTAATCATGGAAAGTGTCATCTTTAAGGGAAGACACCTCTTTCTTGTCAAAGATATGAATCTCGCTTTTTTCATGGATAGTTCCTTGAATTCAAAGGTCGGCGCGCCGTTTGGTCCTACATTTGGATCTCCATTAAGTTCAATGGATGTCTTGATCAATTGTCGTCCAAGGGATCCCATCCTTGCAATGGTAGACATTCATTTTCTCATCCCTCGTGGGTTTCCATTAAACGCATCGTGAATACTCCTCAGCAAGTTCGAGTTTTCCTTGTTGAATATATCAGATAAAAGTTCCATCTTTTAACCTTTCGGATAACGTTCAGTGCTTGGATTATCTATTATTGGCCAAACTCCGTCGTCATGTAAAGGAACTCTTTCACCAGTGAAGTGAAACGGTACATTACATCTGCAATGCATGTGCATAAAATGACACGGTTTGCTACCGTTGTCACATAATCTACGAGTGTACTACTCTGAATACGCGATTTCACAACTGTCAGCACTAGACGTGTCATTTTCGTGTGTCAAATGTATCAAGTTCCGATCTACTACGAGTCTGTAGCCCATCACTATACCCATAAATTTGAAATAGTGTGATAAGTTACCATCAGAGTCATATGGCTGTGTTGGAGAACTACCCTCTCCTTGCTCCGTTATCAGCTCTATAGCTCTATAGCTCGCCTGGCGTCCTCGATGCTGGTGACGGTGAATGGCTTTTCCAAAGCTTTACTGTACCAGCCTTCTTCTGTAACCTGTGCCGTTTCATCGCCACGTGCACAGATGCTTGCATTAATGCTTGCGTGGTAACTGAGGGCTTTGCATATTCTTTTGTAGTAGAATTGTCCAATTGTACGATTGTGATGCCTCAATTGTGTTTCCGAATCTGTATCCAATCGATGTCCTGGATCGACGACAGAACTCTTTGACGTAACTTGATCGGCAGTGTGTCGTCTGGCTCCTCAATTTAATGAAAACGTCTTCTCTAAGACCTTTGGTAAGTCTTCCAAGAGACACGGTGAGGTGAGGATGAACTCCGCTAGGGAGTCTGGCAGGGTACGTTGGTACATGCTTCTTTTCGTTTAGTATAGGAGATACACATATACTTTGTAAAATATTCGCTACCTTAGTCATATGAAGCATTTTTCGGTCATCTTAGCAACTGTCAAGAGTTTTATACCATCTAGAGCACTTCTTCTTTTTCTTCAGGAACGAGGTTATTTTACATGTGTTAAAGAACAAAGTGGAAGTGTAGTTGAATACATTTTAACCAATTATGTTGATTTTGCAATGTTTGACTATTTCATTGTCCCAGATCGCTCTGAATCAGACCACCACCCAATTGTATTTGACATTAATTTTCCCTCGGTATCTCAGAATTCAAATAATAGGTGTGTGCAGGATCCAATTCGGTCTACAAAGTTTATTTGAAATGAGAAGCTTAAAGATGCTTTAAATGTCTTTTGGGAAGGTGATATGGGAAATGTCTCTTCAGTAAATGTATTGTCTGCCTTGGAAGATGGTGACATACCTACAGCTGCCTCCATCTTTATAGAATAAATTGAGTTATCAGTCCAGTCAATGAAGACTACTACTGTAAATAATTCCAGGCCAGGTTTTGACAAACATAATTCCTAATATGACCAGGAGTGCAGCCAAATGAAAAAGTGAGTTAGTAAGTCCCTAAATCTCTTTAGAAATTAAAGATCTAAAGGTTCACTCCAGGGTTATGTCAACATGAATAAAAGATTATCAACTTTTGTTGAAAATAAAAAAAAATAAAAAAACTGCATTTTATGAATTGGAAAAGCAAAGACTTCAAATACTCAATAGCCAGTCAAACTCAAAGGAGTTCTGGAAACTGTTTTGCATAAGAGCTGTGGACCAGCTCCAAATATGTCAGTTAATGAACGGTTTGACAGAATGAATAATCCAGGCTTATACTGCAAATGATTGATTTTATTAGGAAGTTAAAACATTTTTGGAGCAATTAAATATAAATGACGAGTTTAATGACACTTTGTATGATACTAGTGACATTGATACAGACATTACAGAGGAAGACCTTGATAATGCTCTTGGGCGTCTCAAAGCTGGTAAAGCTTCTGTAAATGACTGAATTGCTCCCGAGATTTTAAAAAATGCTCCATCACATCTTAAGAGATTGATATTGTATTTCTTCAAGAAACGTCTTACTACTGGTCAGTTCCCCAAACATTGGGCTCAAGGATTGATCGTCCCACTGCATAAGAAAGGTCCAAAAGATAAGGTAAACAACTGTAGGTTATTGCTCTTCTGCCGACGATAAATAAAGTTTTCAGTGAGATCATCTATCAGAGACTACTTGTCTGGTCAGAGAACCGCTATCCTCTTATTGAGGAGCAAACAGATTTTCAGAAGAAATGTTCAACCGTAGACAATGTTTTTATTTTACATACTATTATAGATAGATACATAGCTCTGAGTGGCAGATTATACTGTACCTTTATCCACTTTAAGAAGGCTTTTCGTCGTATTAACCATTGCTTGTTATTTTATAAATTGTTCAGAGCTGGCCTTAAAGGTTATTTTTTTTCTGTGCTGCATTCTATGTTTGCAAATGTAGTTGCATGTGTTCGAACCACCTCAGGGTTGTCAGATTTGTTTAAGGTAGATCGCGCCTCAGGGACAGATTGTCGGACTCTCAAACTTTTACATTTCTTTTCCGATATACCACTTATAGGGATTCATTTAAAGCTCTTGGTGTATGAAAACTTTTTACCAACTTAGTTTTTCGAAATTCGAAAATTTTATTTTTCTCCATAGAGTTAATACAGGGATTTTAAACATCGGTAAATCTTGGGTTATTTGTCTCTCTAGTGTATATCAACATTCTTTGGGGAGAAGAACAATGAATTATGGTTCACATTCGAAATATAAATGGTGAAATTATCATCAAAAGTTAGTAGCACTGGGGCTTTAAGGGTGAATTTGGGCGTTTCTCAGTTCGCACCGTTAGATTGGTCAGAGTTGGAAATTTCTGGCTTAGATTGTTGTCTTTTCCTCAACATCGTCTCTCTTACACCTGTTACAAGTTTCAATTTGGTGAAGCGGAAAAGAATAAAAACTGTTGGGATCTGTTGGTGAAACAGCTGCTTTTCTCACCGGGATGGTAAAGCTTGGATAAATCAAGGGGTTGGGAACGTAAATATTTTAATTAATATATTTAAACACCGTTTTAGGGACATTTACATCCAAGAATGGCAAGCCAATTTGAAATTTTTTCTAAGCTAGATACCTATCGTGAATTCAAGAGAACATTCGATAGACAGAAATATTTGTCAGCTTCAGCTAAGGAGAAATTTTGTCACACTCTGTGTCGTTTTCGTGTTTCTGCTCATTCTCTACGAGTTGAGGCAGACGGATATTTACACAACCCGCGCTAATAGAATCTATCTTTATTGTGATACACACCAGGTTGAAGATGAATTTCACTTTTGCTTGATATGTCCATTTTATGCAGATTTGAGAGCTAAATATTTTTCAAGATATTTCTGTACTCCAGTTTCCATGGTTAAATTTGTAAAATTATTGCCATCTGAAAATGTATCTATGGCATAAGTATGCGATATGGCATAAGTAGCGATATGTCACAGATAAAAGATTTATCAAATTATAATCAAGAAAAGACAACTCTGCAAGGTCTTACAAAAACAGCATACACATATGATTTCACGTTGTGGAACCGTAAGTAGGTATTCAGGAAAGCAGCTGATTGCACATTGTGAACTTTTGCTGTAACTGAATCAACCTCGGTAGAAATGCATGTAGGCCAAATAGCTTATTTAATCTTTCTTCTTATTCTTCTTCTTACACCCCATTTCTTTAAGTGTCCCTTGATAAACGACTCATGTAGTACAATATAAAGTTTTCAGATGACAGAAATACTACAAAAAATGCCCTTCTCAATTTCAGAATGTGGCTCGCGTATTTTTCTGAGCCAAGGTTTCTTAATCGCACTCATAAATCCAAAATATTTGAAACAGTTCGGTGTGAAAGAGTGTTTGTTACTAAAATTATGACATGTCAAAAAAGCTTCAGTTTCATCAACAAGGTTTGACAGATACTTGACTTCCTTTGTAATACCAAGTTGGAAAAAACCTGTTATCATTATCCAAATTCACAGAAAAATTAAACAAGATACACTGAAAAGATATCGTCGCAATGAATAGATTTCTTTGTGTGTGTTTTAGACCAAATAAGTAAAACTAAGAACCAAAAACATGCGGTCTGATGAATCGCTTCTTTGCCGGTCCTATTGCTTGTTCAGCCGAGGCCAAGGCAAGTTTAGCATATTTGGAATCATGATTGATCATGAATCTGTGGCCTGGACCGCTTGGATAAAATACGGGAAATGTGCCTTTTATAGCCCACCATTCTCATGCCAAAGGCTTCACATATTTACTTTAACTTGTTGTAAATTCCAAACAGAATTGAAGAAACATTGGCAAAGAAGTTAAATAATTCTTAGACACACGAGGTAACGGAGAGGCCATTCAGTAAAATCGCTCACTGGACAACGGGGCTTCTTGCAGACAAAATACTGAGACAGCTTCCTTACCTAACCAATTCACTACGTTCTTTTGTTTTACGTGTCACGCAAACCACGTACACTTAAAGAAATAATATTCGAATTTAGACTGATAGATTACTTTTGATATAGAAAAAAATCTACAGTAGTCAACATTAAACTATGATTGTGATGGGATTGACTAGATGATTGACTACTATTTCCAAATACAATGTCAATAACAATATAAAAATTAACTTTGACAGAAATACGACAAGAAGAAAAAACTACCCAAGGGGAAAACGTAACGAAAACTGAGCGCACAAAAAAGAAATATAGAATCCAAAATGCTTAAAGCTGGAAAACAAATTGAACTCGTGGGAAAAGCAAAATTAAACCGTGCAGCCTTTCAGATCACCTTCGTTTCTAGGTTTTCGTTCACATTTCGGTTGGTTCGACGTGAAAGGTTTATACATCTGATCAGTTTTATGACAACGTTGTCTTCTTACTCTCTGTGCACGCTGCGAATAAAATTGAAGATGGATATCGATAAACTACAAGAGAGCGAAAGATAATATTAGATGACGGATAAACGACAAAAAGACAGACGGTTGTCAGTCAGCTACGAAAATTGGCTTTGTAAAAATAGACCGCGTGCATTGCAAAATACAAAAACAAAAACAATAAAAACTCGCCGTGTTCATTGGGAGGCGATTTTACTTTTTCATAATCGTCAGCAAATTTGTATAAACTAAGTGTAACGGGAATGCCTTGGAAACATATTATTATTTGGGAATAATCAAGCATTTTAAATGCTTGTCTAAAGAGATAAAACTTCCATGAAGCAACCTATGCCAGCAACTTATGTTGTTAAGGAGATGTCCAAAATTTAAATTTCGTCGGCGGCCGCTGACACCTGAAAACCTCAGTTTAGGGCAGAGGAGGGTTTAAGATCAAACGCAACGAGTTTCCTTTGCCGTGCGAGTATTTTAATTATCCCCGGTCGTTGAGAATGAAAGACATAAGGAAATGTGTTACATTATTGTCACGCAGAGCTTATTCATCCGTTAAGGACACATTGATAGGCTTACATGAGTGCTTGTAAATAAAGATTATTTTTCTGACTATATAGTCAGAATACGGGAATGCATAATTTATAGAGGATATTCACAGTTTACTCTTTTTGATTGAATACCAAAAATATAACAAAAAAAAACCAATAAGTCAATCACACGACTCCATTGACTAATTAACCATACATTTCTAGTAGTCATTTTGGAAAAAGAGCATGACTGTAATCATTGTAGCTCATTTTAAAAACAAATTATGTTAGTGCATAATTTAGCAATTTCTGGATAAGGTCCTGTCAAAATCTAATGAACCTGTGTTTTAGGAAAATAATGCACACTCAAGGCTTCAACTGTGGTATGACAAATACAACACTGTTTTTGCTTGTTTTCACCAATGGGATCGGCGTATTTGCACTACCAATGAACTAGTATAATGTAATTGCAGCATAGAATGATGAACAGCGGATAAAAAGACACTTATCGTAATTAGAACAAAACTAGGGACTTCGTTGTGATGCTCGGTCAAGATTATTTTCATTGTGGTATTCTAATTGTTTGTGCACAGTGGAAGTTATCAACACTGTTTTTTGGACGTCATTGATTCACACTCACCCTTCTCCTACGGCTTAGAACCACTATCAGAAAAATAAAGATGATAACAAGCACTACAACGATAGCCACTCCTATAATGATATACCACTGAAATGAACCTCCAGTCTGCTTTTCCATTCCTAGAATAAACACATTGAATAGGATAGAAAATTCAAAGAAATGTTACCAACAACTTTATTAGAACCCATGAAATTTCATGATTTAGGATTTATTCGCAAGTAACGGGACAAAAACGAAGCAGCAGAACGTTAAATGAATTAATTTTTCGAAGATAATTCATATAGCTGAGTTGTAGACGAGTCGCAGATAACAATAGCAAGACGGACAGATCAGCGAGGACCTAGTCGATGCCTTGTTAAAAATAAATGTTGATATCACGTAGATAATACATTTAATCAAATACGTTGAGCGATAGTTGATTCTGTATCTGTGTTAATCTGGCGATCGATGTTTCTAAACACTACAAAAATTTCGATTGTAACATTCATGTCTTGTGGCAATTAATGGTGTATTTGCTAAGAATGATTCGATCTACTATGCCAATCATAGAAATGCATACATACCGTTTGTCGCGTTTCCTATTTCAACTCGATAACCTATATTTAAACAAAAGGGGAACTACCATGAAACAATCTTAGACTGGTTTCGTCCATATCTAGCAGCCCACGCACTTGAAGCGGTAATTTGACCTCTAAATGACTCATAGTTTTGAAAATAGGTTTATCTACCAACCATTGTGCATCACCTCTCACGGGGATAACTAACAATAAGCAACTTTTAAACTAGCGCCACCGCTAAAATCCACAATCAAAATTCGTAATTTTAAAATGCTAAATAAGATCTGGATATTATTTCAACACTACCAACACGTTTGGTGTAATATCTTCTGTTACAACTCCCTCAGCTCTGCCTCACACTAATCAAAATAAAATTGGGATGAAATAAAGAAGCTGCAACCCTTATTATTTGTACGTATACATGTGACTTATGCGAAAGCGTAATAGATGATGTTTTTCTCATATCAACGTTAGTTGGCCATTGTCTTTAAATAATTGTATCTCACAAGATTTCCTATGTGGAAATCGTTATGTGGAATCAAATGTTTGGTAAGTGCGTTCAGTTTGTACTTTTTAATAGTAAATTCATACTTCCTGAAGGAGCCTAAACAAAATGATGTAGATGTTGTAATCTCCAAAGATACTTTTTACCCTGCGTTGCTGCTGAAGTCAAATAGGGTGATTTTCGATACTTATTTGCGCAAGAGGTGAGCCATTTGTCGTAATTGTTTGTTGCTTGTTCCGCTTTGGTGAGGGCCAGGGTTAATATTTGAATCCCATGGCGGAACAATCGATTGAAGAAAACCGTCATGCGGTAATCAATGAAATATTTTAATATTAATTTCAAGTGACTCACATCGAACAGTACTTACTTGTGTTCACCTGTAATTTAATTGTATGTTGCAAAATGTTGTTGTTTTTATAAATCTTCTCTCCATCGATTTCAGCCGTACACGTATACTCTCCCCCATCTGATGGTTCGATATTATCAATCTTCAGATACTTCATCTCATCATCGATTGAGTATTTGCCTTCCATGACGTAATGATCAACTCCTGATACAAATTTTTGTGCGATGAAGATACCTCTACCCTTTCCCCACCTAACTGTCACCAATTTACCATTGATCGGCATATTGATACAGGATAGCAGTGCCGAGCTACCTTCGTTGACAAGGATGCTTTTGCAAAAACATTCCGTGATACCTCCTGGGGGAAAAATATGACATATTTTCACCGGAATTTCTGTTTATTACAGAAAAGCAAACAACGGTTGAAATTGGAGTTGAATCATCGAATTAAGAAATTCAAATTATGATCACTTCATATATATTATTCCAAGTTTTAATCACGATATCGGTCAATATTACCCATTCATATGTATGAAAAAGCATATTGAAACACCAATGTACACAGGTAATTGCATGCATATAGACACAACACACGTGGACGATGTGGACTGGGTAGTTTTAACAGCATGAATAGAGTACAGTTTATGCTATGTTCCGACGTTCTGATCGTGGACTATCTACGTATAACGTCGGGACGTAGTATAGACTCTACACTATGCTAATAAAATTACCCAGTCCGCATAGTGCATGTGAGACACAGATAAAAACATGTGATTTTACACACCGTTGCCAAACACCTACGTTATCGCAAAAGATGACCAAATAGTTTCAGTAAGCCTTACATATTTCTTAGGAAGAGCAATTAATTCAGCTTGGTTGTACATACAATGACAAGGTTTAACTTCAATTCAATTTTTGAAGCAATGCCAAGTCCGCTGTGCCGACATGACCATTGTATGGAATAAGTTTCTGTGAAAGAGGCGATAACTTCATGACAAGAATTGCTGTCAACTACTTCTCATAGTTCCGATACATAGTGGG
Source organism: Ptychodera flava (assembly GCA_001465055.1). Lineage (NCBI taxonomy): Eukaryota > Metazoa > Hemichordata > Enteropneusta > Ptychoderidae > Ptychodera > Ptychodera flava. The sequence continues at coordinate 46,421 of LD346798.1, read as the reverse complement.
AGTAAAAATGGCCACCCTTGCCAACGTTTTTTCATAGCGTACAGTCAATCTCCTAATATTGCTAGCTACACCTCAAAGAAAAGTCCATTTTGTAACATAAGTTGAACAAAGTAAGTTCAAATACGTAAGTAATATTTTGCTTTCCTTCGGGTATGGCATTTAATTGAAACATGGAAATGCTATTCATTGTACTCACCAATTATTCCTAGAGAGATCAAGCAAACCGTTAACGTGGACATTATTGCAAGGCTAATAGGACAATTGACAGTCTCGGACATTATAGCGTATTAATAAATCATTTTGTTAAGCAAGGGGGAAATGCCGGGTAATTTTAGTTAAATTGATCCTATGCGCTTATCGTGACCACAGAAATCCCAACAAAGTTGTTTTGTCGCTGCTTTTGCTGACTCCTTAAAAGGACACGATGATCACGACCATGTGAGATCACAGTACGTAACTGTAGCAGCCTCAATCGAAACCTCGCTATCTAGTAAATTCATGGGACACGACATAATAAGCCCCGAAATACACCTAAGTACTCATTTGTGTTGAAACCACATGACACAAATACGTACACATTATTAAGAAAATATTTAACTTTAGACATTAATATCACTTTTAATTAATGATTTACTTTTTCCTAATAAAACAGTAGCTGCTGTGCATATTGACGCTAAAGCCATCTTAGCGACCACCTGGGTAGGTTGCTACGGTATGTATTGGTTAAAATAAACATCAGATACTATTTATACGTTGATGTTGTGTCGGTTCATTAATAAACAACAAAAGTAGTATTACGTGCCTGACAGTTGCGTGTTTATGTCACCTTTCTGATCGTTTTAGAGTACATTCCATAACTGAAGGATTTTTTCTTGCTTTGAGAAGGTAATATTAGCCTAAGTCATTTCGCCGAGAAGTTCAGGTTCTCTGTCGTCTGACTGTCATTACATGTCGTAACGTCACAATTTCGTAACAAACTAAGACATTTCACGTCGTAATCCAGGCTTTCATGTAACAAAAGAAGTACTTGTATGTTTAATATATTGGCCGGCTGGTTGTAATTAATTTCCAAATGTATGCTTTCCATGGGCAGAAAATGTTTGTATTATGAGCGTTTGACTTGGCTGTTGTCGGACGGGACGTTATGCATGCATGCCTGACTAGTGTATCTAAGACACTTGTTTCGATAGCTATTTTTAAATATTTTCTCATAAAACAGCTGCGCCCAAATTCTTGATAAATCGAATCGAAACAGAGTTCACATAAGACTGTAAATAATAATTTGGCAGACGACATACTGCAATAGTTTACAATTGGGAATGTAAAATGAAAATGTGTATTTCCAATTATGGCTTCGAAACGTAAAAGGACACCATATACAGCATCGTATCAATGCAAGTATTATTCTCACACCGGGCAGATTCACTGCTTTCTTTAATATTGCAATAGAAACGCTTAAGTCTCTGACTTGCTAGGAAAATGTTCGTGGATGAAAATATTCCATGAATATCGACACTTACAGTCCATAAGATTTCAGAGAGACTGTATCCCAAATGCATTGTAGGTATTGAAGAAATCGTTCATATTGGTGAACTTCCCACTCCAAAAATTTATTGATAAAAATTAAAAATATATATATATATTGATAAGCTTACATAGACCAAGTCTTTCTTATGATATTTAACATTTGCTTCAGCTGTTCGAAAATTTCTAAATACTGGCGGTATGAAAAAATGTTAAGTTTAAAAGAAATTTATGCTGAAGTTAGTCGTGTTGTAGACGACTTTGAAAAAAGGCAAAAATCAGCTTATGGGCTGGATACACTGAATTCAGATAGCGTCCAAATGAAGTACAAAACCATTTTATTTTATCAAGTGTTAAAATTAAAACAAAAATCCCGGAAACGATGTTCGATTGTTCTGACGGTTTCCAGGAAATGGTCACTTTTTCAGGGAAGCGATGTGTAACTGTAAAACGTTATCCTAAATTGCTTGTGGGAATTTTCCGGTGCATTTTGTGTGTACGTCATTACTTAAATTCATTAGAATGACGATTTGAATCGCGATAGTGCCCATAGGGTAAATACTCTGTTTCCAATCAAAGTCATTTACATCATGTTGTTCAATGAGTTGGTAATGAATAATATAAGAAAACCATTTACTCACGTTTAAGATGGATACAATAAGCACTGTCGATTCATACAGACAGACATGAAATCAAGTCAGCACACTTGAAATATCATACTTCATCTCATTTACAAATCTTTGGTTGTCGTTTACGTAATGTAGAAACGGAGAGTTTTCACGATATACCTTGATTGATTAGAAGCCAGAAATTGTTACAGGCTTCTACTCAATCAAGGTATATCGTTAAAACAATATAATTTTACAGATGACTGCGTATAATATGCTCTTCCATTGGTACCGTTTTTCATTTTGGGAGTAGATGACTCAAAGGATGAACGCAGACCAAATGAAGGAGACCCCCTAGCAGTGGTGACAGTAGTAAGTAATTTAAGTGTAGGTACTTTTAACATATGAGACCCAACATCTGATATTACTGGCAAAGAAAATACAAAACGGTGAATGGCTTAATGGATATACTTTTGAATAATAATATTCTAAACATTCTGTTTTGCTGGGTTTTTTGTCGTATCAGTTGTAAGCACATAAATTTCAATATGGGAAAATTGCGAATGTACTTTTTTGGATGAGTTAGGAATGTACATAACACTTTGTCCACTGCCAGAAGACAAGAACTGCTGTACATAAATTGTTGTTTATCAATACTGCGGAGAGAACAGGAGTGGATCAAAAAGTAATGTGGTTAACTAGATTGTAAGCAGCAGTCTAGTTGAGTGTCAGTGACCCCGCGCTTTGATCAAGTCTGTTTTTTCATTTGTCAGTGAAGCTTAATATGCATGTGTCAGTCAGTAGCTGCATCTTTTGACATTTTTTTCATGATTTTTACTCTGTATTGAATCTTACACATGCCCTGAGTTCGCTTTGGCAACATGGCGTTCACATGTACAAAGTGTTCAATTATTTCCAACAGAAGAATTGTAGTCTGGACTAAAACAGAACAAGCTGCATGCTCATACCTGTGCAGGTTATTTCGAAAAGCTTAAAAGTTGGCATTGCAACATGCCTTACACCCTTTCACCATCATGGTCACTCTAAAGAGGAATGTTGAACTGAAAAAGCTTAGAGAGTGCAAGAAATTGTAGTTGATACTTTAAAATAAAAATAACAAAGAAGTAGTTATTAATTACAGCTACCCGCCTATAAAGACAATTTCAAATTGGTTATCTATCTTTTCATGATAATTTTAGTAGAATGCAACTGTATTTTAAATAAAACTTTCCATGTCGGGTATGTCGATTGAAAGCACCGCATTAGGCCCGAAAGAAATGGACTTGTTTCCATGATACGGACGAGACCCGACTAAGGACAACATAATCTCAAAAGCCTCTTGTCAAAATCATAGTGAAAAGCGATATTAATGTTCAGAGGTCGATCTCATAGTGGTGAATATCAAGTGGGTCAGTCCAACCACAGTCAATATGTGAAGTTTGTAGTGGGTACTTGTCTGTACAGCCTCTGATGAAGGTCGTCCGTGTACGTCCGAAACGTTAGGAAGAATAAACATCTATTGTATAGTAGCAGATGGCTCTTGTCAACTATTTGTCACACCTCATACATCGATCTCAGTCAATCAAAAACTGAAATAATTGTAAACAATAACATTTGACACTGAACATACTGGCTTGATTGTAAGCTTGGCATTAAAATCCCCTCTTTTTATCAGTAAAATTAGGAACTTTTGTAAGAGCCCCGAAATATGCATAAGATCTCTAGTAATGTATTTTGAGTTGAAATGTTTATTTTGAGCGTCCACCGCAATGAACATTATTTTTTCTTTAGACGAGGGCAGTCATTTTTTTCTTTTCATAATAAAATCGTTATTAAATCTTGAATAGCAATATCATATCAACAGAAGTGAATGACTACACCCACACTTTAACAGTATAGCTAAAACATTAGAAATATAATTTTTTTATTAAAAACAAACTTCAAGCATTAGCAAATTTTGAAATTTAAAATGTAAAACTTTGGAAAATACTTCATTAAGAGCAAATATTATATTTGGCAGTAATTTAGTCAGGATCTTGCCTTTGAGAGTATTCAGAAGAATAAGCATTCCTCTTCTGGGTCAGCATATTCTCGACGATAGGACTCCTCCAACGCATTTGTTCCTTTAGCTCAAAAATGTTGAAATTACTAGTGTAATTAGAAGGAGACGACATGTCTGGGAAAGCTCATGTTCCAGTAATACCAGTTGATCATAGCGTGCTATTAAACCCTAGATTATATTGTAAGGGAGAGCAACACGGCTAAAACGTCAATAACACGTCTAGTGACGGTCTTTATTAACAAATATATCATGTTTCAGCTCTGTGTAAATGTTTTCACGTTCCTGTTTTAATATGTTTCCATATGACATTTCTGTATAAGATTGAAAGTGTCCTTAGCACACAGGTAAATTTAGTATTTTGATTTAAAATTCGCTAGAATCTTGTGAAAAACAGATTCTACACAAGGCACCATAAACATGCAATGAATACAGAACCAG
>LD346798.1:20681-39164 GCA_001465055.1 Ptychodera flava | reverse complement strand
AAGATGATAACAAGCACTACAATGATAATCACAACGATAATTATATACCATTGGAATGAGCCTCCAGTTTCCTTCTCCACGCCTATAATAAACAAGTATTTCAAATAAGAAGAATTGTTAATGATACCTTAAATTGAACCAACACAATTTCATGATATAAGATTTTCGCAAATAAATAAACGAAGCGGCAAAACGTTGAATGTCTTATTACTTGCAGATAATTTGCGGATCATACAGCTGAGGGGCGAATGGATACAATAGACCTTTTCCAGGTTACCCACAATACATTGCTGTTGCAGTGTCAAATACCGTATACACACTAAAAACTACAAAACATACTGATTTGTGTTGTAAGATGGATTGTTCTACAAAATGACACAAATATGCAATGCAAAATAAACCCTCGTGTATTTTTTATTCGCCGGCGACGAAAATATAGGTCACTGTATACCCTACCATAGTGTTCTTTGGGTACCATACCCGCGTATAACCTACGGCTGAAAAGTTATATTACAAATGTATAAATGCGCGCACTGGATCATGGAACCGGTAAAAGAACTATAAGATGGACAGTTCACGACAAAGTTGTCGTCGTTCTCTTGTTGGATATAAATGTTGATATTATGTAGCTATTACATTTAAATATAAAGCGCGACAGTTGAATCTATATTCGTGTTGTTCCAGCAATAGCTGTTTCAAAATATTACCAAAAAAATGTATTGTAACATTCATGTATTGTGGCATATTATAGTGTGTTTGCTAAGAATGATTCAATCTAAAAGGGTTATAATAAAAAAAGTCTACATACCATTTGTCGCGTTTCCCATTTCAACGTGATGACCTATTTAAACAAAAGGGTAAACTATCTTAAAACAATATTGGACTAGTTTCGAGGCACAAAGTTGTCATTTCATTTCTAAATCACCCATCGTTTTATAAATCGGATTATTATACCAATAACCGTACCTCATCCCTTACGATGATGAAGATAACAATAGGCAATCTTTGAACTGGCGCCACCACTAAAATCGGCAAATCGTAATTTTTGAAAAGTTGAATAACATCTGGAATATTTCAACACTATCAACACTTTTGTTGTTTACAAAGTGCTGATATTACTCCCTTCAATCTGCATATCAAAACAAAACTGGGACAAAACAAAGAAGCTACAACCAATATAATTTGTACGTATCCATGATACTTATGCGAAAGCGTATAGAAGACGTTTTACCACAAGATTCCCAGTGTGGAAATCGTTTTGAATTATTATTTCGGTAAGCGCATTCATTTTGTACATTTCAATTATAAATTTATACTTCCTGAAGGAGTCAAGACAATACGACGTAGATTGTTTACTTATTATAAGACTTTTTATTCTATGTTGCTGCTGAAATCAAGAAGGGTGGTTTCTATAGTGTGTTATCTTATTAACCTACAGTTATTTGCGGAAGAAATGGGTCATTTCTCGTAAAAATATTGTTGTTGCTTGTTCCGCACTGGCAAGGGTCAGGGGTCTTTTTGAATCCCATGGCGGAACAAGTAATTGAAAAATGTTCGCCGGCAGTCAAAGCCATGTTCAATATTAATTTCAAATGACTCATATCAAACAGTACTTACTTGTGTTCACCTGTAATTTAATTGTATGTTGTAAAATGTAGTTGTTTTTATCAATCTTCTCTCCATCGATTTCAGCCGTACAAGTATACTCTCCCCGGTCCGATGATTCAATATTATCAATCTTCAGGTATTTCATCTCATCATCAATGGAGTATTTGCCTTCCATGACGTAATGCTCCACCCCCGATACATTTTTATGAGCGATGAAGATACCTTCATCCTTTCCCCACCTCACTGTCACCAATTTACCATTGGTCGGCTCATTGATACAGGATAGCAGTGCTGAGCTGCCTTCGTTGACAAGGATGCTTTCGCAAAAACAATCCCTGATACCTCCTGAGGAAGAGATATGGTACATTTTTGCTGACTTTTCTCATAAATTCTGAGAACAAACAACATAATATTAAATTTTGAAATGAATCGTCGAATAATAATTAAAATTACGATCATTTGAAGTATTTCATTCTAAATTTGAAATTTCGAAATTAAATATTATTATCCCTTCGTTTTTGTAATGCAAGAATAATGTAAAATCAGTACACATCTATACACAGGTACAAATATGTGACTTGACATATTGTTACCAAAATTCTACATTATCACAAGAGATGACCGATACGTTTTAGTAATCTTCCCTATTGTTTGCAGAAAGAGCAGTGACTTCGGCTTAATTGCAAATACGATGGCAAGATTGAACTTCATGTCAACTGTTAAGACAATGCTAAACCTGCCGTGCCGAAATGACCATGAAGCAGAATATACGGCTGTTAAATTTGTACCAGAGTCATTTTCACCATTACGAAATATATCCATGCTTACTAATACTCTCTTCTGAAGTGTTACGTCTGAACAGAAACAAAATGGCGGCCTTTGCCACCGTTGATTCACATCGCACACATCGGTCACATTTTAAAGTCAAACCTCCCCATGTTGTTTATTATGGTTTAGAGGAAAGTCAATCAAAAATCACACAAGTTTGCAAAGTCAGTTAAGATAGACAAGTAATAAATATCTTTTCCTAAAGGATGGCCCTAGCATAAAACGCTGATTGTAAATATTTATATAATATTACTTACCGATTATTCCAAGGGATATCAGGCAAAGTCTTAAGTTCGCCATTATTGCGAGACTCAGCTGACAATGAACAGTCTTGGACGCTTTTATGTATTATCTATCCTGGTCTTCAACAACAGAAATAGAAATTGGGTTATTTCAGTTTACGTGCTAACATAACCTGTACATAACCATAAAACGTCTGTAGTTGTTTTTCACTGCTTTTTTATTGATTGCTGAAAGGAAACGGTCAAATTGGGTCAAAGTATCACACAAGCCACAATCGAAACCTTGAGGTCTCTGAAACCCCCTAGGCAGCTGAATAATTTACCCAAATTTAAACAAAATTAATTATTTAACTTATCATTTTTGAAGGATCCCATTTAAAATTACAAATTGGTAAAACAGTTATACTTCAAGATCACAACATTATTTTAATAACATACTGGCACACCTGCCTTTTCCCTTTGACACGCAGGTTAAAGCATTGACCCAAACGTCATATCTGCCACCAGCCAGAGTACATACCTGTGTTGCTTAGTACTAACGTATTATCAGATACTATTTATAGGTTGTTATTTTGTCAGACTCAGTGTATTGACAAATACCAGGAGCAGTGGTTCTTGCATGTTAGGTGAGTTTTTTCGACCTCATTCAATTTGTTGTATGATACATTTGATGACTGAAAGATATTTTTGCTTCGCTCATGAAAGCCCTATTAACCAAATTATCTCGTAGGTCGTTCAAGTTCTCGTTCAAAAGACCGTCACATCGTGTCCAGTACATCTCATATGTAATCTGTAGCTTAAAGATAGCCTAAGGGAGCCGTCATTATTTTCGGCCGGGGGGGGGGGGGTCGGAGGATTTTCACCGGAAACTCCAAAATTTCGAGTAACTCCCTGCCAGCCATGATGAATTTGAGTATCCCCTTTCAAACTCAATTTTGGACTGACCCTCCCCCTCACGTAGAAAAGTTAAACACCAATACATGAACTTGAAAAATTACAAAAATACAACAATGGTAAAGACCTTTCAAATCCCAATATACACTCCTAGATTATCATCGGTTATCTCATGAGGGTTGAAAAAGATGACACAAGCAAAGTGAAATTCAAAGTGACAATAAAATACAGATATAGCTCAGGCAATAGCGAGTATCCAACCGTATATAGTATTGTTTAATTTGGATGGGTATCATGACAAGGTTTTCACTAGGATATCTGACTGGGCAGAATTTTACAGTACATGGGGGAGAACATGCAAAAGGCTAAGAGGGAAAGTGTGAGAGGGGGTTGTCCCCTATCTTGCACGGAAAATTTGAGAAATTGATGTGTGCAATGTTGCAGTCTGGTGCAATCTGAGAGGTGTTTTTCATTTGCTTTTCAACTAAGTAAATCTGTTAAAACACCCAAGTGGAAGAACTTGAGAGGGGTCTTCCCGCAACTAAAAAAAATGAGAAATTGATGCGTGTAATGATGCAATCTGAGAGGTGTTCCAATTTATGTTGTACTCGGTAAAATTGTTTGAAAATTATATTGAACACTGATATTTTTGCTACATTTTTGCATGATCAGTACAGTGTTTAAGTCACAATATTCAACAACCAAACAATGGCAATGCATTTTGTAAAAACACTTCTCAGTTTTCAAGAGATTGAAGACCAAAGGATATGAAGAAATGAAAAGGCTGTAACCTGCTTGTTTTATTGCACCAGTTGCCAGCTTCTGACGGAAAACCTGAATACGATATGATTAAATGTCAAAACGGTTATTTAACTAATGTCAGTTAAAATGTATGTTTCCGTGATAATAAAGGATGAATTCCCAACAGCTCAGTTTTGTCCTAGATCCTGTAAAATATTTGAGGAATTGATGTGTGCAATGGTGCAATATAAATTTATATCGCACCAAAAATTAATCAAACTCACCTTTTACCTCTCTACATTTTGAGCAACGCCTCCACGAAGTTTTCATTTTTTGAGTGACCCCTTACATTACTCCCACTCAATAGACCGCAAATAATGACGGTTCCCTAATATGGAAGGCACGTCAAAGCATCCGGCCCGAAATCTCTGACCGGACTAACGAGGAATAATTATACCAGGTGACTACTTCACGCCACAGCTTCCAGGTGATATATATATATATATATATATATATATATATATATATATATATATATATATATATATATATATATATATATATATATATATATATATATATATATATATTCATTTTCCTTAATGCATGCTTACTATGGAAATCGTATTAGTATTAGTCGCACTCACATTTGTCCGCGCAAAGCGGAATTAGAACGGGTACGCCTGCATGGCTAAGTTTTGTTTAGGGCTGCAGCAGAACACAGGATGGTTGGACAGTCTCATGTACATTACGTTTACTTTTTGTACGTAGCATACAAGTTCTGTAGATTATATCGTAGATAAAAAGGACCGACTCATTTAAGTGTCTGGATAGAACACACAAGGGAGTGCTAAATTACTTGTTGAGTTGATAGTAGAGACCGAAGTTAATTAGGATAGACGTACTGATGCCAATCTGTTTTTTTAGACACACAAGAATAAACAGTGGAGTGCAGTGTCACTTAGACGTCTGTCAAGTTTTACTTCTTAGAAAATGCATGCCATTCAACTTTTAAACTACTTAAACCTTGAAATCGAAGTTGAGACATTAAGAAACGCAAATTAGAAACTACATATTAAATAATTCAATGAACTAACTGAAAATATAATGATAACGATGAAAACGTCATTGAAAATGTACTCGCATTTGTTGAAATGTTGAATAAACTAGCAAAAATAGACAAGTCTCTGCGAATTCAGAAACAAAGTCAAGGCTACAGGTAAATAACACAGATCTAGAACTTTAATGTGCGGAGTGATTTAATTTCCTCTGAAATCTTTACGGCACATTTTGTAAACTGTTGCAGACTCTGCTGATACATGATGCATTCCCTTCTTTGAAAACTATTCCTGAAGAGTACGCAAAATTTTATGAACAAACGAACCATTCAAATTGCTGACTCAGAAATAAGTGGATAAAGTACACGCATTATCGTACAACACAAAAATACTCACGCCATATCTCGCCCTGGCTTCAAGCTATTTTTGGTGCCAAACATCAACTCTGAAGTGAAACTAGTATAGCTTCTTTCACCCTGACATTAACTAATCAAGTGTACCGATGTCAAAATATGTTTTGCAACCTAGTGGTTTTTGTAACAAGAATCAGTCGGCGTTTTACGAGCGTGTGGCGATGTTATCACAAGGATTTTTTTTCAGTGTGTTACCACTTTGTGGTGGATAATTACTCAATCATTTTGTTTCCCTTCACAACTTTTCTGTCATAAACCACTCTGCATTTTTTTAATATTTCATATCCTGGAGACGCTCGTAGTCTACAGGAAAAACATTGCCCTAGGAATAACACTCATCTACATCATTTACAACAAACTAAATGCAGCAAATGATTCATAATGTGTGGATCAACCACAAATTAATGATTTGAATTAGGTCTCTGTTATTAACGAGAAAGTACTAGTCATGATAAGTGTCATCATTAAGGGATGGCACCTCTTTCTTGTCAAAGTTATGAATCTTGCTTTTTTGCATGGATAGTTCCTTGAATTCAAACGTCGGCGCACCGTTTGGTCCTATATTTGGATCTCCGTTAAGTTCAATGGGTGTCTTGACCAATTGTCGTCCAAGGGATTCCATCCTTGCCATGATTGACATGCATTTTCTCATCCCTCGTGGGTTTCCGTTAAACGCATCGTGAATACATCGCAGCAAGTTCGAGTATTCCTTGTTGAAAAGATCAGATAAAAGTTCCACCTTTGAACCTTTCGGATAACGTTCACTGCTTGGATTATCTATTATTGGCCAAATTCCGTCGTCGTGTAGGGGCACTCTTTCCCCAGTGAAGTGAAACGGTACGTTACATCTGCGATGTACGTGCATAAAATGACACGGTGTGCTACCGTTGTCACAGAATCTACGAGTGTATTTATCTGTATACGCGATTTCGCAACTGTCAGTACTAGCCGTGTCATCTTCGTGTGTGGAATGTATCAAGTTCTGATCCACCACAAGTCTGTAGCCCATCACTACCTCCATAAATTTGAAATAGTGAGATAAGTTGCCATCAGAGTCGTATGGCTGTGTTGGAGAACTACCCTCTCCTTGCTCCGTTATCAGCTCTATGGCTCGCCTAGCGTCCTCAATGCTGGTGATGGCGAATGGCTTTTCTAAAGCTTTACTGTACCAATCTTCTTCTGTAACCTGTGTCGTTTCATCGCCACATGCGAAAAGACTTGAATTAATGCTTGCGTGGTAACTGAGGGCTTTCCATATTCTTTTGTAGTAGAATTGTCCGATTGTACGATTGTGATGCCGCAGTGGTGTTACCGAATCTGTATCGAATTCGATGTCATGGACAGACGACAGAACTCTTTGACGTAACTTGATCGGCAGTGTGTCGTCAGGTTCCTCAATTTTCATGAAAACGTCTTCTATAAGACCTTTGGTAAGTCTTCCAAGAGACACAGTGAGGTGAGGATGAACTCCGCCAGGGAGTCTGGCAGGGTACGTTGGTACATGCTTCTTCTCGTTTAGAATTGGAGTTCCACATATACTTCGCAAAATATTCGCTACCATTGCCATATGTAGCATTTCCTCGGTTGCAATGCTACGAATGATATTGGATATTGCTTTGTTATATCCTTTCTTGATTGACAGCCATGCCGTTAGATATGGAGGAATTGTCGACAGCTCAAGTTCAAGTGCTGTCTGTAGATCGCGTTTAAGATCTTCTAAGCTAAGCTTTGGAATGTCACCAAGTTTAGGGTCGTCGAGCCATTGCATAATAGCTCGTTGCTTCCTCCTCGACAGGTCTCTTGTGACGGGCATGAGTTCTGGGTCATTCATAGACAATGTCATTGTCATCTTCAACATCCAAATCTTGCGACAGACATCCTCATAGGAAGCCATGTTAATGATATTGTTCATGCTGGGGAACATGTTGGAGTACATTTTAAATATCGGGTAAATATCTCGATGCCAAGTCGGCCCACCTGGTGAAACTTCAAAGCTGTTATACAGAAATATCACTACCGGGAGACGAGAAGTGAGTGTATCTTGCCCGGGAACGCGGATCTCGTATAAGTATATTTGTCCGTCTATAATTTCCCTGGGATTGTCAGGATCGTAGCCGACGAATTCAAACACAGCTATGCCATTTTCATTACTTTTTGCTACGTCAGTGAAATGGACTGCAGTTGGTGGTTGGTTAAAAGGAACGTGGAGACCCTTTCCGCATCTGGAGTACATGTGCTTCTTTTTCACCGATTTCGCCGTCTCTATCTCTAATGGAATCCCTTCAAATGGGTGTCCAAACTTGACCAGGAATGAATCAACTTTCCACGAATCTCCAGGATCCTGACGGAACACTCTGTCCCCCATAAAGCCGAAAGCCAAACCGTCAAGTCTCTCTGAAAGTACAATCATTTCACATTCATGAGATATATTATTCAGCTGCCGTATAAACAATGGTCGGTCAGATACTTCTTCGATTTGGTTAAACGTCAGAGTGGTCGTTGAGGGCACTGTTATGATTCCAGCTGTGTCCTCGTACCATAGGTTACTGCTATAATTGATTTCATCCAATATTTCAACTTCTGTATCACAGCTCACAGGCTGAGTCGGCTGCTTCAGCGGGTAGGCAAGCTGCAAAGTCTGAATGACATCATGATCGGGAAATCCCTGTTCATTGTATGGTAGACTATTTCCAAGGTCAATTAAGATCTTTCCACGAGTCGGAAAAAGTCGAAAGTTGGCCATTCCAAATCTGCTACTTGAGGAAAGTGGATGCATCTGTCGATGGCGTAGACCATGCAATGGTTCTGCTGGGCCAGCGATACCTATGCTGCCAACGATACGACCTGTTCCAAACTTTCCACTTTTTGAAAACGCTTCAAAATTGTCAAGATTGAATTTCACTGATAAAACATCCTGCACTTCGCTCCGCGAACTCAGTTGCTTCATCTCCTTTACTAAGTGTGAGTGGCTTTCCTCCTCTCCGTGCCAGTCGACATCGACAAGAAGGGAATAAAAATCAGCCCCGAGGTGCCCGCTGTGTTCACGTTTAGATGTTTTGTGATAAGAGTTTGACATCGGCGCCTCCACAAATTTTCCAGAGAAAGCACCGGGTACGTGTAGAGAAAGACCAAATATTGTCGGTACAGCAATGTAGGCTGTGTCGATGTCTGCCATCTTGGCTTCGGGACGATCAACGTTACCTATAATCATACATATGGAAAATATGCCTTAAAAACAACGCAGTAAAATAATAAACACGAAACTCGGGATGAATTACTTTAATCACACAAACATTTTGGCAAAGTAAATAACTAAATTTTCAGTGTACTGAACTGTTCTAAAAGTTACTATAGCGATATAGCTCGCTCTTCAGATATCAAGAATTTGTGATGTGAGAATGTCAAGCGTTCGTCGATAATAATCTTAGTTCACAGAAGTTCGTCGAATTGTTGTGAACTAAGATTATTATTTTCTTTGGCTTTTAATCAATAACATTATCATCTAGATCATCATTATTCTCATCATCATCACCATTGTCATCATCATCCCCAACGTCAGTGTCGATCGTCATCATCATCGCTTTTGTTGTGTTATTAAAATTTACATGTTCGAAGGATCATTACTGAGAACAATGACAACTATCCAAGTTGCCGAGCATTGCCTGGAAAAGCGTACCCTTCAAAGGGATAATTTAAATGAGAATTAAATATTTTCCTCGATGACAGGATTTTACATTAACATCCAAACAATGAGAACAACGTCTGTCTTTGACCTGTTCCAAGGAAATGAAATTATTAACAGGTGACTATGTGACGGGTTACCAATAAATCATGAAGCAGGGATTAACGCTTGTTTTATCTGTTGTAACTTTTTTTCTTTCGTTGAATAAGGACTAAGTTCAAGGCTATGATTCAACTATTAAACTCAAGTGAGCGTGGGGCGGGAGCGCCATCATTGAAGCTATACGGGAGTAAATAGCTTGGTGGCGTTCAGCCTTACTGCGCAAACTCCATTATGGTACGTTCACTATAAATGGCTGGTAGTTTCCGTTGACCTTATATAAGTAAAACACGGTTTCATACAATAAAAGGAGATTAGTAAACAAGGTGTTATTTTATTAGTCAACTTTAGTCAAGCGTCTTTCTGGTGCAATTTGTATAACCAAGCCTAATTCTAGTGCAAGTAGTCTGTGTGGAAATCCACTACTCACTGAATACAGGAGTTCCTATCAGGCGATCCGTTCTTCTATGCGTGGAGCAGTCACCATTTGTATAACAGACAGATGTTACTTTACAGTCTAAAAGCTGGAAGCACCCTGAACCTTCTGGATTCCATCCAAGAATGCTGGGATCGTCTCTAAATCGTTCATCAAATGTTTTGATGTCGTAGTTCTCACAAAGGTTGTTTCCGGTCGGTGAGTCGAACCAGAACGTTCCGGAAAAGTGCAGTCTCGGCCAGTCTAGGTATGAGTGACTGTTCTCTATAAAATGATGTGCATTTTAAAATAAAGTGAGTAACTAAATTTTGGTTGTCGGAGACGAATTATACGAGGGGAAAGACAACGAAATACTAGGAGGAATACGGAAGAAAGCAGTGTTTGCATAAAGGTGACGCCTATATGCCGATGGGACCGTAAAACGGCAGGCGAGTTTAGACGGAAGTATGAGTTTTTAAAATATGTACCATATGGTCACAATTGTCAGAAATACAGATACTTCAGATCCATAGTAAAACGACGTTACATGTGGGTGAAAACCATTTACCTAGTTGTTTGCTTGGTTATATTTTACCAGGCAAACAACTGATACAAAATAGGTTATTTCTTATTATAATATACTTTTCATGCTGCAAATTTATGTAAATATCATCATTCTCAGATGTCTGTGGTTTTATTTCCCTAAAAGAACTTCAAGTCACAAAATACAGACGTGTGGCGTTGTGATATACGCGTTACTAGTGCGGATGCGGATTTTAGAAGTGACACATTTGAACTTTTATTCAGGTGCAGCCAACGGAGCTATTCATCGAAAAAGCTGTTCCAGGAGCAAGTTTTGAGGGCAGGGGAAATTTTATTTTTGCTCGGGCAGGGGACATGTTTTTAAGTGACAGGGGAGCAAATTTTAGTTTTTTTGTAGGGCAGGGCAGATATCGGTTGATTGTCCTTGGGACAGGGCTTGGCGAAAAACGAGAAGAGGGGAAGCTACTTTTAAAACGGGGAAGGGGGAAGTTGAGCCATGGTGTTTCCGGGGATGGGGACACAGGGCAAGTACTTGTAACTTTTTATGTCTGCAGGGGAAATGGAATGACAAAATTTTGAGGGGAATTTTTTCAAGGGCAGGGGAAATCGGCAAGTTTTTTTCGCCACAGGGCAGGGGAGCTTCAAAACGTCACAGTGGGGAGGGGAAAACGGCAAAAATAAGTGGGTAGTGGGTAAAAATGAAGTTTGAGTGCGAGAGGGTAGGTCGAAAAATTTTTAGCGGGAGGGCAAATTATGAACAGCTAATTAATTACCCTCTTGACTTAAAATTAGTCAGTTCACATTGCTTGCCATACACAATATATCTTATCATAGTAAGGACCCCATTAAAGTGCATTGTTCGTTGGCTGCACCTGTTTTATTATTATGAGCCTGTTGTTTGTACTTCAAACTAACTGGATATAACAAAAAACCAGCCTTTCACAGACATGGCCTTCCGTTCTACCTTATATGGCGCTGGTAGTCTTATTTCGTGAAAACTGCTGCTACTGTCATAAGTAAAGAGAGGTATTCATGGGCGACCGACAATTTTCCATGTACAGTTTCATCAATAACGATCTGACAAGACTTTAGCATTTAAACACCAGCAAAGCAACTGCCAGTTCTGAAAGGTGATCACGTGACTGATCGGATGACTCACCGAAATATTAAAAACTAACTTAACACTGTGGCATAGTAGATTTGAATTTCAGAGATGAGTGATTCAAACTTACCTGGTTTTTGGGTGGAAGCGTTTCGTACCCATTCTGCTTTGTCAAAGCCAGCGATACTTTGAATAACAGCAAGAACATACCATACCACAGAGCCGAGTTGATTGACGTATATCATATTGGTTTTGCCAACTGGAACACTTATTACTTCTTATCTTCAAGCCACATGCAGTGTTTCCGCTATGACGTAAATGTACACATACAATTACTGAAAATTTAATGCTGAAAGAAATTACCGGTACTAACTATACATCTAATATTTGTCCGGAGACAAAAAAGCTGCTTACAAAGATAACCTAAAATACGTTCATACATCATCATGATCATCATCATCATCATCATCATCATCATCATCATCACCATCATCATAAGTATCATCATCATCATTTTAATGTAATATTTAAGTTTAAAGTAACATAATACAATTCAAATTTGGCAGAATACATTGGAGCTAGGAATACAGTCACAGTTGTGTGCTTCGGAGATACTTATCTGGATTTAAAATGCGACAACACATCCACAACAGTGAATTTGCGACAAGGCACATTGATATGTTCTATCCGATTTTGAAATGTCATTGTCATGCAAGACATACAAAACAACCATCTGGTTCGTCGTATAATGCCACATCAATATTCATGAAGGTGTCCAATTATAGATATTCTGCGCAACGATTAAAACAATATTTCTCCCTAAGGTGATAACTGAAGTAAAGCTGCCGCAACAAATATATATCAATATTAAAAAGCAGCTTGAGTTAAGTACATGAACTACATACATATAAGTAACCAGGGTTTAACTCTCTCTCTCTCTCTCTCTCTCTCTCTCTCTCTCTCTCTCTCTCTCTGAGTATAACGATAACTCCTCTGTTTATGTGTAATTCTACAGAGTTTTCACTTAGGAAAATTCAAATAACAGAAAGGATACTTTCAATCGTCGAATAATTTCTTTGACAGAAGATGTTAATAACATACGGAGTTTGGTTTAAAAATTTTATGCTCATTTCCTCTTTTAACTTCTTGTAGCAATGACATTAGCTTCCATGTGAAAGGTATTATATGCACGGCAAAAAGAATCATGTCTCATCTACGACTTTACTGCAGACAGTATTTCATAGATTCAAAGAAACTGTTTGGCAGTTACCATTCCGGATATATTATTATTGAATTATAACTCTGAGTAAGAAAGATACTAGTATATCTTTCTCACTCTGTTCCTATTAAGGTATAATGTGGAAAGAAGTAACGATGGCGTAATAATGAGATACATTTACAGATTTATGAATTTTAACGTCGGGTCATAGGGTTTAGCGAAAATGTCCGCCCTAACGGGTGGAGGTTGGGGTAGGGATGTCTTTGTCTCAGCGCTGGTTTCTTCTTGCCCATTTATATGTTATTAAGTACGTTAGACTGTGACATTAAACATTTATACTACTACAGTCCCTTCACAGACGAGGAACAGTGGTACTACCAACCTTGGGTGTCGTGGTCTCATTTTAGCACTGGTTTAGTAAAGAAACCTTTTTCTCATTCACTGTTTCCTAGACTTGCCCTGTGCTAATGTTACTCTACATTTTATCACTATGTTATGCATGTCTATTATCTAATGCGTTTGACTGCCTAATTTGGCAAAGCAAGCAAGGGTAAGTTACTAATCTGTGGACGCTGTCACCAAACTATCACTGGATGAACTTTGACAAAGTCAACAACGAACGCACCAGCAAGGGTCCTCTGTTATACCCTTGCTGGTGCGTTACCGTTCGTTGTTTGATATCATTTTTTCTATGAAAGTTTCAAATTGTGTAAATCGCCCCGTGCTACTTATACGAAACTGCGATGCTTTGTAGGATGTGATTGGCTTATAAGTACTTTAATTGGTGCTGGGTAGTTTGAAATATTGTACAAAGATTTCAGTTGATGATAATTCCTAACAGTGATTAAGCATGATATCTTCATACACATTGATGTATTGATAATAAATAAATAAATAAATAAATAAATAAATAAATAAATAAATAAATTCATTATAACAGTTGCCATATAGGGCACTGTTGAATTGATATATTTCTTGTTGGCAAAGTTTGTGACCCCGTAATGTGTGTATCAATGAGGACTTTCCAGGATACAGTGTGAGCTATCTTACGCTGTCATATCATTTCTAGTCACGAATGTTTGTGACGTCGGTGTCCAGTGTACATGCATAGACTCCGTGAAACTGCTAAAGAGACACCTGCAACTTCCCGACGGTACATGTGTAGGCAATGCTTTGTTCATAATTTAATATATAACGTCCTAGAACAGTTTACGTAAGCGGTACACAGAAGAAGTGATTTGTACAAAATTGAATTTATCAATGTCTTTAGACGATAGCTCTGTACCTTACAAGGTTTGCTGTACAATAATGTTTTGTTCAACAGACAAAACGGTCATAGCTCGCGGTAAAATATGAGTATTGCATTAAGGATACTGTTCATAAGACAAACCTAAGTAATAAAAAAATCACCCTCTTCAGATAACCGTGTTGCGACAAAGTCTGAAGAGTTCTGAAAACAACGTAAATCGTCATCCGAGGGATATCCATGTATTTACACTCATGAGAATTAATAAAGTTATTCATTGTTAATTAATGCAAATTCGGTGGCATGCCATCTGTGAATTAATGCGCTGGCCTGAGTGTACTTTGGGATAGCGCATATAGTTGTCGTCGTGTGCCTTAAGTCGGTTAAGTCGAACAAATGGATTCATTACAACTTTACCTCAGTGAGATTCCCCAACCTTGAACCATGACCGAAATATTCATTCGTGTATTGTGCTCTGCTGTATTCGACACTGACATCTGACCCTGACTGTCTCAGTCTACCATGAACCCAATTGTCTTTGCCTGATGTTCTGAGTGCGACAATGTACTCAGGAAATTTGTTTTAAAAATGGTATCCTTGACCACGTGCTAAGTAAAGCTATTGTTTTCCTTTGTCCCACGCAATGGCGGATATTTTACAAATGTTATTATAGTATTGAAAATAAAATCCAACATTGTCAAAGAATTATTTTTAGGTTAATCTGATCATGGAGCTAGAAACGTTTGTGTAGTTCCATGAAAAATGCAAAATGCGCAAATTTTTGGGCGTTTTTTTGTAACCCTGGACATGCGCAAAAACAATATATTTATTTTTGGCGCACTCGTGTCACGAGTATTTTTGTTATTTGTAGGTTTTTGCAACTCGACGAGTAGTCATGTAATTTCTTTTTTTCGTTGAGTTAATTTTTTAAAGTTTGGATAAAATTTAACATATGGATTGACACATCTGAAAGTCGCCGTTATCATTTTACATGAAGGAAAATGTCCATCCATCGAAATAAGTACATTTTATCTTTCAATGGATTTCGATTCTGTAGATCCAGATGTGGACCCATATTGCATTGATGAAACAAAAATAGCTGCGGCAAGAATCTTGGAGCGCATCTAAATTCTCCTAACAATTGTGCTACTTCTTGTGCTTTTTAAGTGTTGTACGGGTCTAGAAATCGGTAACCTTGTAACATTTTAACACTAGCGCTAGCAATGCTAACACTATAGCGGTTCTACATTGAAAATTGGCGTTTACTTGGGCCATTGAGACTAGGTTTTCAGTTCTCAGTGGACATACACACTGTGTAGCCGACGGCTGTCATTCAGTTCATGTATGGCCGACATGCAAAACGTGTCAAAATTCGTCATATATTAAATCGCGTCCACAAAATTCATCGACCCGGCAAGACTTATTTAGAAATAATACGGAAAAAGTTCGAACGCAACCTAAATGCATATTCTCTTACAAACCAAGGCTGAGTTATGTGATTTGGACGAACATGCGACACTCACTTATTGACAGCATTTTTACTGTAAGGTATTCCATATAGAGAAGCGTTATAGATTAAGCTTATAGAATGGGCGCTAGGAAACCTATCTCAGCGATTTATGTATAAGACTCACATTTACGATCGCGATAATCGCCGAAATGTTGTAAATATATTTGATGCCGCTGACGAATGGTACCGAAGATGATCTCGGAACTCTGGCGAGGTTTAATATAGTTACACATTTCGTACTTGACGTCTCTTTAAATCCTACGGATATTTCATAAATCCACGGGTTTTACGGTCAATATTCTGTGCCGTTTTCATTCACTAACTTGGTCGAATCATAAAAAAGTATTGAATCTTTTTTGAATGGCAAATTACATAGGTCATACCTTGCTTGCTCCCCACAACGATTAAGTTCAGACCGACCACTGGTAACTGCAGTATCTCCGGACTTGTACCCAATGATGCATTGTATCTGCCTGCATCTATGGAACTAAAGAAGCAAGGCTTTTACAGTGATATTTATTTTTAGTAAAGTTGAGAATCACCTCGGCCAAATGGTCTTTATTTTGAGACCAACAGAGCGGTACCGAAATATGGCGTCTCTCCCATCCATTCATATGTGTCCTTTTATGAAAAGCACGTGACCCATGTAATGCTTGTGACATAGCTTGGCCATCTGTTTCATCGGTAACGCACCTTGAGCCTTCAAGGCTTGATAAAATTCTAAAAATCACTTTTCATAAACAAATTAATTACCATTTTAACAATATATACTGTAACATATTTCTTTATTAGTTTATCTTATGGTTAATGCCGCAAGCACGGAAAACTTCTTTACTTCCCGAATTTTGAAGTGTGAGCTATTTCGCTTGTGTAAGGTTTGAGTTTATTGCCTCGCTGCGAAAAATTTGTGTCAGTGTTTAGGCTCTCAACGATCACTATAGGGAAAATGGAAATTCTCACCAAGTACAGTGAGAATTGAAATTCACTGGCGAGAATCATCAAGACTCACTGTTCATTGGCGAGAATCAGCAAGACTCCCCATTCATTGGCAAGAATCAGAATTTCAGTTCTCACTGTACTTGGTGAGAATTTCCATTCTCACCGGTGAGAATTTGTTCTCACACTTAATTCTCGCCAAGGAGTGCATTTCTCACAAATCTCCAGTGGAGATAAAAATCATTTTTCTCAGCGGTGAGAATAGGAACAGATTCTCACTGATTGCGAGAAAGCGTCATTTTCTCGCTCTAGTCTCGCAATTTTTCCCTATAGTGGATCTCTTATTGTTTGATTGGATTAATTTGTTTGATTCACCTCTGACCTGATGAACTTTACAATCTCCAAATATGTGTGTGTGTGTGTATTTATTTGCAGTGACGGGGTACTACATACCGGTACATTAGAAGGGAGGTGAATTACCGTAGTCGATTTTAAATTTAGTATAGTGTTCACTCCATGATATCATCGCCAGTCTACTGAAGTTTATTCTGTTAGTATACAATTCACTGTGGTTTTAATATTTATACGTCTTGGGACTTGGGATAAGTAACGGTAACTCCACCGTGGGATAAAGTCTTCTGGAAACCCCCCCCCCCTCCCCTGTTAAATCTGTCCAAGTCTTAAATGTCTCCTCTTTGTTTACTCCACATTTCTATGAATCCATCCTTTGGTTGCGTCTTCACACTTTACTGTCACAGAGCCAAGTGTGTATGTATTACCAGATGGTTATTTGGATCTGTGAATATCACGACTTTTGCAGCACCCTGTGCTGCAAAGAAATCTGCTGAAACTGCAGACTTGTATACAGATACACAGTTAAAACACAGAGACAAGACATACACAATTTAGCAAATACTGAGAAAACAAAGTTTCACAATATTTTTAAAACTATCTAAGGTTACAGAAAAAGGATCTATGTCGTTGTAGTCGTTTATAAGCAAATTGTCTCGGAATTCTACTCAATAGTGAGTCACATATTGTAATTTCACGATTTCGCGATTACTTTAACCCTTTAAGCTCCAAAGTCAATTTAGCCGCCTCTATAAAATGTAACCAAGACAATGCACAATTTTTTTTTCAGATATTTTCCAAACTTTTGACCAAAAAACTGTATCCAATGAAAAGAAATGTCAATTTGATCCAAAATTGTCAAAACAAAATACAAAAATTTCAATAAAAATTTGTAAAACTGTGCACAAGAATTTTGGCGGGAAAATTTACAGCACTCAAAAGGTTGAAACACCATTCAGGATAATATTCAGCGTAAACCATCGATGATTCGGTCCCATTGTAACGAGGGAAGCACAAAGACAGCAGTTTTGGCAGTTGTGACAATGACAGTGCGCAGTCCCACGAAGACATCGGAGACCGAGTGCTGCTGTAAATGTGCCGGGTAAATGCGTTCAGATTATTAAATTAGAATTCAGCTTAACTCATTCCATTGTTCATCTCAATAAATGAAGAATAAATAACACACAGAATTTAAATTATATTGGAAAACATACAGATAAACGAACAAGAAAAAATTGCTAATGAAACGTTTTAAGCAAAGTACATAAAAACTGCTAAGTGCGACGAACTTGTTCAGTATTATTTCCATGCTGCTTTTAAGTTACTATACTTCCATAAGTCTTTTACGTGACCGCTTTGATTTGAATTCAACTCCAATGTTTTCTACGATGAAGTTGGACTTTCACAGCATCAGCATTTCGAAATGTCTAATACTATGCTCATTAGTCTTCCTTTACATGTAGCTATACGTTGACACTCGGATGACTTGGATTCAATTATCAACGATAATATGATGAGCATCACATATCTAGGGGAGTCAGCAAAGTGAATTCTGAAAATAAATTATGCTGTTTAGGAATAAGAAAATCAAACATA